>JAEAOA010000903.1:0-600000 GCA_016746295.1 Potamilus streckersoni
AAATTTGTGGTAAAATCTATTTGCTGTCTTTAGAATAATCGTATTCCACGCATGCGCTGTTCTAACAAATTCGTCACTTCTGTTGACAGAGCTTATCGCATTCCAACACCTGTTGTTTTGTCTGGTTACAAAATACCTGTCTACATAGTAGTAGTATAGGGAAATGAGGGGTTTGGCGGGGGTGGGGGAGGAGGTGTGGGAGGGGGGGGTGAGCCAAAACACTCATTTCCCTATACTACTCTAGGAATCTCCAAAATATAATAAAACCACGCGAGCCATACAGCCATCAAAAGAGCACAAAACGGCCTTTAGATTGCACCTACGTAACGTAAATGTTGGTTGTTTATTGCAGTCTCACAAGATTGCGTTTGTTGGTTTCTCCATTACCAATTTTAAAAACAGAAGGCGACTGTTACATATCGGCTCGTTTAAAGTAACAAAGAAACGAACTTTCTAAATTATAACAAAATATTTTTTTCACAAGAAACAGCGGTGAAAAGGTAAGAATATGAAATAAGACTAACAATTTACGAAGATCAAAAAAAATTGTCATAAAATTGTGAAAAACACATACGTCCTGTGAATAAACAGTCCTTAATTGAAGTCTGAATCTCAGTTCCGTACCAAGATGCCGGATGATGACGTCAGACGAAGGTTTTACACAAGTGTCCAGAATTTTCACTGTGAATCACAATTCGTACTGTCCTGTTCCAATTTAGAATTAATTTCAGCAAATGTCTTTGACCAAAGCCAGTTGTGTAGTTCTCCAGGGAAAATAATTATATTTTAAAAAGTAGACGAAATGCAGCTATCAATCACAAACACATGTTGTTCTACAAACGTACGAACGAACAACTCTTTCCAGCACAAAAGAATACCATCTTCTTCTTAAGGTATTTAGAAACTCTATAAGATGTTACGGTGTAACTCTCTAAGATGTTAAAATATTACTCTCTTCAAGTTCGCAGCTACCTGAGTATTTTAAAGCAATAATACATCATTTCACGTACACGCACGAAGAAATAATGAAGATTTCGAAATATCGCCAACGTAGTACAGAATGTCAACAAGTCATCATTTACATAGCTATTTCATACTGTTTACCTAATATGACAAAACAGTCATACAAAAATTGTGCTTACGCGAGTCACATTTACGTTCTAAATAAATACGATGTTTCTAACAAAATAAGAAACCCTGCGAACATAATCATCATCAAAATAACATGTCAGATTATTGGCGTTTCTAATCAAACAGGAGTTTCTTTTGCAATACGGTGGCCATATATGGTTGGACCAGTCTATATTTTCAAGCACCATAGCTGATGTAGTTCACCGTTTTAAAAAAAAATCTCAGTAATTCTGTAAAATTGGGATTTGCATCTGACAGAATGCGTGTATACAACAGTTATTACTATTTCTTCGTTCAATGTTGGAAGCAGACGACACAACTGCTGCTGAAAGAGCCTATTCTAGAAATCAGAAATGAACAGCGAACAGTATGATTGCTTGTTTAGATCGGTAGCTTCTTCCTTTGCTTTAAAACGCCAATAATTCGACAATGTATAAGGACCACTTTGAGAGAATCAGGTTAGACATTATAAACCAATGAACGAAACGATCAAGTTTATGCAATTTCTTGTTACATCCTTTCTGCTTTTCATTTTTAAAATCGGTAAAACGATAGGGTGTACATTCGTCAACGTTTCATCCACAGAGATGAATGTATGACAGCGTTGTAAAAACGGTGGAACTATAGACCTTACTGTGGTATCTGTTTTTGGCATTGCATGTGCTTCATAAATTCACACTTGTTTGTATTTAAATAAGCATCTAAAACATGGGGGGGGCGTTCATTGCAAATATTACACATACACTAACATGTATATAAAGACGTCAGATTAAGAGCAAACAGTCTGAGGGTTTATAGTATACAAAACTTAAAATGTCATTAAATACATTTTTTTTTCACAGTGCTGTAGTAAACATTCTAATTTTAAACCCAGAAAAATGAGTAATTTTAAGAAAAACATTGACAAAATTCACAACATAAAACAAAAACAAATTGTTTAAAATATAAGTTACAATGCAAGTAACAACTGACATTCAACCTAATGAATGGCTTAATGGGGATGGGACACTTTATTTGGTCAACAAAAGCTGTAGTATATTCTAGATGGAAAGGTTTTTCCTTTATCACATAGGTGATTATGATATTACAGCGCGAGACTGCAATATCATGGCTGTTACGTCATCCACTCATATGCAAGAGAAAATCAACAGTTAAAAGCTGAAATTATTATTAAACTCATCATCGCTTGAATTAAGCCATTTTCTTTCTTAGTTTACTCGTCGTTATTACAAAAAAAAAAAAAAAAAAAAAAACGATACACAAACGACGGTTCACCTGAGAATTGGATGGAACTAGCAATCAGAAGAACAAACGCAATGGCCGTCTCTGTAGAAGTCTTACCAAGAGTGTCCATACAAATTTAGATTTTCGTTTAACTAAACATAATTGTACAGTATTAATATATGTGATGGAGAGACTTCTGACAACAAGAATAACGAATATCAGCCATTTAGCATGGCATGGTCTAAATACACAGAGTAGACTTAGTTTAGTTAAGTGGTTGCATCAGAATGGAGTAGCCTGTAGTAACCGCAGTGAGCTCAGTATATTTCAGAGGCAGAATCTAACCTGTTCGCAACTTGGAAGCGTTCTTAGAAAATCCTATAGAGTTTCTAAGGTGAATGAAATGCTTTTAGGAGAAATACCAGACATATCACATCTCCGCTTCAACATTTGCTTAGTAATATAGTCCAAAAATACATCCCCGTTGGTTTGTACCCCCCTACCGATTTCAATAACTAAAAAGTTTAATGTGATAAAAAGTGCACAGAACTAAGTCAATTGAATCATTGATTTATAATTTCTAACCTGACTGTCACCAGAATGGCATTAGTACTTGCACCTTTCATGCTTAACGGACTTTCCATACTAATACGGCGCTATATTCCGTACACTACGAGGTAGTTTATTTCCATCCGACAACATAATGACGTAATTGATCCTATTCGGTAACTGCCCTATAATTCTGTAAATTGCAATAATGTTGACTTTGGAATTATATTCCTTTACACATGTGAACATATTAATGAAACCCCTTGTTAAATCCACGTGAAAGGCAAATTTTTTGTCATTCATTTCCTTTGCTTGATTCGACACTGTAAATATCAGAAGCAGACTACATATGAATGTACATATTTAGTCGCGCATGTGCCACTTTGCTGAAAATGGACTGGTCCAGAAACTTAAAATTATTCTCAAGCATGTCAGTCTATTCCATTGAAAACTTCCGTTAAGCATAAAATGTGCAGGCGATGACAGTGTTATGGTAATTCTTCTCACATTCAGGATAGAAATTATAAATCAATGAATGAATTGACTATGTTTCTTGCACTTTTTATCAAATTAAATGTTTTCGTTATTGAAATCGGTTGGGGGGGGTACAAACCAACGGGGATGTATTTTCAGACTATAATATTTGCATCCCTACTTTGGGGATGATATAACATTAGCTTGTGTATTTCAATGGAGCAGCTGGGTATAATTCACATCCTGTGCTAATTCAGTCTACTATAAAAATATTGAGCGTATTCCTTACATATACTCAAAGAAATTAAATATTCTCCTTATTTAATGTCAGGATTGCATTTCTCTGTAGAAATACATGCAAAAATGCCATTTACCTTCTTATTCAATATTTTCATTTGGATCATCTGCTATTTTAGTTCATTCAGTAATACTTCCGTTGTCAACCTCTGTGTGACATTTAAGGACAGTGCTGTCATATTTTGAGACATAAAGATAATGTAGTAAATATGGTAGGCATTGAATAACATCATGAGAATCTCATGTTATTTGTCATGGTGGGCAAGTTATTATAAACATTCCAATATAATTTACTTGTTATAAGCTTAATGATGTTATCATTAGTCTAAATTACTGAAAAGCATAACTCTACATTTATGTAGTAGATTTTCACTAGTCATCTTTTTTGTCTTTAACAATAGTTTTATTTGCTCTGTTGTAATGTATAGGATCGGTTCATAGCCTCAACCATGTTAGGATATGATATCTTGGCTACATTTTGTTATGATTTTATAGTGCTTTAGCTTGGGTTACAGGAAATGCCCACAATGTGTTATACACTGTGTGCGAGTTCTTTTGATGTTATGTATTTGATGAAAATATCAGAAAAGTTTATTTTAAAAACAGCAGTTTAGATTTTCATTTTTTTGTAGAGAATAACCAATGACACAAAATGACTCAGGAAAGTTTTTTGATATGTATTTTTGATGTTTTGAGCTGGTAGAACAATTAAGCACAAAACGTTTCACAGTTTTTTGTTTTGTTTTATTTACTATAAAAGCCAAAACAATAAAAGGTAAACATCCAGGGTTGGCACTGGCTTTAAAAAAGTTGTCACCAAGAAAATCACCAACCTCAATATTTTGTTGCTAATTTTCAAAAACTATCACCATTTTCATAATCTATTTATCTCAATACCCTTGGGACCAAAATAATATTGTCAACATAAGTGGATGTTGGGGAGGGGAAATAATTGAAATTTCACATACAAGTGAAATTTTTTGATGATGTTTAGTCTGTGACTAGGATTTACCCAGAGAGAAATAAACACTGGAAATTTTGAAAAATGTATTTAACTAGTCTAAAATACACTTGTATATTGACAACTTACATTTGTGTAGTACACTCCACAATGTGTTAAATAATGTTCATGTATATGAAAAATGCATAAATTTGAGTATCTCATATGTTAAAAAATTTATTTATCAGCCAAATCCTGTTAGAAAATACAACTAACATGTATATATTAAAAAAATAGTAGTCCTCATTTCATTTGATTTATATTCATTGTCAAGATATGCATTTCACAAAGCAATTCACATGGATTTTTTTAATCCTAGTAGCATGTGGCTGTAAACAGTCAAACCCACTTATCTCAACCTCGGTTATTTTGACAACCTGCATATGTCGTTTGTTTTGGTCTGATTTCGAACAAATCCTTTATTATGCTCTTTTTTGCCTGCTAATCTCAACCTGGTTATGTTGGGCACAAGTTTCGGTCCAAAGTGAAATGTGGACCCGCTTAATTCAACAAAATGCAACCTTTTAATATCAACCTCGCAGAAATTATACAAGAAATGGTCAGCAAAAGCAATTGATTTTCACGCACAATTTTGGTAAGTTATGGCGGTAGTCACATTATTTAGAATTCTATTTTTGGTTCCTAAGAGTAGCTTATTCAATTAGTTTTTTAAAGAATATATCATGTTCACTACATAAAATATTCAATGGTTTGCAAAGACAAGAAAACATAAATTACACTGTAACTTTATTTTATGAAAACGCAGAATTGTAGACGACAGCTACATGAGAGCTATATATTTCCCTTTTGTTTCTTAAGGTACATTTCAGATCTGAATTATGTTCTGAAATACATGTATAAAAGAAACAACAATCTAGGACATACAAATAATTTAATTAATAATTCATGTGCAGGTGAAAAATTGCTGATCACCTGAATATTTAAAAGTCATGAAGTTGTTCCATATGCATGTAATATCTTGGCAAATTATTTTATAGCATTTTATGACAAAATAGCCAAATATGTCGGCAATATTTTCAAATTATCTAGGAATTATAAACATGATGTGCACTGCATTATATTTTGTAGCAAATATCTAGCAATATCAGTCTGCTTTAGTTTAATCCAACACTAATTTATAACGAACAATTCAAAAGCACTTAAGTTTTTAATGCATTCAGCCATTTCGTGTAACATATACATGTACTTGTCAACAGAAAATAAGCAGAAAAATTTATTACTATGCAGAATATCACCTTATATATATATACGCTCGTATATATGCATGGGAATGAATAATTTCAGGCACTTAGTTTCTATACAATGACAGTCAAGGCCCCATAATTTAGTTTTCAGGCTTGAGGTATTCTTAATTTTGTTTTGTTTTCTTACTTGTAATATCTCTTCTTTTGGTCTGGCAGAAAAATTGGCTTACATTGTCTTAATTTATTTTCAAAATTTCTGTAAAAGGGAACCACAGTTGGCTGGGAAAAAAAATTAAAAAAGAATAAAAGAATCCATACACTTAAAAGAATTCAAAGTAAGTTTCCAGGGCTGGTTTGCTTTGCAATAAAATATACTGCTGGTAAGATCAAAGACTGAGTTTACTGCTAGTTACTTGATATGTTTATTCAGCACTCTGGCATCTATTTGTTTGTCTTCTGGAATCATAATTGTTACAAACTCACACTGATGCCTGCAGGGTAAGTAGTATACTCAACATCCACTTGCTTTAATAATACTATTTGTAACCCATGCTAGTGAAAGGATTGTTATATGCACTCACAGTGAATGTACATGTATTTTAAAAAACATGTATTGATCTTTATTTGCAAGATAATGTCATATATTAACCAGGATATAATACAATCTTGGTTATTTTGCACCTAACACCATGTTATGCATGAATGGCAGGTGCCTGAAAGTATTCTGTTGATGTTTCTTTCTCATTCTCTCTTTGTGATTTTCTTGCATCCATTTTTCAGTCATGATAACATATTCAAACCTCCAAGTACAGCCAAACATGATTTCTTTTTCAATGCATCATGTGTTATATGGTATAAGTGATGCATGCTATAGTATGAATGCATACACTACATGTGATATAGGGAGTTTATATATTTTTTCTTTAATAAATTGCTCATGATGATAAAAAAGGGAATAAATAATAATAACACCAGGTTAGTTTGTTTCATTAAATTTTTTTGTATTTTATTGTAACATGCATTGGGAGGGATTCCAGTTAAACAGAAGAGCAAGAGATGGGAGTAAAGGTCAAGGACATCATAAAAATTATGTTACTGTTTTTTTTTTAACCCAGATATCCTAGGACATGGTTATGTTTAAGATTTTTTACACCATGATGTAATTGAGATAACTGGGTTCAACTGTAGTTGTATATATGCATCATGTACATGTACTTAAGTTGGCCTTGATTTTGGTCATCCAGAGACAACTACCATGATACTGAGGATACTAAGGGGATGAGGCTATTTGCAGGGAAATTAAAACATTTGAACAAACCAAAAAATTTAGCCAACATTCTTGTAAGATGTCCCACCTTCATTTAATTTGACAGCTAGATATCTCTTATTTCAAAATATTGGAACTATAAATGTGGTTTTACACCACCATTGGTAGCAACCATAACCAAGAACTTTTTGTTGCAACAGGAAACATTCACATCACAATAAATATGTTCCAAATAATTTTATTTATGTTTGTTGCTGATTTACTTTGATCAGAGGTCTTTGGCTTGCTTTGAAGAAGGTACATGTGTTGAAGATGCCACTAAAGGCCCTCTTTGAAGGACCAAGCAAGCACCCATTTGATTTTGCTGCAGCAACATCAAATAATTGTAGAACACTGAGATAATTTGTTTTTTCATTTGCTTAGAATATATAGTGGTCTTCTTCTGATACAGCAACCCATTCTGCACCGGGAATGTGGCCTTATAAGATGGGTGGGCTTTCCAGAGGGGGACTATATTTGTTTTTGAGAAGTATATGTAATGTACATAGTAAGAAAGCTACATACTTCAAAGCATTTAACATCTTCATATAATAGTAACATTAATTATTAAAAGGTTCTTCTTGTCTTAAGAATAGACTTATCTCAACTGAAAATAAATTAAGAGTTTTTATTCTTGATGTATGCATGATATTCAGGTATTGTAATGCACATTGCAAAACCATTAAAAAATGTCATTTAAATCTTGGTACTTAATTATCTTTGCATTTGCTACATTTTCCTATTGTTGTTTGAAGAATTTCCTTATTGGTTATAGTGTTTATTTGAGTCTTTTCAACATGAAATTGTTTTATTTGAGTCTTTTCTACATAAAATTTTTTTCAACCCCTCCCATATCATCTACTAGAATAACCAACTTTCTTCTAAAGTAATACGTCTTCATTTACATTAATGACATGTTAATCTTTGGTAATAATTTTTTTGAATGTTGTTTTTGTATGCAATTTAATTAAGGAGAGGAAAGTTTTGTAGAGTGAACAATATGCTTTCTTTGTAATGGAAGTGATGTATTGTCACATGCCTTTCCTGTCTTTATCTGGTAGCCTGTTTTGTTTAAGGGTAATTTCTGTGTGTGTGTTAATCCACAAAGTCAATGTTTAACCCATGCTGACCGTGTTATGATCTTGATAATTACATCCACTTGTAAACGTCAAAGAGAAGAACTAAGAACTCGACCTGTGTGAAGCCCATCTCTATCACAACATTGTTCAGCCTATTTTTTGTAAATATCGGCTTTTATACTAATGATATAATATTAATCTTAGTGTTAAATGTACTTTAGCCAAAACTTTTTTTAGTAATGGAAGCCTGATATCAGGAGACATGTATTGATGGTAGAGATAATTTAATTAGTTATGATATGAATTAATTATTCATTCTGGACACATTTGAAATGAAAAGTGGCCACTGATGAAGCGAACATTTTACATTTTTGTACTAATATGCTGGCCACTGGTCACGTTAGTGGGGTGGTCATTCATGAGGGGTACTTTTCAACACAAACTCATCAGTGCCTAGGGATTCTCACCCTAAGAAGCGGGTGGCCACTGGTCGGGGGGGCTATTCAAGAGAGAGACCAATGTATACAGAATGATCATTGATTCAAAGGTAATAAGTTTCTTTTTTAAGTTTCAGAAAAAAAAAGTTTTATGGTACAATTTAAAACAATGTTGCTATGTCTTGCCAATTAGTTGTTCCCATTCCCACCTTCAGAGTGTTCAATTGTAGCTAGTCAGGAAGCACAAATATTTTGGTTATATTACTGCATACAGAACTAAAGCCAGATATCATAAGCTGATTATGATGTAACAATGCTTTGTTAGGGTGGTTTGTCAATATGTCAATATGAACAAAGGATTTACTTTTGTAACAATAGATTCCATTTTAAATTTTTTATCCAAGTTTGATGCCTTCTGTCATGGAGCCTTTGAATTTATCCACTCCAGACTCAGGACTGTATTTACAGTTTTTAACAGCCAAAAGTGTTGCCAAAAAACATTTGTGACATTGGTGAAGCCCAGTATGATCCCTGAAATCTATTTTTTTTCATTGTCTTATGTACTAATTTTTTTCACAGATTAGTAAATAGAGACAATTACATTTGATTTTTAATCATTATCAGAGGGAGGTCACATTCCCAAATGGGGCCCCCGAGTGGCCCAGTGGTCTAAAGTGATGTCTGATGTCCATTATGGATCACTGCCATCTCACCTGTCTGCATGAGTTCGAGTCTAGAATTCAGCAAATGTTGATATGTGAGAAAGTTTGCCAGTAGCTTCTTGTGGGTTGGTGGTTCTTTCCGGTGATTTCCCGGTTTCTTCCTCCACCATTAATACTGGCTGCCATGAATAGCCTATCGTGTGCTGAAAAATGGCATTAAGCCCAATAACAACAACAACAACAACAACAACAACATTCCCAAATGCTAAATGGATGTGCACCTCTTAAGGTAAAACTAGTTCATATAAGAAGGTATATATATATAAAAAAAAACATTGTACAAAATTTAGTTTTATTCTGTGATAAGTGCTTCACTGTTTTTGACAACTGGTTTAGGTGGTTCTGATAGTATGCATAATTGCTTGTTGTGTGTTCATGCTTTTGGTGTATACCTTCATAAAATATATTTCTGTCACCATTCTATATTGATATTATGAATGATTGGACAGAACAGTTAAAGTGTTCGCTTTGTAGTCTAATAGTTTTAATTTTTATGCACATACACAATTATCTAAAAGTTCACATTATATATGTAACACACAATTGACTTTTTTATTGATTTCTCTGAGATGTTTAGCTAAATTATGATACCTGAAGAACATTTACAGTGTATATTAAACATATTAATGGTATATATGGGGTAGCTTTTCGTGAGTTTACATAAGATTTGAGTGTTTTGTGTAACCATTTGGCTATATTACAAGTCATACAGGTCACATAGGCATTCATTGATGACTGTGTCAGTTATTGGTGTCAGTTTCCAACTTGACTAACATAGAGACATAATGTATTTAAATAGACTCTATTAGAATCTAAGACTCAAATGAAGAATTGTCATGAACAGATATAAACAGTTTTACAAATCACACAAGTGGAGACCTAAATCCGGATCTGACAATTGTCAAAGTCAAATAGTAGCCCGCTGTAAGATACAAGGAAATTAATTTTGTAATACAGGATAAATTTGGTAACCGAAAGAAAACACTTCAGTGTGAAATTGTTAGATATCCATAAATATGGAACAGTTAAGCATTTATTATATGCGCTATATACATGGCTATAAGAAGACTATCATTTTACCCCCAGCCATCCCACCCCATGTATGACCTTCCTGTTAGTTGGGAATAATTTTGCAAGTCAGATCTACCTGTAAGGGATGACTTAGTAATTAGTGAGATAGATTTGCATTTTGGCATGATAAACAAGCCAAACTGGATAGATAGTTAGTGAGGTGTAGATAGATTGATAAATTGTGAGAAAGGAAGACAAAACATGTAAAGTAAAATGCAGTTATATTATTGAGTGGAATATGTTCAAAATAATATAATGACTTACATTTTGTTGATCTTCATGTAATAAGATAAATAGAATTCCATAACACTGACATTAAAATCCAGATATTTTAAAACCAATTGTGTTATATCCCTAATTTTTTTTAATAAGTGCCATTATCAAAATTGTATCCCAGAGTGATCCAGTTAACAAATTCCCAAATTATTTCATTCCAAACATCTAATACATAAACATTTTAAATCATTTATATGTTAGGTCCATGAATTCTTTTGTAAGCCACATACAAGTATCAAACTGTAGCCCACAGTAATCAGATTTCCAAATTCTTAGATTATATTTATTCCATACCTCAAACAAATTTAAATAAAGTCTACATTTGTGTGATTGACGGCATCCTATGAATGTCATTGTGGCTTGATCAGAGGGACTGGGGTAAAACAAATAGGGTGCTACCCATGCAAGTTGAGGGATTATGGTCAGATGCACATATAGGGGTCATGCTACTAGGCAAAGTGGGCAAAAAAAGTTACCTGTAAAATGTAGAAATAACCCTCTGATTTTTCAGATAAAAAATGTCTAGATTATGAAATGCCCCCTTGCTGTAGCCATTAAGTTCTGGCGATGTTATAACCCAATGTGAATGTATTTATGTGGTATTGATGCCAATCAGCTTACGTCAACAAAGAAACTCTTGCACATTCACATGTATGTATTAATAGCTGCATATTTTCTTTATAAAATCTGTTTGAAACCGTAAATAAACTAGTAATGGTGAACATCGTAGCATATATGATATACACTTCATTAAACTGTCTGTATTCATAAATAATTGGGCAGATTGATTCAGGAAAATATATAATATAATGAAAACAAAGTTTAAATATTATGTGATAGGAGATTTAACCCAAATATTAAATAATGTAGGTCAGAAACACAGGACAATGTATGTTGTGGAATTCGAAAAATTCTGCAAGGCAAAGTTGTTTTCTGACAAGCCATGATAAGATTTTATAAAAATACAACAAATATATATAGCAGTGAAGGAAATATTATGTAACCAATGCATATCGTTATTACCAGTAGGTAGACAAATAATACAATCATAAATATGCAGTTCTATTAATGAATTTTTGTAACAAAGTCAGAAAGTGAGTAGTTATATTAAGAAAAGCCCTCTTTCTAAAAAAAGATGCACTCACATAGTGCAATATGTTTTTGAATGTTTCAGTTGGGGGGGGGAATATGCCCAGTTTAGTTATATATTGACTTCAGTGCTTTATTGTGTTGTCTATGAATAGTTACAGGAATGTTTTACTGGAAACTGTGAAATCAAGACCAAGAGTATGGTTTGAAGTCACTTGTGCATTTATTCCTGTGTACATGTATTAGGGATTGTTTCAAAGTATGCTAGAAATCTTTTTGACTACAATTTTACACAATTTGTAGAAAAAAAAATAATTAAGTGGTAGTTTATTAAGCATCTTCACCAACTTGCAATTACAAAACTCGGATCTTGTTACTTCTATCATTTAAAATTAATTATAACGTAGAGCTTCTCCTGTGTTTTTTAAGTCATATGGCCAAAACATGCTGCATCAACTTCAATCCAAACACACATATACTACAAGTATGAATAGAATGGGTATGAATATAATAATTTGTATACATGTACAAAATGTGTTGATAATAAATGTATAACATATTTTTCAACTTGAAAATAAGTTATTGCTTAAAACTTTTAAAGGCATACTGAGAAATATAGCACATAATTAAAATAAGATAATGCAGATCTCTGTATGTATGTGTGTGTGTATGTATGTATGTATATATGTTACTATGACCCTGTAGTTAAAGTTAGTGTGTGTTAAGGAATGAATTCTGTATAAATTATTTTATTTTATTTTTATTTCATTAAATGTAATTATTAATAAGAAAATATTTGCATCAGTCTAATATCTTGTTAAAAATATTGTGCTTATCTGAGTCGTAAATGTGACTCATGTGAGCACGTGCTGTGTATGGTGACAAATTCATTGCAAGTAAACATTCTGGAATAGCTATGAAAATGATTGGCTGATACTTGGTCAAGCTTTCCTAATGTCCAGATGTGTTATGAAATTGCATGCGTCCTCCATGCGTGTGTAATTCGAACAATGTATTAGCTTCATTTATATGCTGAGGTATTTTCTAAGACATTCAGAGTCATACACAGTCATAGAGTCATAAAGTAAAGTCAGAGTTGGAGTTTATTGTAACATCTTAGAGTTATACAACTTCTATTACCTTAAAAAAAGGTATTTTTGTGCCAGAAGTTGTCTTTCATATGTTTGCGTAGAACAACATGTATTTTGTTAGAGGAGCTAATTTTACTTCATTTTTCTGAATTATTGTTTTCCTGGAGAACAACATTACGGGTTTGGACAAAGACATTTTCTGAAAATATTCTAAATTGGAACAATACAAAATGTGCTTTACTGTGTAAATTCTGTATTTTTCTGTTAGCCTTTGTCTGACGTCATCATCCGCCATTTTTGACCGGAACTGAACTTCAGAATGTGTTTGTTTAACACTTTTTACAGGACTTATGTTTATCTTTAGAACAAACAATTTGGATCAATTCCGTAAATCGTAAGTCTTATTTTACATAATTACATTTTTTTCATGTTTTCTAGGAAAATACATTATTTTTGTTAAAATTTACAAAGCTTGTTGTCTTTACTCTTTCTTTGTTACTTTGAATGAGCTGATATGTAACAATACATACATACATACATACATACATACATACATACATACATACATACATACATACATACATACATACATACATACATACATACATACATACATACATACATACATACATACATACATACATACATACATACATACATATACATTGCATTTCTTAATTTGGTCTCTCTTCTCCCTGTTTAGCTTCCACTTCTCTGTTTAACTCCCACTTCTCCCTGTTCTATTCTAAAGAAGTCACTTCTTCCTAAAATTTAGGTCTAGATTGACCCCTGACATAGTGCATTTTGTATTTGATATGGCACTGAAAAAAATCCAGTATTATTTGGGAAAACATAGTGGCTGTTGCCTTTGGATGCCAAATTGGCACTCAGACACTGGCAGATAAATTAGAAAATATCATATGGGAATTAGATATGGCTTTAGAAAAAAGCAATTATAAATCAGATCAAAATTTGTATCGCATCAAACGGTGTTTATACAGCAAAACACAAAATACAATGCAAATTGAGTATATTGACATGCTGTTTGTAACCATCTTTTCTAGTTTATATATTGCCATTCTTGCAAACTTTCATTTTTCAGTGGTTCTTATCTTCATACAAATTATGTGGGTTTTATTTTAAGGTGAAAGAAGTGGAAGCTAGATTGCTCCAAATTTTGCCCTTGTGCTGGTTTACAAAATCACAGTACTAATTTAAAAACAAAAATTAGATGTTTCTACAAGTACTTTATGTCCATGACATTCAAGCATTTACATTTTGTTTCTTAGTATCATGACATATGCAATGGCTTTAATTTATGTAATTTCTTATTTTTGTTTCAGTACCAGTGTGTACAGACACTCCGTTCATTTCATCAAGAAGCAAGGGCATTATGCAGCCTTCTTCAAAGATCAGGGTTATCAGACACAGCTTGGAATGCATCATTGCTTTCTAGTAAGTTATTATGTCCATGAAATCAAGTCATCTGATATTTAGGATGTTTGTGTGGGTGTGATTACTGACAGTATGGGATAAAGTGTCATCTGATATGTAGGTTGTTTGTGTGGGTGTGATTACTGACAGTATAGGATAAAGTGTCATCTGATATGTAGGTTGTTTGTGTGGGTGTGACTACTGATGGTATAGGATAAAGTGTCATCTGATATGTAGGTTGTTTGTGTGGGTGAGACTACTGACAGTATAGGATAAAGTTTCATCTGATATGTAGGTTGTTTGTGTGGGTGAGACTACTGACAGTATAGGATAAAGTGTCATCTGATATGTAGGTTGTTCGTGTGGGTGTGACTACTGATGGTATAGGATAAAGTGTCATCTGATATGTAGGTTGTTTGTGTGGGTGAGACTACTGACAGTATAGGATAAAGTTTCATCTGATATGTAGGTTGTTTGTGTGGGTGAGACTACTGACAGTATAGGATAAAGTGTCATCTGATATGTAGGTTGTTCATGTGGGTGTGACCACTGACAGTATAAGATAAAGTGTCATCTGATATGTAGGTTGTTTTTGTGGGTGTGACTACTGATGGTATAGGATAAAGTGTCATCTGATATGTAAGTTGTTTGTGTGGGTGAGACTACTGACAGTATAGGATAAAGTGTCATCTGATATGTAGGTTGTGGGTGTGACCACTGACAGTATAGAATAAAGTTTCTTCCAGCATTCTGGAATACATCATATCAGGCTCTACATGTGGGGTAATTTGGGTTAAATAGTCATCATTAAGTCCATCATTTACCTAAACAAGCACCCAAAGGGAAATCCAATTTGTCTTACCTTGATATCATGCCATTCCCTTACACAATAATTTTGGAAATTAGGAAAAAGGTTTCAGCTTTATAGTCCTGTTATGTATATTTAATTTAATTGTTTCTTTGTTAGTTTTAAATTTTTTAATTACATTACATGTTATTGTAATGTAACTTTATTTACTGGATTTGACATTGTCCAGAATTTGAGTTCAGTTCTGTTTGACCTGACTTATTTTTTTATTTCATTGATAAACAACTAATAATAGAAACACTGTATCAAGTTTCTGACTTCATTTTAAAATCAGTTACAGTTTTGGTAGAAAGGTTTATTTTTTTTTTTAATTCTTTCTCAGAGTAATAATCATTAAGTTTAATCAAGGTCATTCCTGGTGTGTGTGATTTGAAACATGTTTATTGCCAACAGGCTTCTATTTTTTATAGATGATTGACCTTCATCTGGGAATTTGTTTTGTGTCTTAATTTGCGTATAACTTGTTTTTGATAGAAGGTTTTCAGTCAAGCTCAAAACAGTTGACATGTTTAGTTGTTATGTTGTGACTAGTTTGAGTTGAAATTTTATTTAATTGAATTCAAGTGATTCTTTTCCTAGGAAATACATAAGTGCTCCTACAAAATTCTTGGATAAAGACATTTATTGGAAGTCATACATAATCCAAAACTGGAATTTTCTTTCATTCAACAAAAAACTGTTGACATCAATTAGACACTGACCACAATAGACGTTCATTTCCTTTCATCTTGGATTTCATTGGGATTCAGACTCAATTTCATTCAGGACCTTTATTACAAGGACTTCTTTTTTATTCTTGGATTTTTTTGCGGGGTTTAATTCTTAAAACAGTAAGTTCTTTTTTCTTCATATTTTACTTTATATTTTAGGGACATATATTATTTTGTTACATTTTAAAAAGCTTGTTGTCTTCACTCTTTTCTGTTACTTATTTCAAAAGCTTAGACTGGTAACAGTCCATATGAAAGTTAATTTGATAATGATAGGTGCTAGAAATAATATTATGCTTAGCAGAATTTTTGCAAAAAAAAATTAACATATGATTCCTTAAAAAGAGTGAAAATATTAATATATGCATCTTGGTCAGATGTGCCCCATTGGAAGCAAATGATGAGGCAGTGGATGTATACATGAATACATGACCATTACTTCTAAATTAAATCATTTTGTCCAATATTTCATCCTATGAACACCTGTAAAAAGGATTTGTATAGAAACAGCTGTAAATTTTCAACTGTAACCTATTTTTTTAGGTCCTTGTTTTTATGATATTGGTACCACAGTTTTGGTGAAGAAGACAGGGAAGTTTTGATGTTTATAAGGTTTTTATAATATTTTATCAATATTTGAATCATCTGACATGAAAATATGCACAACAGAAGTTATATTGTTTTAAATGTATATACTACACCCTTATTTGGCAAAGTTCATCATATTCTTTGCTTAAAAGAGAAATAATTTCTCCTTTGAATACATTCCCCAATAACAGTTGTATTGATGGATACAAGTATGCAACCTCTTAAATTCAGCAAAAAAGATGAAATTACATCTTTTCTGTCTGTATTATATGGACAAAGGTACAAGTCTTGGCTTATTACCTCCCCTTGGCCATGAGGTGTCACTAGTTTTTAAGCGTTGGTTTTGTATAGTCATCATCACATGAGAAACTAAATCCATGCATATATTGTTGTGAAATTTAGCCTTCCATCCAGAAATTCAGATTTATGTTGAGTTTATATTATTCAACAACAGGTGGTATTATTTTTTGATTTTTTTTTTCAATATATTTGTGGATATGTCACATCTTCAGACTTGGTCTATTAAGATCATTTGATTCAATACTTTTGTTGATGTATGTTGTGATTCATATTTTACCATCCACTCTCTATTGATTGCTCGCTCAATAATGGGTGTTATTTTTGTCACTTATTAGCATGCTGTGTTATTAATTAACTTTATTTCTTGCAGTGTTATGTCATTTTAGTGAAACAGATTGGCAAAGTGCACTAAATGTAAGTTCATGACTTGGGAAGACATGTATGAGTCATGCCTGGTGTGCACCAAAATGCATTTTATACTTTCCTTGCAGTGTATGTGTGCCTGTGTGTCTGTCTCATCAACGTTAGACTTGGCCTTATGGGCAATTTTCAAACAACTGAAAAATCAGGCAGTGAGCATATTCGGGAGGCAACAGCCTGAATGGCTCATCATTAACAGGGCAAATGCACTAACTGCCTTTGCAAAAATTGACCTGATACAATGTGACACATGTTTATATTCTACATCATGCCAAGGCATTACAGATGGCACTGTTGGGCTCACTATTACTCTGGAGGGTGCAAAATTTAAGAAGTTTTAGTGGCAGGCAGATCATAACTGCCTCTACAATTTGCAGTCCACTCAAAGAGATTTTTATGACCAATCAACCCCTGCTACAATACAGAGATGATGGGCAATCAAATAAAAGGGGATAATTTAAATTGAGGATTCATTTAAGATCTAAACTTAATCCCAGGAAGCAACAACATAACCAGCTTAGAAGGCTTTACTGGGGGTGAAGGCAGACAGCCTACGGGTGAACACCAGACTCCCACAGTTCCAGTCTTGTTGGATCAAATTCTTTCTTCAGAATGAATGATTGATCCAAGTCTCTTAGGTCAGATTTAGATTTCAATTATCCAACTCTTTATTCCTCACCCCTCCTATTGGATGTATCATCAGATCAGGAGAAGGGCAATGATCTATAACAAGAGATATGGTTACTTACTGACAAAACGGGAGTTTAGATTTTGCAAACACTTCAGTCTCTGGGGTTTTATTCAAGGCTTTTTCTTATACACAAGGCCACCAAGGCTGATCATCAACCTGAGTTGCTTCAATACATTCTTCCAGCAGAATCCAAGATAGAGATGGTGAGATTGATACAACATGCTTTAAAAATGGACAATTAAGTCATCAGTCTTGATCTGACCCTATCCACCAGGAATTACAAAAATGTCTTCATTTTGCTTACCACAACAAGATTTACCAGCTTCAATGTCTACGTTTAACCGGCATATTAGCCCCTGGACTTTACCAAGGTCATTAATTGCATCATCATCCTGTTGTGTTTGACTTTATATCTATAGCAATGTCATCCTACTTGAACATCCGGAAAGTAAGTTTTATTCTTCTCAAGAGCAGAAATAACCTCCTACCCAATTCGAATCATCTTATTTTTCTCTTGAACTGGGAAATGTTCAGCCTTTGTCCATCCCAGTGTTTTGTCCAACAAGGTATGGAATTTATCAGCCGTCTCAGTGTAGTGTTGATTGTGAAACTCGTCAAATCCATGTCCATGTCAGTGGCATAGCCACAGATGGCTCATGATATGAATTCCTATGAAGAAGCCCCAGACTGAAGTGATATGTACAGATGCCAGTATGTACTGTTGGGGATTCCATCTACTGCCAGGCTTCAGTAGCAATTCAATCAGCAATGTAGGCCAGGGGAACTGCCATTCTGCATTAACTTTCTCTAAAAGAATGCTGTCATCAGTGCCTTTCGATTCTGAAAGGAACAACTCTTCAAGACAACAGTCCTGATTCTCTTCAATGAAACAGTTCTACCAGCTCCATATCAATGTACCAATCAGGCACATTCCTGGCAAACTCACTAGCACATTCAATCAGTATTTTCTCCCAATGATGACCAGGAAACAGGATTGTGCCTCTAAAGCCTTATCTTCATGGCTGAAATGTGATATATGCTTCTCATACTCTCAAGTTGCCTTGCAAAGATTTCAGCTGACATAATTAGAGCAAGTCATAAGTTTGAATGTCATGCTTGATCCAAGACATAATAAAAGCTGTTGTCTGGCATGCAAAGTCAATATTATCAAGTATTTTATCTCGGGGATTTATTTATCATTTTGTTGTTGCACTTGGATGTATTTTCCAGAGTTATGCCCCTGTTTGGTGTTAAATGTATATACTGTACATGATAACTATGTTGTGTATAACTAGTCACACAGTTTTTAATGAATTATCCAGAAATTTGGCATATATTATTGACAGGTCAACATGCACTTATCATTTTGTCATTATGCTGTGATGTGTTTTCTAGAGTTGTCTCCATTTTCAGGATTTTTTAATATATATATATATATATATATATATATATATATATATATATATATATATATATATATATATATATATATATATATATACACACACACACACAAACACACACACACATACTCACACACTGTAGATGACAATTCTGTATGTAGTATAACTTGCTGAATAGTCCAAAAACTTGAAAGACATTGGTGACTTGTGGATCTTCTCCCACACATAAATTTCTTCACCCAAGTGTGTGTTCATACACAAAGCTTTTACACTTTGTTAAATGTAACTTTTCCCAAGTGTCCATTCACAAAGCTCTTGTACTTTGTTATTTTCACATAAGTACTCCAGTTAGTCCGTCTGATCTTGACCATGTTATAAAGCCAATACCAGCACATTTTGTTCTACTTGGTAATTGTAAAGGCTACCATGTACTTTAGAGATGCAAGGACATCAGTGAGAGAGAGAGAGAAAAGAAAGGAAAATATTTTGCTTCGAAACACATTCTCAGCCTTTTTAATAATTAATTTTTTACTTATTTACAGCCTATTATTCCTGCCTTTTGGTCATGCCACTGCATAGGACTATGGCATTACAATGTTTTACCATTTGGTATAACAACATCTCTTGTCCGGGACTTTATGTATTTCATATTCTGACTATTAAACAGGCTCGGCTGACATGGGTTCGTGAGAAAGCCTGCCAGTAGCTTTTCGTGAGTTGGTGGTTCTTCCTGGGGTTTTCCAGGGTTCTTCCTCCACCATTACTACTGGCCGCCATGTATAGCCTATCTTGTGCTGAGAAATGGTGTTAAACCCTAAAACAACAACTATTAAACTAAAAAGAAACAGCATTTTCCACATATTTTCTCAGTTATAGTGGTTCTAAAGTGCTGTCTTTTACGGATCACTGCCATCTCACCTCTGTCTGCTTGTGTTTGAGTCTAGGATTCAGCAAATGTGGATATGTGAGAATCTTGCCAGTACCTTCTCGTGGGTCAGTGGTTTTTTCCGGTCATTTTCGGGTTTCTTCCTCCACCATTAATACTGGCCACCATGAATAGCCTGTCATGTGCTGAAAATGGCGTTAAGTCCAACAATAACAACAATAACATTTATTCATTACTTTTATCTTAATTCAAGTCTACCTTGTAAGTAAAACTACAGAGCACACCATTCATAGTGTGAAATCATTATTTGAACCAATCTGGTATAGTTGTGTGACATTATTCATGCATACATACATATACAACAAAGATTACATGAAATGTCTGTAAAATATAGTCATGAAAGGTTGGAGGTCAATTTAGTTAAAGGGTCCTCAACATTGTTTCTAAATATCTGTGAATGTATTTCTCATTACAATATGGTGACAGAGTGTTTGTGTGACAACTTAAATTGCATTCATTTATTTATTCATTGATGTTATCGAAGACACATTAGCAATAATTTATGTAACAGTTCAGAATAAATTCATCTTCCCAAAGATTATGAAGATATCTTCATAAATAAGCACTGACACCATTTTTGCATTATCCTTTGGAAGTCATAAAAAAAAATTGTGATTGCTTTACTCAATTTTTATTCTTCATTTGTAGAAACATACCTTTACTCTGTTGAAAAGTGATACCTTAGAGGTCATGGCATAATTCCTTAATTATATTTGTCATGACAGTGATAGGGCATTAGAACAGGGTGTTTCCAGACATTTTGTCTTGCAGTATGTATTACAAGAATTGATTTCAATGTGATATGTATTGCATACATTTAAATAAAATGAAAAATAAGTAAGTTGGTCCATATTTGCAAAACAAACATATCTGGAATCATTGCATAAATTCCATCATTCCAAGAATTTTGAAAAACTGAGGAATTTACAGGTTTTGTTTGTGCTTTTCTTTTAAAGGCTGACTAAATATTGATTAGATACTCTGAAATAATAGTAAAACATTTATTATCAAATTCTGCAAATAAAAGCATTCAGTGCATGTTAATAAATGAGGTGGGCACCTCTTTTTAAGGCTCCTAAGGTATTTTGTTTGCTCCAAGTGCACTTTAAGGCACACATATTTTACAGTTATCAGTTATTGATTGGTACACTCAAGATAAATGAAAAGCATTACTCAAGGTTCGGGAAATAAACATGATATATTGAGTTGAACTGAAAAGGCCAAATTCATATGGCAGCTGCTAGATCCTGTTTGTTTTGGGGCTTTTTTTTGTTGATTATGTTTATCTTGTGCATAAAATGTCATATTAAAGAATGTACACTATGCTTTTTTAATAGAATTCCTGTATTGAATACATCTGAGGGAAAGGAAAAGACTTTTATTAAAATGGAGGGTGAGGCTTTTTTTAAGCAGAGTATGATTTACATCTTTAAGGGAGGTTGATGAATTATCAGTCTATAGAATGGAGTCAGATGTTCTCATGTGGAACAAATATTTGTCAGAACTAATCAGAATGTCAAAAGAATAAATTAATGAGCTCTATCTTGTGTAAGACAAAAATTCTTGGAATTTTAAGTGTGCATTTATAGATGTAGTGTGTAAAAGGACAGAGATTTTATGCTTGTTAATCCATTTAGACATTTTGACTTGCATTATTGTATTGGATTTTTGTTGTTCAGCCTTGTCAAAATCCCGATGAAGATTCTGAAGAAAGTGTTTGGAAGAATTGTGTGCATTTCACCTGCTGAACATATGAAAAAAATTATGAAAGTACAATTCGAAATTAATGATGGATAAATAATTTTTTCTCAGTTTTTAAAATGTGTTCATTGTTCTACTTTCTTCTTGGCAGCAACATTCTAAACTGAAATTATAAGTCTTAATGAAGATTTCCCTGTACCACAGTAATTTTAAACACAGGCTAAGACTGGACATGTAAAATTAGGTAATATTGCTTTAAAAATAAATCTTGTTCTACAAGCTGTTGCAAACTGACAATTTTTGTATACAAAAGAATTGTATTTCTGTCCATCTGTATGTATATGCATCCATCTATATATATGCCCATTGATCTATACATATGCCTATCTATCGGCTCATATGTCCATCCATCTATTTATATGCCCTTCCATCTGTTCATATGTCCATCCATCTATTCATGTCCATCCATCTATTCATATGTCCATCCATCTGTTCATATGTCCATCCATCTGTTTATATGTCCATCCATCTGTTCATATGTCCATCCATCTGTTCATATGTCCATACATATGTCCATCCATCTATTTATATGTCCATCCATCTGTTCATATGTCCATCCATCTGTTCATATTTCCATACATCTGTTCATATGTCCATCCATCTGTTCATATGTCCATCCATTTGTTCATATGTCCATCCATCTGTTCATACATCCATCCATTTATTCATATGTCCATCCATCTGTTCATATGTCCATCCATCCATCCGTATGTCCATCCATCTGTTCATATTTCCATACATCTGTTCATATGTCCATCCATCTATTTATATGTCCATCCATCTGTTCATATATCCATCCATCTATTCATATGTCCATCCATCTGTTCATATGTCCATCCATCTGTTCATACGTCCATCCATCTATTCATATGTCCACTCATCTGTTCATATATCCATCCATCTGTATATATGTCCATCCATCTATTCATATGCCCATCCATCTGTTCATATGTCCATCCATCTGTTCATATGTCCATCCATCTGTATATATGTCCATCCATCTATTCATATGTCCATCCATCTGTTCATATGTCCATCCATCTGTATATATGTCTATCCATCTATTCATATGTCCATCTATCTGTTCATATGTCCATCCATCTATTCATATGTCCATCCATCTGTTCATATGTCTATCCATCTGTATATATGTCCATCCATCTCTTCATTTGTCCATCCATCTGTTCATATGTACATCCATCTATTCATATGTCCATCCATCTGTTCGTATGTCCATCCATCTATTCATATGTCCATCTATCTGTATATATGTACATCCATCAGTATATATGTAAATCTATCTATACCCATCTGTCTGACCATCCATTGGTCAGAACATGGGTAAGTTTTGCCATTATGTCAGTTTCAGGTACTGTGGTGGGGCATCTGTGTTCACTAAACACATGTCTTGGTTTTATCTTCTTAGAGAAAGAACAAATATGACCATTAGCAATCCTGGACTCGCTGTCTTAAAAACAGAATTTTGAATTTATTATGTGCAATCCCTACCAGCAAACCTTTATCTTCCTTACATATTAACATTTAAAACTGTTTTATCTTATCTAATCTTTATAAACTGTAAATCTTTTCAGTATTAACATCATCTGCTTAGTATTGCAGGTTGTAATTATGGCATATTTTGCTTCAGGCCAGAGACATCACTTCAGTACTAGTAGTAGACAGCATGACCAGGAGAAGCAGAGCCAAGAAGAGAAAAAAGAAGGTATTTACACTGACATGAACATTTTCTTTGCATTTGACCCATAAATAAATGATATTAAAAGTATTATCAGTGTTGCTGGCATGCAGATTTTAACAGTACAGAGTAGGGGTTTAATTGTGTATCATTATACCATTGGTCATGATACAGCATATTGCAGAACAGAATGACCACTCTGTTGTTATATTACATATTCAATTTGTCACATGTATTTGCTTTTGTTCAGATATGTTAGAGTATTAATAAACAGGGTTTCCACATTTCTTTATTTTTCATGGATAGGTGGCTTTGAGAAGGCACTTGCTGTACTCTAGACCCTCTTGCAAAATGTGTTTTTGTTTGAAAAGTAAAATACGAGGAATGAAGTCAATTTTTTTAAAAATCAAATTTATGTCTTATGTTTTTTTTGGGTTTTTTTTTTACTAAGGATAAAAAATATAAAGAAGTTATCAGCCCATTTAATATAGGCAAAACCACATTCCATGGAATGTTGCAGGTTTTCCGAAGTTCTGAGTCTTGAGGTCAATATGCCATGATTGGGCTATTGAACTAATTTGGAAGTCACTGGGTACAGACAATAACCTTGGAAAAACTACCATTCATAATAACTTAAACTTGGCTGTGTATATTGGTGGTCAGAAATCATTGAATATTTTATGCCTTAGTTTAGTTTTTGCTTTAGTTTCATCAGAATCAGAAGTCAACTGGAGCAGGATATATATGGTAACACATTGTGATACAGTTCTACTGTAACACAATTTACTGTCTTGCATTTCACAATAGTCACCGTTACCAATATGACTGTTTCTCTAGATACTCTGGTTTCATTCACATCCAAAAGTGCTCTGTGCCTCAAGCAGCACAATAAATATTTTGTCTGAATTTTTTTAGAAGCAAATTAAATCCTTAATTACTCACTGTATTGAAGTATGTAATTATTGAAACAAAGTTATCTTTACAAAAGTCCATCCCAAAAAATAGCTTCAATTATAATAGAAATTCAGGTAACAGTTATGGACCATGTAAGCATATTTCTATCTCTATACAGAGGACATAGCTACCATGGTCCAGGGGGATTTAGCTATTGCTATACAAGTGGTTATAGTAAAAAAACACCTGGTTCCTCTGGTAAGTCATTTCTAGTGGATCAGGCAGCAGATTAGATATGCTCTTCCCCATATGTGAATGCAGATGGCAAAAGGTGTATGGTCAGTGCAGAGCATCAGCTCAGGTGCAGTAGAAACTCATCATCCAACACATGACATTTTTTCCCCTACCTGATGTTGCCTTCAAGTCACATGGCTATGGACACACGGCAAACAGCATTTGTGGATACATGAAGCTGTAGCTGCAGACCTGTACACAAATGTTTTAGGACATTGGGTTGATTTTCACTGGACTGAAGCAACTGTGGAATTTGGGTTAGGGTGACTGAGGATCACACTTCTTACCTTCATATCATGAAGAAAAGGTTAGAAAAAGTGCTCTAAACATTGTTTTCACCTCAACCCAAGTTAACATGCCATAGCTGAAGGGAATTCCACATTAGTTGACAATAACCTTGCAAGAAGACAAATGTGATGTAACTTACGATCAATGCGTGGAATGTATGCACAACATTGGACAGTACATCTGCAGATAGACCAGAGAGAAGAACAGCTCTAGTTGGTACAGAACCAGCTAGAATCAAAATCAAATAGAGCCAGGAGTCAAACAAGCTTAGATGAGGAAGGACAACTGATTGAAATAGAAGCCAGCTACACCTTAACCCTTTAACTACGACTACCGCATCTTAGCATCGCCTGTAAATAGCTCCTGAACCCCACTGACGCATATATGCAGTGTCAATAAGCCTTGTTTAAAACCCCAGTGTCGCTTATGAACGCATAGTTCTGCTGTACTCAAAACCCCAGTGTCGCATATATGCAGATGTAACTGCTATGTTAACTAAACATTGATTGGTTGAAAGTACAGATATTTATTTATTTTTCATTATCATAACCAATGAGAAGACTGGTTACTGAACATTTTGATACCAGATGGAAAGCTGAGAGGTTAAATTTAGACATGCAGGAAGGAAATTTCCGGCAATGTACAAAACACATGTAGTTGAGATAAACAAAAATGGATTCCTAGTCAGATATTTGTGACTTGAAAGGGTTCAGTGCAAGCAATATCAAAGAGTTTAATGGATCATTCTTAGTAAATGGATCAGATAATGATGTTAGTCCCGTTTCAACACTAGATGTATGTGATTTTGATTCAAATGACGATGATTTATTTTGTGCGATTCAAAACAGTTTACGCGATGGGGATTTCTTGTCTGATTGTTGTAGGAGTAAATAAAATGGAAATATATGAATAACAGACACTATACAAGGTAAGCTGCTTTTTATTTCACTGAAATCCAGCAAAAACTAATGAAATAATGAATATAAACGTAACCATGTTTTTATTGTCAGTCTCTGTATTCAGCCATGATGATGCTCTAGTATTCAGCCTAGCAAACAGTATCACTAGTCTCAGTAACTGATACGCTATCGCTCAGCAGTAGCGAAACTGCAGAACAGCTGTAATAGTAAAAGGGTTATTCTGGAGTGGCCTAAGTAAAGAAGAGCAATGTCAGATAGGGTGGAATGACATACTAGTGTAAATGAGACAACAACTATTAGGAAAAAGACATACAGTTATCATAATTGTTTATATGCACCCACCATGACTTAATGAGATTAAGGACAAATTTTATAAAGATCTGGAGTCTCTTATTGCAGAAGTACCAAAGGCAGACAAGCTCATCATCCTTAGTAGCTTCATTGCTCGAGTTGGCACAGATCTCCAGATATGGTCAGGGGACACCTGCAAAACATAGTTTGGCAAATGCAACAACAATGGGCTCTTACTAAGGAAGTGCCATGAACACAACCTCCTAATAACCAACAGTCTTCCACCTGCCAAACTGCAACAAAACATCTTGGATTGACACTCCAAGTACTGGTATCTTACTGACTACATCATTTTCAAGAGAAGAAACAGGCAGGATGTCCAAGTGACAAAGCTCATGAGAAGTGCAAAATGTTGAAATGACCAGGCTCATAATCTCCAAGCTAGGTATCCTGATTCATCCTTGCAGATGACCACAAGGCAAAAAAGTGCCCAAAATGCTAAATGTTGACAGCTTGAAACAGGAGAATGTGAAGCAAGCATTTGTTGATGAACTGTGCAGTCAGCTGGATACAATCAAAATAAACTCCAAGAATTTTCAAGGAAATTTGGCATCCTTCAGAGTACCATGTATATTTAACTGCATCCAAAACCCTTGGTTCCACCATATGTAAACATTTGTACAGCTCTGTAGAGTATTTCTCCCATGATGAGTCCAGGGGACCTTACTTGTAAACTTTTGGGGTGAGTGGCTTCCCATTGAAAAGTTTTCTATAGTGAGTAAATTCCAACATTCTATCCATATTTGAGCTGAAATTATTATTACAGATGAGCTCATTCTTCTGATAATTTATCATTTTTCCTTATTTCAGATGAACCACAAAAGCCCCTTGGAAATCTGTTGCTGGTTTTACTCCTGGTTGGTTTATTTTTCTTATTGGAACTGTACAGTGAATATGGTTCCAGTTCACCAAACTTTATTTCCTGGAATGACTTCTATTATGAGTTGCTGGCCAAAGGAGAAGTAACTAAAACATTTTATTATTCTAATTATACTCTCACTGAAATAGCATGTAGCAGAAATCTTACCATAGTCTTGATTGCCTTATCTACCAGAAACATTCCAGTAACAGAGTTAGTGATTTTTCAAATACATTGAAATTATGGAAAAAGGGATGGTCTATTGATCTTAACACAAATTTTTATCACATGATAGATATATGGTGACCAGTAAAGAACCCAGGAAAATGTGATAATTACTACCAATCCACTGGAAACTGATGGCAAGTTTTCTCACATACCCACATTGGCTGAGGTGAGATGGCATTGGTTGGTCAAGTCAGGTACTTTACACTGCTCAGTGACCCAATGATTATTGCAGGGTTTCTAAAGAGGGTATCAAATCAAAAGCGACATAGAGCAATTGCTGCCAAAGTTATCATGTTTCATATTATAAATTTGTGCAAGGGTGCTGTCTTGGAGATGGATGTTTATTATGTGCTATAGAAATGTCTAAATTTGACCCGAAAGGCTAATTTTGTGACAAACTGGGCAGGAGAATGCCCATATGATTATGGGGTGCTGTAATTTTATGGTATTTTTTATTTGCAAGCTTTAGTTGACTACAGGCACTTCTTGCATTTGTTTTTGTTGTCAATTTATAAATACATGTTAGTACTGATATCTTTTTTTTATTCACTCTGTAGCACTCACATAAACAAAAACTCAAACATCAGGGCTTTACAAAGCTGAATGCTGACTGGAAAAATGAATTTGCCGTTGAGGGAATTTTGCTTGCCCAAAGATATAACAAAATATCACAGCTAATGTGATATTTATCTGCATCCAAAACCCAATAAATGCCACATGTAGATAAATATAAAAATTAAATATGTGTGTGCATGTTTACAATCTGTATTTTATTTTTTATCCACATTAGCTGTGATATTTTGTTATCATATCTTTGGGCAAGTTAAAATCTTTGAAGGGCAAGTTCAATTTTCTCTTTATTTTATTTTTTTTATCCACATTAGCTGTGATGTTTTGTTATCATATCTTTGTTCAAGCTAAAATCCCTAAAGGGCAAGTTATTTTTCTTTTTTTTCTTTTTTATCCACATTAGCTGTGATATTTTGTTTTATATAAGTTTTTTTTTCTCTTTATCTTTGTTTTAACCTTGAAACAATATGTTGTTTCCACCATAAAATAATATGTTGATATTACAGTTGTAAAAAAAGAAGTTATATAAATAGTATATGTAGAGAGATATGAAGATGAGGAAAGAAATAAAGGGTTAGAATGAAGATATAGCAAGTGTGTATTGGTCTCATGTAATAATATATAAACAATAGATGATAAATGCCACATATGAGTGTAATAGCAAGTGTGTATTGGTCTCATGTTATAATATGTAAACAATAGATGATAAATGCCACATATGAGTGTAATAGCAAGTGTGTATTGGTCTCATGTTATAATATGTAAACAATAGATGATAAATGCCACATATGAGTGTAATAGCAAGTGTGTAATGGTCTCATGTAATGATATGTAAACAATAGATGATAAATGCCACATATGAGTGTAATAGCAAGTGTGTAATGGTCTCATGTAATAATATGTAAACAATAGATGATAAATGCCACATATGAGTGCTAAATTTCCAGGTGTTGAAATTCTTAGAGATGAGTGACTTGTATGTTCAAACACACCTGTCAGAGAAATCTTATAAGCAATATTATTAATCATTATCACCATGTCACTTTGAAATTGGTGGCAGGCGTCAATATAATTTTTGACAAACTGATTGTGCCAAATTGGCAACTCTTGGTGCATTCTGAGTTTGCAGAACAGTCAGTGGCTACTTAAGGACTTGAAAGTTGGCAAAGTTTGTCAGTAGTATCCCATGGGGTTTTGCTGGGTTCATCCTCCACCAGATATATATGCTGTCATGTATAGCCTATATTGTGTGAAAAAATGGCATTTAGCCCACAACAGCATCATCTCTACATACACAAAACAATGTGGAACTGACCTTGACATTGACTGCAAGTTGTTAGTGAGAGACTTGGACAGTGTATTGTGTGAAATAAAGGTTCAAGAGATAAAAGTAGGGGAAAGTTATGTATGTAAAGAATGTAGTACATGGAAATAATTAAAAAAGGTTCATATGTTATGTATTAAAGTGAGATTCCATAGTATAACAATTGCAGATCATAAAACATTGCGAACCAAATATAACTTCTTTCTCTCTCAATTGTCTTTTCTTGTCATTGGCCAAGTATCTTGCAGGCTTTACCTTACCTGAACTGAGTTTGAGTTTGTGCCAGTCATTAAAGACATGGATTTGTAACAAACAACCTACAAACACACTCAGGTTGTGTGATGATATTTAGGGTTTTAAAAATCCTCAAATTCTATGCTTGTTGAAATTTAGATTTCATAAAATAAGTTTTTCTATCTTTTAGTCATAGGATGCAAGTAACAGATTTTTTGGTCCAAGAGGATATACTGGATAAAAGATTTTTCTTATTATTTGTCATTTATAAATGAGTCTTCATTAACTCATTCAAGTGAAAATCAAGAAATTGGTAAGGTTCTTCTTCATATACATTACCCAATCATAATATTGTAGAACTATTACAACCTCAAACATTTAGCCCTTCAAGGCTAAAATGTTTTTGCTAATCTCTAAACGTTATCTGTCCACCTAAGTGATGGTTAGAGTGATCTCCCCTTAACAGAGGGATAGGAACCAAATCCTGTTAACCCTTTAACTACTACAGCTGTTCTGCAGTTTCAATACTGCCGAGTGATTGCGTATCAGTTACTGAGACTACTGATACTGTTTGCTAAGCTGAATACTAGAGCATCGTCATGGCTAACTATGGAAATTGACAATTAAAACATGGTTACATTTATATTTCATTATTTCATTAGTTTTTGCTAAATTTCAGTGAAATAAAAAGCAGCTGACCTTGTATAGTGTCTGTTATTCATATATTTCCATTTTATTTACTCCAACAACAATCTGACAAGAAATCCCCATCGTGTAAACTGTTTTGAATCGCACAAAATAAATCATCGTTATTTGATTCAAAATCACGTACATCTAGTGTTGAAATGGGACTAACATCATTATCTGATCCATTTACTAAGAATGATCCATTAAACTCTTCGATATTGCTTGCACTGAACCCTTTAAAGTCACAAATATCTGACTAGGAATCCATTTTTGTTTATCTCAACTACACGTGTTTTGTACATTGCCGGAAATTTCCTTCCCGCATGTCTAAATTTAACCTCTCAGCTTTCCATCTGGTATCAAAATGTTCAGTAACCAGTCTTCTCATTGGTTATGATAATGAAAAATTTGTAAATATCTGTACTTTCAACCAATCAACGTTTACTTAACATAGCAGTTACGTCCGCATAGATGCGACACTGGAGTTTTGAGTACAGCAAAACTATGCGCTCATAAGCGACACTGGGGTTTTAAACAAGGCTTATCGACACTGCATATATGCGTCAGTGGGGTTCAGGAGCTATTTACAGGCGACGCTCAGATGAGGTAGTCTAGTTAAAGGGTTAATACAAAACAACCATGAATGCAAGCATTCCATCTCAATCAAGATTTGTTCAATCTGCATATCTTGATCGTATTAAACAGCAGGCAGAATTAGCGAGACACATGCTTTATCAGTAGACCTGAACAACTTGCAGTTCCGGCAGAATTGGACAGTATAACTTATGACAGCTAAGAACAGGTTTCTGTTCATGGGGAAACAGACCTTAGAAGTGACATACCTGTCAATTCTGGACACTTCATCTCAGGGTAATCTAAAGGACTCAGGCAAGTTTTGAAGTGGTAGTTAAAAAGGACTGAGCAAGTTTATTAAGAGAGATCATAACTCTTGATACCACTCAGAGAGGGAAAGGACGATATATCAGCAGACACTTTTATCTTGGGTAAAATTTGTTGTTTGTTCTGCATATCAGGGAATAATTAATTTAATTTTCTTCACATTTCAGTTCATGAAGTTAGGGTAGTCTCCACAAGCATTGTATTTGAGTGAAGTTGTTATCTAACTACCAATTTCATGAGATGGAAGTCAGAGTACAATTTTTATCTCAGAAATCTTTGATCCTAGAAAACTCAGTTTGACCTGGTAGGATCTAGATTACCTTCCCAGGTCATAGTCATTAATGAAGAAAACTATTTTAATGGAAAAAATAGTTTTTTCTGTACTTTGTACTGTATTGAGCATCAATCAATTGAATAATCAACCAGTCACAGACAGTTTTGTGGCTTTTAATTCTGATAGAAATATCAAAGCTTTGAATGGCAATATGAAGAATTCAGATAATGTTGCTTTAGTTTGTAATTCACCTGGATTTATGAGACATAAGATTTTTGCAGAAAAAAATTTGTTTGTTCACAGTATGCAAATTATCAGTCTTTCAGGCTAAGTAATTTCCCCCATCCTACAGTTAAATAATTATTCATGTTTTCTTTTAATTGAACTCACAAATATTCTGGTGGAGCCGAGTTGTCTAAAGAGTGCTCTACATTATGGATCTCACCTCTGTCTGCGTGGGTTCAAGTCTCAGAATTGGTCAATGTGGATATGTGAGAAAGCTTGCCAGTAGCTTCTCGTGGGTTGGTGGTTCTTTCCAGGGTTTTTGTGGGACCTTCATCCATTATTACTTCTGGCTGCCATGTATAACCTATCATGTGCTGAAAAATAATGTTAAACCCTACAACAACAAAACCATTTCAGTGTCCCAAACAAGTAGTGATACTCGTATTCTCTGGATATAACTACCAGATTTTGATGCAGAGGAGAGGGTTAATGTGCTAGCTGATCTGGTTTTGTGCAGTTTTTTTTAGAAGTAATCAGTAGAACAAAACTTAACCTGCAGGTACATTATGATATGGCAGATCAAGATCTTTGCTATTTGCAATTTTATGTATTATCTAGTACATACTGTACTATTCATTCCAAAATTCTCTGAGTGTCTGGAATATTATTTACCATTTTCCTTCCTATTTGTGCTAAACCATATTCTTTTATTTTCCTGTAGGTGGAGAGAGTCATCATTAGACTGGATGAAGATATTGTCACCATTTTAGTTTATCCAGGAGCTGTTGTCAGAGGACATAAGGTAGACACTGTCCTTTTCTTCTCTGAGTTAGCAAGCAATTTTGTCTAGTCCACTTAATTGGGGATCAAGACATGGCAGTCACATTTCCAACAGTTGTTAACAGTTTGTTTTGAAGTTGTTCAGTTATAAATATTTCCTAATCCTCTTTCATGGGTTATGTTTATGCTTGGGATGAAAAATTATAAGGCTGAAGACAGTTCAAGGATATGTTTGCTTGCCCCTATTTAACTTGGGATTATGGTCACAGTCATAAAAAGTTTCTTTTAAAAAAATTCTCACTTGTTTTACCTTAACCTTGAATTTATTTTGTGATAGATCATTACAGTGCTATGACAGTTCATTCAATGAGACATATACACACTTGCTCCTTTGAAATTTGGGTCTCATTCATAACACTATAATGTTTTGGTGCTTGTATTAATTTTGACCTTGAATTGATCTTGGGATAAATCATTACAATCCTGCAACAATGCATTCAGTGACATGCACATACACTTGCTCATTTGAAATTTGAGTCAAGGTCACTTTCATAATGATTTGATTGAAGGTTTTCATTCAAGTTTCTTTATTTGCTTACATTTCCTAAACCACTAGATGGATTTTCTTTATACTTGGAATGATGAAACTAAGACGATTCTTTCAGTGACATGCATACTTGCACTTGGGTCAGAAGTCACTATCATTGGTTGAATTCTTTCCTCATTGCCTTATATTTCCTAAACATCTTGATGAATTTTCTTACACTTGAGATGAATTGTTTTAAAGAGAAAAAAATTCCTTTTACAACATTTGTTCTCATTCCTTTGATCTAGGGATCAAAGTTGCAATAAATACAATGTGCATTAAGGTTTTGGTTGTTTTTTCAGTTGTTTATAAGTGCTGTCCGTTACGGATCACTGCCATCTCACCTTTGTCTGCGTGGGTTCGAGTCTAGGATTCGGTGAATGTTTATATGTGAGAAAACTTGCCAGTAGCTTTTCGTGGGTCTGTGGTTATTCCCATGGATTTCCCGGTTTCTTCCTCCACCATTAACATTGGCCACCATGTATAGCCTATTGTGTGCTAAAAAATGGCTGTTGTTGTTGGGCTTTACGCCATTTTTCAGCACACGATAGGCTATACAAAGCGGCCAGTATTAATGGTGGAGGAAGAAACCGGGAAATCCATGGGAATAACCACAGACCCACGAGAAGCTACTGGCAAGCTTTCTTACATATCCACATTTGCCAAATCTTAGACTCAAAATCCATGCAGACAGCGGTTAGATGGCAGTGATCCGTAAAGGAGAGCGCTTTAGACCACTTGACCACTCGGGGCCCCACTAAAAAATGGCATTAAGCCCAACAACAACAACAAAAAATGCATATTGGAAAGTATCTTGGCATACCTCTATGCTACTTTCATGTAATGTAGCTGACATTTCTTTGGATGCTGTACTTTTTGAAATTGTAAATGATTTTAGCACACTGCTAAGTTTAAATGGCTCCTCTCTTGTACTCCAAAAATCAGCCAGAATTTGTCTAAAGTACACTATCCTTAGCAGCTATTAAAATAGGGAAAATAAATATTGCCAGACTAGACAATACCAGCTTTTGAAAGTGCAATGAATGAATTACCAAATACATAAAATGTAAAAAAGTTATCAGCCTTTTTTTTAACAATTTGCATCTGAAGTTCAGGAAGTAAAAATGACCAAGTGGAGTTGGCACATTTTTGAAAGGTGCACATCTGTAGTAAGGCTAAGCTGTATACTCTCTAACCCATATTACACCCACCAATCAGACACCAAAATAAAGAGAATTAAAAGTTTTTTGAACAATACCTAAGAGTTACAAGGTTTTTTTAAATAGTATGACTAGTGAGGAAACTCAGATAAATTCTTTTTCTTTAAAATTCTAACCCAATGCAAAATAAGAAACTGTAAAGAGTCACCATTAGATTCAGTGAAATTGGACAGGAAAGCAGGTTAACTTTACCAGAGTACCTCAGATGCTTTAAACTGCACATATTTTGTGATGAAAAACTGCATGATCAAGCTATTGTGTGTTTCTTTTTTTAAAAATGGTGTCCAATAAGCATGCGGTTAGGACAAAAGGGGCAGTAAATGTCAACAAAAGTTTCTGTAGTACAGAGAATAAAAATCAAATATTCAGATTCTTTAGGGAAAAAACAGGAATTGCAACAGTTAGGTTTAATGAACATTTTAGCATTTCAAAATGCATGAAAAACTGATTGCCAAGGCATTTTTGAGGATTACACCAGGTTGAGAGATATCAAGAAGCCATTGGGCTTTGTAGCATTTGGAACTGCAGTTTGTGAAACTGTACTGGAGGTAATTAAGGTCAAAGTAAACTTTACAAATGTTTGAGTTGAACATGATGTTTACTGTCTGTAGCATTTGGAACTGCAGTTTGTGAAATTAATTAAGGTAATTAAGGTCAAAGTAAACTTTACAAATGTTTGAGTTTACTGTTGGTACATCAATCTTGAATCACACTTCTAGACTTTTATATGCATGTTTTCCATCTTGACAATAGCAGTATGTGATAGTTTGGTACAATTTCCTGAAAAATGGCCCCACTTACTGATTTTAAAAAAATCGACTTCTTTATTGAGAAGTGTTACATATATGTAATTTAATTAGTTTTAATTTATTTATTTTTTATTTCATTGCAAGTTATTATAATAACTTTATTCCCTGGATTTGACTTTTTTCTTCAGAAAATCCAGTTCAGTTATAGTAAATAAAAGTGTTGCTACATTGTATATTTAGCTGACCTAGTTCCTGACCTTGGTTCAGAAATTCATAAACACTGTGAAATTCATTTTTTTATTATTTAATTTTGTGGTAAAACTATTGTTCATAGTATTTTCAGGGAGTCGTATTTCATATCTTTTGGAGCTAAAAGGTATTTTCTGTTGTTACCGGTTGAGTTGAAATCATTATTTAAAATGGTTTATTTTTCCTGGTAATATAAGTGCTTTTCATAAAATTATTGGACAAAGAAATTTATTGGAAACTATTCGGAATTCTAAAGCCAGAATATTATTCTTGATTCATAAAATTCAACAAGGAACTTTTGACACCTCAGTACAATACTGCATTCATCTGATGTCATCATCCTCCATATTAGAACTTTATCAGGATTTGAACCCAAATTCAATTAGAACTTTATTGTGATGGAACTTATAGTTTTAAATTCTAGGATTAATTTTTGGATTACATTCACAAACCATAAGTCCTTTCTCATATTTTACCTTGTTTTCTAAGGAAATAAATTATTTTTCTTAAAATTTACAAAGCTTGTTGGCTTCACTCTTTTTTTTGTTACTTTTGAATAGCCTAAAGACATAGCAGAATGTCATGTTAAGGTTGGCAGGTCAGTGAACAAGTGGATTATAAGCCTGGTGTCAGTCAAAGTCGATTGCTGTCATTTTCAAAGTCTGCAAGACTGTTGTTATTGTGATTGACTCTTAGACTGCTATCATTGTTATCTGCAGGTTTAACAGCTGTACTATAAGACTATTGTCATTGTCAAAATCTCTAAGACTGCTGTCATTGTCATCTGCAGCTTGAACAGTGTACTATAAGACTATTGTCATTGTCAAAATCTCTAAGACTGCTGTCATTGTCATCTGCAGGTTTAACAGCTGTACTATAAGACTATTGTCATTGTCAAAATCTCTAAGACTGCTGTCATTGTCATCTGCAGGTTTAACAGCTGTACTATAAGACTATTGTCATTGTCAAAATCTCTAAGACTGCTGTCATTGTCATCTGCAGGTTGAACAGCTGTACTATAAGACTATTGTCATTGTCAAAATCTCTAAGACTGCTGTCATTGTCATCTGCAGGTTGAACAGCTGTATTTTAATCTGAAGACACCTGACATTTATCAGTTTGAGAAGAAAGTGAGAAAAGCAGAAGAGGAACTGGGAGTAAAGGATGGTGTTACTATTACATATCATAGAATCAGGTACTTTATATCACATGTCACAGAATCAGGTACTTTATATCACATGTCACATAATCAGGTATGTTATATCACATGTCACAGAATCATGTACTTTATATCACATGTCACAGAATCAGGTACTTTATATCACATATGACAGAATCAGGTACTTTATATCACATGTCACAGAATCGGGTACTTTATATTACATGTCACAGAATCAGGTACTTTATATCACATATCACAGAATCAGGTACTTTATATCACATATCACAGAATCAGGTACTTTATATCACATGTCACAGAATCAGGTATTTATATCACATATCACAAAATCAGGTACTTTATATCACATATCACAGAATCAGGTACTTTATATCACATATCACAGAATCAGGTACTTTATATCACATATCACAGAATCAGGTACTTTATATCACATATCACAGAATCAGGTACTTTATATCACATATCACAGAATCAGGTACTTTATATCACATATCACAGAATCAGGTAGCTCATATCATATCACAGCATCTGGTGCCTTATCACAAAATGAACAGGTATCTTATCACATATTGCAGAATCTGGTAACTTGTATTGCAGAATCAGGAACTTTATCACATGTCACAGAATCAGCAATCTTATACCACAGAATCAGGGGCCTTATTGTATTTTGCAATATTAGTGCTCATCACCTATCATAAAATCTAGTACTTTATGTCACAGAAATGGGTATCTTATTAAATGTCAAAGAATTGACTTCTTTATTACAAATCACAGAATCAGGTATTTCTTTTACACTTTTATTGCAATACCACTAGTTACAAAAAAAACAGCCCTAGAGCTGATATAGCATATTGCTGTGGTAGGTCAGGGTCTGTGACGCTTTCAATAAGGTTAACTTTGCTTATCCAGCAGTGAACTTGCTTATCAGCCATGCCATTAAACAAGGAATTGACTGAACATCAATCAATTGACTGATGCAAAAAATCCAAATGTATTTTTGCATATTTTGTGCAAGAGATTCTTTGATACATCATTTATTTAATATTTTTTTACTATTTTTTTTTTTATTTCTAATATTGACTTTCAATTTTTATCTAACAAGCTAATTAATCTTATTTCTATTTGAGTTTAAGTTCTTTCCTCAAAATGTCAATTTTAAAATTTCAGAATTATTTTGTTATTCAACCTAAATTTATTACATGGATTCCTCATATTGTACTTTTTTAGCTCAACTCTACAAAGTGGAAGTAAACTATTAAACTATCCCTGGCCTTAGCATTGATGCACACACAGATGAAAGCACATATGTATCTACATCTTCACTGAATGTCAACTACCTTATATGCTCACTTTTAATCCCCCATTGTAGGGCTGCCAGAAAGCAAATGTCTCTCTGACCATCCTATAAGTCAAAGGTGCCTTTGCAAGTCAAATCTGTTAGCAGCGGGTGACTTGTTCATTGAGTGTTGCACTTGAAGAAAAATAAGTCAAATAGGATAGATGGATAGATAGAAATAGGACATATAAAGATGAAATCAGTGTAGAATAAATTTGTATTATTAAGATTAATATGTACAAATAAAATGAAGTTAGTATTACACACATATCAGTCATGTAATGGCTTTGCCGACGTTTTTGTATTTTTGGTTATATGTATACCATCCTACATAGATGAAATGGATCATCTAGATATGTTACATATTCTTTTTGGTAAAATGAATTCACTGTGATCCATATTTCATGCTGCTGCGACTGTGCGGAAGCTTTTTATTTGCAGTTAATTTATTAAGTGTTGGTTATAATCCAATCATGAATCTTTATAATTTGATTCATCTCTGTTAGTACTATGCCCCCAAAAACTCCAAAAGGTCTCTCTGACACATTTTGTGCTTTGCTAACATGGGTTAAGGATTTTGTTTATGATCACATAGATGTAGCCATGCTAGACCTGTATACATTATTCCTACTCAGAAGGCCATTGCTCTCTAGTGCATTGTTGGAAGTTGTAATAAATATGTGATTTCAGAGGCAGACATAATTATTAATTACTGTACCTTATATATTGAGATGGGCTACCCACAAATGTGTACTGTATGATGTACATGTAAAAAAGTATAAGAATTAGGAAAGTTGATGCATGCTTTTTAAAAGAGGCCTCACCTGTAATGGCCAATCCAGGCAATTACTGGCATATAAACTATATTTGTACTCTCACTCCAAGGTTACTCAAAGTTTGTGACACACATTCAGATGTGGCTTTTGGGGATAGATAATGCTAATACAATAACAAAATTAATCTCTGTTTTTTAAAACAAATTATTGTACCTTTTTTCTTATATTCTTAGAAAAGAATATTCTTATTTTATCTTTTTTTTCTTTTATACCCCGTGATTACAGGTAAGAAGGTAGGTGGTTTAACAAAAAATTAGCATGATGCTGGTTATATTGTGCTGACTAAATTTCAAATATTTAAAAGATTAATGATTCCAATGTAAACACAAAGGATTGTAGTTATAGGTGTGGCCAAGATGACTTTAGTTCAAATTTTTTTATATGGTAATGTTTACAGTTGCTACTAAATACTTGTACAAGTAGAGATGAGCTATGTAATTGTTGATAACACTTTAGTTAATTTTGATTTCTTTCATGCAACTATAATTTATGTAAATTGTATAGCCTCAGCTTTTTTTATTTCAATCTAAAAAGACCACTTTGATAGCCTAAGTGGTTAGAGTGTCCATCTCAGTTGCAAGAGGTGTAATGTAGGCCGAGTCATACAAAAAACTAATCAAAAGTATATTAAACAGCTGTCTCACTTGAGAGGCTTTTCATTAAGAGGCTAGTATTGTGATTGGTCAGCCTTGTGTAAGGATAATGTGATGCCCTAGTGTTAAACATCATTATAAACTGCTACAATGCAGACATCGAAGCAACATGACTAAATAATTTTTAAAGGTTTGTTGGAAATCCAAATCACACACACTGGATCGAAAATATTGGAAGAATAGTCTATTCCCAATTTTATTGAATCCTTTTTTTTAGTTTTGGTTTTGGATGAATTTGTGAAGTCTTCATGGGTTTTATACTGCAGATTTTCTCAAACTTCTGAATGTGAAAGTAAAAGAAAACAATCTGGCATCTTGTTAGACAGTGAATATGTCGACATGTAGCTCACTAAATCTGCATAGTTCTTTCCAGGGTTCCCGCGGGTCATGGAATCCTGGAAAAGTTTTGGAATTTAGAAAATAAATTTCAAGGGCCTTGAAAAGTTATGGAATTTGTCAAAACCTTGCTAAGTTTTGGAAAAGTCATGGAATTTCTGACAATGGAGTTAAAAAATTGATTACTCCAAATTTCAACGAGTACCGATTAAATAAAACACGATAAAATTACGATCGATAAATGGTTTCATTAAATATAACAAGAGTAAGTTCCCCTAACAGTAGTATCACGTGATTTCCGGTGTAGTTCGATTGGAAAATTCAAATGAACAGCCGCGCCGCTTTGAGCAATAACCGCTTGAAGGTCTATCAAGAGGAAGCCAATTTCTTCCCAAAAAGTCTGTTATTTCTTCAATCTAAGGTACAAGGTAAGTACTAATTTGGTTTCATTTATATTTATCTCTTAATTTTGTATAACAAGAGTAAGTTCCCTAACAGTATATCTCACGTGATTTACTGTGTAGTTCCATAGGGAAATTAATGTTGTTTGCTGCACCATTTTGAGCAATTAGCACTTCACGATATATCAAAACGAAGTTAATTTCTTCCGAGAAAGTCACTTATTTTCTCGATCTAATGCACATGGTAAACAACACTAATTTTGGTTTCATTTATATTTCTCTTTTTTTTCGGGTCTGTCGTAACATCTCATACGGCATAGTCATTCTTTTATTATGGCAGATGGTACGGTATGACCTGATTATAATTGTTATTGTAAATTTCATATTCTTATTTTGGGCAGTTACTTTACATTCATTTCAGAATATTAAAAAAACTATAGTTTTCGTTCGGAAGCAGTTTTTAGATGACCAGCCAACCGTACTGAATAAAATTTAAGAGAACTGTTTTAATATTAGACCTGTCTCGGTCTTCCAATTAAATTCACCCGATTTTCCAAAACCCCAATAAAAATAAATATTTATAGTAAATAAATACTAGAATAGATCGTGTATTGAAGAAAGAAAAATATTTGAATTCAAAATTAAAAAAAAAAATTGCAAGAAGACTTCAGTCAAAATTCCAGTAATATTACAGTGTGGGAAATTTGACTTCCATTTTTCAAGAGGGTTGCCATGTTAGGATAAAACATATTTACTACCATTATAGTTTAACTTTAATCAAACATTTTTCTGTATCTGGTAAACTTTGATGGCATTTTTAGTGTTGCTGTTACTAGGATACTTAATGAACTTTTGTTAAAGTTAAAGAAAAGAATTGTCATTGTCTGAAAATTGTATTTTAATTTCAAATAACCAAGACTACATAATATTATATTAACTAAATCTTAGATTCTAAGTCTGGCCAAAAGATTTTAAAAATAATTACTTAATGAACATTGGACCGTTAGAAAACTCTGAATACATAATAAAATACACAATATCCCATAATGACAGCTAAATCTGAAAATCTTTCATTTTTTATTGTTTTAGGTTTAGTCCAACATGCCTGGTATGTGCACATTCAATAACAGATGGCTGACTAACCCAAGCTATGAAAAATGGGTGGAGAAGAATGCTTCAGACCCAAGGACTGCTAAATGCAGAGCTTGTAGCAAAATTATAGATATTGCAAATATGGGAGAAGCTGCCCTCAAAAGTCATTCCACCAGCAAGAAGCATGTGCAGAATTGTAAAACAATGAAATCTGCTCAGAACAACACACTCTCTGGTTTTATTTCACCTTTAGCCTCACCATCACCTAAAGGTACGCCAAAGCCTGCCCCAACATTAACGTCATATACATCATCAAATGATGTATTAAAGGCAGAAATTTTGTGGACACTAAGGACAGTGAATACACACAGCTCCTTTAATTCCAATGAGGAAATTTCACAAGTTTTTTCACTGATGTTTCCAGACAGTGCAATTGCAAACAAATTCACTTGCGGTTATGACAAAACAAGTTATATTGCTATTCATGGCCTAGCCCCATACTTTACATCAACCTTAAAAGATAGCATACGCAAGTGTGATGGATATGTCTTGCAGTTCGATGAAAGTTTGAATAAACAATTGCGCCAAAAGCAATGTGACATTCATGTCAGATTTTGGAAACAGGGTGCAGAAAGAGTGCAGACAAGATTTTTAACATCTGAGTTTTTGGGACATGCCACTGCAGATGATCTTTTTGGCAAGTTGTGTCCAATCATCCAAGATCTTGGCACCAGGAACCTCCTACAAATTTCAATGGATGGACCTAATGTTAACTGGAAAACCTTTGACATGTTGAATGCAGAGATTAATCGTTTAAATCCTGGAAAGTCGTTGTTGCGAACAGGATCTTGCAGCCTGCATTTAATTCATAATGCTTTCAGGCATGGTTGCACTGCCACAGAGTGGAATCTGGAGGAGACACTAAGCAATCTCTATTACTTCTTTAAAGATTCTCCAGCCAGAATAGAGGACTATCAAAAAGCATCTGGTAACAAGGAGCTGCCACCAAAATTCTGTAAGCACAGGTGGCTTGAGAATATCACAGTTGTAGAGAAAGTCATATCCCTCCTTCCATACCTAGCAACATATATTGAGTCGCTTAAAAAGCACCCAAAATTAAAATCATTTGAGAGTCTAAAGGAAGTGGTTAAGTCTCATCTCTTCATTTCTCAAGCACAGTTTTTCCTTTCAGTGGCTAGAGAGTTTGAGCCATTTTTACAGGAATTTCAAGGAGACACTCCATTGCTGCCTTTCCTTGCCGAAAACATTTTCAAAATGATCAGGGGTCTTATGGAGCGATTTGTAGCTCAAGATCATCTGGACCTTATCACAGAGGCATCAAAGCTCATAAAATTGGATCTAACAAATTGCAAACATCTTAAAGACCCTGCAATGATTGAAATTGGCTTTGTGACAAAGACTGTGATTGCAGACTTAAAAAAATCAGGGAAATTGACAGATAGGGACATTTTGGCATTCCGTATTGATTGCAGGAAATTCCTCCAAGCTGCTGTCACAAAACTGCTGACAAAATCACCAGTGACTTTTGCACTTGTAAGACATATGACATACTTAAACCCAGAGATGATGATGAAGGATATAAAGACAAGCATTCAGTCATTCCACTCACTGGTCAAAATTCTAGTCAGCAATGGAAGAATAGATCCAAACCAATGTGATGCCCTGGCTAAAAACTACAAATCCTTTTTGGAAAATTGTTTGAAATTGGAAGACTCTGTGAAATTTGCTCAGTTCTCCAGACAGAAAGACCGCTTAGATTCATTTTTTCATTCCTTGATGGCAAACAAAAAGGAATATGCTGTCTTGTGGCCAGTTGTAAAACACCTTCTAACTCTGTCTCATGGCCAGGCAGATGTTGAACGAGGATTCTCCATTAACAAAGAAGCCATAAGAGATAACCAAAAGCAGTTGTTTCTCATTTCAAGAAGAATCATTATTGATGGTATTCGGAGTGTAGGAGGCATTGAAAATGTAAATATTAGTAAAGAAATGTTAACTTATGTTTCAAATGCTAGACATGCATACAGACAGGACTTGGATGAGGAAAAGAAAAAGAGGGATGAGTGTGAGAGGAGCAGAAAACGAAAAGCAGATCTTGAGCTGGGTGACATCTTAAATAAAAGAATTAGATTAATGGATGACATCCAGCAATTGCTCAAATTAGCAGATGAAAATGCTGAACAAGCCGAAAAGGACAATAACCTAAGCCTGTTAACTGCGTCCAATTCTCTCCGAAAGACTGCAAAAGTGAAACAAGAGTCTCTAAAGGACATTGAAAAGGAGATAGAGCAGAAAAAGTTGGCTTCTCTCTAAATACAAGAAAGCAACTGGAAAGTGACATGTTTTGTTAATATTGTAAATATGAACACATACAAAAACTACATAGAATTGTTTCTTTTTTACTTTTGAATACAAATTACATTGAAAATTGGATTATAACATGAATTACTGCATGAAGTCAATGTGTGCAAACCCAGGTAAATTTAAAATGTACATATTAAAAATATTTATTGTTAACTTATTTGTTATTTTCTTTGAAAGATGTCATTCTTTATATTCATTTAACTTGACAATGCAAGAGAGCGCGGTCCTTGAGTTTTGTTGAATGGCCCTGGAAAAGTTTTGGAAAAGTCATGAAATTTGTTTTGGTTAAGTCTGCAGGAACCCTGTCTTTCTTTGTTTGTTTATTTATCCATTTCTAGGTCTGCTGGTTATATGACATGAGAGCTTATTTGTTGGCCCCTTGTACATCTACCATCCATCATATATTAGCACAAACTTGTTAATGCAACTTCATCTAAACAACTTAGAGGATTGCTGTAAAATCTTTTACAAACATTCTTCTCAAGGTCTAGTTGTTTTTAAATGAAAATGATGCCACTCAGACATCCAATATGGCTGTCAGGGTGGCCATCATGATAGTTTGTTACCTTTACTTCTCATGAGTATCAATATCATGTGCTAAAGGACTTCATGTGCTATTTTGTAAATCCTGAATAAAATTGTGTCAACCTGACATCCATTTTCATTCAATATCACACCACCATGGGAGACTGTCTTGAAAATTTTTTAATAACTAATCGTCCTGAATCGTCAACATGTGGTTTTCACTTAAGGACTTCTTATGTCTAATTGGTTCTGAAAATGATGTGAATATGAAAGCCAGCAAAATGACCATCTTGAAAGTCTTGTTATAGCTACATCTTGTGTCATATAGACGTAGTGTTATCAATGAAAGGTAGTTTGAAATGTCACTGATCAGTTGTGACTATCTTGAAAATTGTATTGATACTTTTCATGAGGGATATTTGATTTTACATTTTTACTATCACACTATATTGTCATGTTGAAAGGAATATAAGTACTGAAGAAATTGACTTGTCTTGGATTCCTTAAAGTTTTGTTTTGCCAGTAAAACACCTGTTTCTTCAAAACTTTAAGGATCCTACAAATCATTCTACCTGCATTGAATCATGGCACACAATTTCTTATATATAAACATAAGTACCAATGAAATTGTAACTCTTTAGCCAGTGACAATCAACAAATTCACAGTTTTGTTTCAAGTAATACTGCACATGAGTAATGTATTTTTTTTTGTAATTTCCAGTTCTATATCCAGGATCATAGCACTCTCAGTAATAGTATTAGTTGCCTACCTCTTGCTACGAAGGCTGCCTAAAATACAGATGCCCAGTGCAAATGATCTTTTTGTAAGTAACATAATAACTTTATTCTGAAAAAAGTACTGCATGCATTTTATTTGAATTTTTTAGTTTATGTAATAGGACATAATTGCCTGTTGTGTAGTAATTAAAAATTGTCAGCTCCATTGCATTAAGTAAGAAACAAAAATGATAAAATCTTGAAGGCAGTCTTTATAGTGCTTCAGAATTTGATGCCATTTATGTAGCCACAATCACTTTATCACTTTAGATATAATAAAAATATTTCACTTTCAGATTCATCAAATCAGCATTACTAAATTTCAAATGTTGATACTTTGCATCAATGACTTTCAAATCATGCCGCTGATTTAAGTTTGCATAATGTTCAGCACTGAATGTAAAGGATATCAGTTTACATTTGACATAAAAAGGTTTCAATCTGCATTTGATATAATGACCAGCACTGAATATAAAGGATATCATTTTTCATTTGAGATAATGTCCAGCACTGAATATAAAAGGATGTCGGTCTTCATTGTACATAATATACAGCACTGAACATATAATTATATCAATCTGCAACTGAAATAATGTTCAACACTAAATACAAAATGATAACAGTCTGCATGAAACATGATTTCTCCTTCAAATATGTTTCCCCATCATATACTTTAGTATAAGGAAAGTATACTCCATGTATATTTCAAGCTTTTTCTCTCTTTCAATCACCACAAAGTTCTGCCTTTACAAGTTGCCTCACTATGTCGTCATCACACTTTTAGGTACTTACACAAGAAGCTTAAGCGACTTCAAAGTCAGGTTGTGCTGTATTTATTTTATACAAGCAAGTCTCTGGTGCTCATGTAACTCCTGTGTATGTGTAATTCCTTTACAAATGGTATATATTGGCAAATTTCTATCCAAGACTTGTTGTCCAGGCTCCAGCTTTAATGTATTTACTTGTACAGACAGTCACGGTGCCTTTTTCCATTCAAGTATTGCCTCATAATTGATTTTGTTGCACCTACTGTGTATGTCTCTATAATGGTGCCTCAGTTCCCCTTATATATGAAGGTATTTTGTGTGCAATGTAGGCACTCTGGTGCATTTTTGTATTTCTTCTGTTTTGTCAGACAAGTACAGGTCAACACTTTATATATCATTTATTCAGTCACCTCCTGTGCAAGTATGTTTCTATATGTGACCCTTGAGTCATTTTTATATGCATAAACTTTAAATCATTTATTGAGTACTTAGTTGCATGCACGTGTAGCCTATGCAACTTCATAAGTTAGGTTCAGGCTACATTATTTCCATGTGTGTATGTTTTGATGCTTTGAAGAACTCCTTATATATGTATAATTCTGTCCTTTCTTTTATATAAAGTGAGTTCTTTTTACATGGTAATTTTAGCCATGGAACACCATGTTTTAATGATTCTACCTGTAAAGACTGTCCTTTACCTACCTAAAGGAAAGAATTGTAATGGATATTGTCTGTTATCACTTTTCTCCAGGTATAGCTATGTGCCCACACAGTATTCAAACATCACATGTGTAGGCACACAGGTTTATAAACAGTGCTATTGTCATTAGATTTTACCTCTATGTTTCCTTGCTTTATTAGACTTATAAATTTCTAGATCACCCTTTTAATGTTTTAGTTCTGCATGGACATTGTATTATATGACAGGTGCAGGGCTACAGCTTTATCCATTTTCTGCTGTTTTGTCTTACAGATTAGAACTATGGGCAAAGTGCAAACAACGTACAGGTCAGACCAAAGATATCAGCAGTCTGCATGCTGATCTTTTCCTGGTTGTGAAACTTATTAGAATAACAGAGATAATTGAACTGACCCTTTCGCAACAAAGTGCTGGACATTGACACACTCGAAAATAGTTCCAGCACCCAAGGCACCACAACAGGACTCATCAGTTTTGGAACTTTCTTGACCTTGCCTCCTCATGGTCTGACTTGATTCCTCCTGCAGTATGGGACAGAGCTAACAAACAGCCATGTTTCCTCTCATTCAGCAGACATAGAGATAGGCTACATGGATCAAATATACCATAAATTGTCCCAGCTGTTGATCCTAATGGAATCCTCCTCACACTAATGACCTATTTCCGTTGTAACCAACCTAGGCCATATACTCAGGATCACAAAAGGCCAATCAACAATATTATGGGCTCAATCACTAATAGCCCAGGATTCCAACTTGACTTTTGCAGACATGGGCAGGGACCAGTCTAACTCTTACCACCTCATGATACTCAGTCAGCATGATACCAAAATCCTCATGCTTCAACAGATGTTGCTTTGCAATTATTATACACTATGCTACAAGAAGAGCCTATTTACACAGCGACTATCTTGAAGTCAGTTTCTAATTCAGGGTGCTCTACAAGTTTAGTGAGTAACAGGCCTCATCCCTCTTCACCATGTAAGTCTCATGCATTACAGGGGAACATTGCCTCACTCCACACAACAAAAATATTGCTGCGTGTCTTACCAGTACTATCATCTATTCTACCCTACATGAGGGCACAATAAGATTCTGCCTTCAAAAACACATTTAGGACGTTTGTCCACTCCTGAAGCTTTGCCCTCCTCTGATGACTCAACATGCACCTGTGCTCCAGCATAAGTTGATCATACAATGAATGGAAGGTTCTCACTTTCGTTATGTTTGCAGTCTATGAGAGTTACATATTTCTGACCTGCCTTCATCATCAATTTTGTTGGTTGGTTCTAATATTTGCACTCACCACCAGCAGTTTATTTAAAACGCCAGTCTTGACAGTGATTTTGCCATGTTGGGAATGGCATAGCTACATTCAATATGTATGGAACAGATGGCCATTATTGGCACTGCACAGTTAGTGAGCAATATAGTTACAGGGACTTCATTGTTGGACTTTTGTTCTCTCTGGCTGTCTTTCAACTGACAGAACATAGTTTGTCTTCTCTCACTCAGAATACCTCAGGGCATGCATGGGAGTCAGTCTCAAGCTAACAGCATGGTCTTTATCCTCTACCTTATGTTTAATGCCCCAGTGGAGGAAGTGTGCTAACAAACTATCAAGGAGACACATTTTGCTCCCTTCTGCAACCATAATGTCATTACAGAGATAGTACGGGGAATCAACAAATGGACCCAGAGGCCTCTCACAGGACAATAACCTCTGAAAGCCAGCCAATTGAAGATCCACAAGTTGCATTCCATGCGGATATATCAAAAAGAAGGTTCTAACATTAGTTCCACACCTTTTTCTTGGTCCTAATGGCAATTTACTCTCTGAATCTGGTCAGTAGCCTAAGCACCCTCAATCCATGTATCCAATCACCTTGGTTCCACTGGCACAATATTTTGTCTCCCTCGGGATCAGGCATGAAAATTACCCATGTTACTTTCAAGGAATTCTTTCCGCACAGGATTGCTCAACGCGGCGGCGGTCATCACAGTCCTAGGTCACCTTCTACTGCATTGCTGCTGGGTTGTTTTTTTCTTCATGAATGGAGTCTCCATGATTGCCCACTGCACCATCCTCTCAACATCTGCATCCAATTGAGGTACAATTGGTGGAATTGGGAGCAGCCTAACTTGGAATATGGCAAGTATGCATCTTCGTGTCCACCCGCTTGAGATTACAGTCTGTGCAAGTTTGAATGTCTTGGAAACCCACCAACTACCATCATTTCTGGACACCAGCAATGTGTGCTTTCCCCAGGAATGACATCTTCATATCAGTAATTCTGGAGAGGATGGCCATGGCCACTGTAAAAGCCTTTCATTGGTGGGCAACAGTGTTTAGATGACAAGTGAGTTCTCATTCTATCTGACAACTCTTGAGTGGTGATTTATCTCAACAACAAGGAGGAACTCAATCCTACAGTGGTGATTTATTTTACACAACAAGGTGGACCCCAGTCCTCAGACCTTTGCATCATGGTGTATGACATACCTTAAACAGCAAGAAGAAACTTAATCCAACAATAGTGATTTATCTTCAGTGAGGAGGATCCCAGTTTCCAGACCTTTGCATCATGGTTTAGGACTTTTTGAAGTGGTGTTATTATTGACAAGCCATACAGGTTCACCATATCCCAGGAATCCTCAACACACTAAGCTGACCCATCATCATGGAACAATAGTCTAATACAGAAGGAATGGCCTCTCCATCCCTCAGTTCTCACTCAGATTTTTAACTGATGGGACTGACTGTTGGTAGGCCTGTTTGTGACAATAGGGAATCCCAAAAACCACATACTTTTTCTCTCCTGTCCTGGACCCAATAGCTTGGGCACTGGATGCCCTGCTATTGGATCAGACCAACCTGAACTCATCGTACACCAACACTCCAACACATCTGATTCCAGAGTGATAATGAAAGCAAGGGAATCAGTCTGTTTCCTCTTCCTCCTTGAACCACTCAATTGGGCAGAGTTGTGGATCAACTACCTCATTAATCTTGTATCAGAAACCCTGCAGAATTTTATTTTTCCTTCATCTACTCATATAACCATGATGGCAGTTGTTTCATCCTTGTCCAGAGCCCTGAACCTGCACATCTGGATCATCTCAAACAGGCTCTCAAAATTCAACATTTTTGCAACCAGTCAATGGCGTAGTTTCACCCAGTGGTGCGCAAACAAACATATCTTTCCTTCCAGACATTGATACCAAAGATAGCTTACTTCCTACTCTGGCTATTCAAAGAGAGCCAATTAGTGCTAAGTACAAACCAAGATTAACACTCCATGATCGCTGACACATGGAGAGAAGATATTGGACATACCCAGAACTTATCCAACCATCTCACCAACTTTGTGTATACTCAGCCAGAAATTTTAACCAAGGCCCAAAGTGGAATCTATCTTGGATATTAACTTCCCTGGATAAGAAACCTTTTGAACATTTTTCAGTGGCATCTCTGGCACTCCTTTTCTTAAAAGACCTGCTTCCCCAACACATTAGCAACTGCAGGCAGAATACATTAAATACATGCCCTATCGGCAGACCCAATATACATGCAAGTTCAGGCTAGACTGGTCAGTCTTATTCATGTTGGCATCCTCTTTCATTGCCCAGAAACCTTCTTTCTTCCATGGGTAGCTAACCTTTTTTACAAACCTTCTGTCTCCTCTGGACACATCAACTTAAGGCCACCTTCAAGACCCAGTCCAGCTTTCAGGTTTATTCATTAATATGAACAAAGCCATTGCATCAAGGGAGATTGCACCTTTTCCTACTTCTCATAAAAGGACAGAAATATCGGTTGGAACAGAATGTCATGTCCTGGAGTAATGGGTTATTCGCTCAGCATATAGGGAAATAACTTCAGCTCAATGAACTTTTATGCACTTTGGCTGAAGAGATTCAAGCAGTTGCCACCATCCTAGCATCAAATCAAAAATGTTTGCTAACCAACATCAGTCAAGCTATGGGATGGAGATCAGAGTCCACATTCTCTTACTTTTATCTCTGAGATCTGTCATCCCAGAGAGGTCGATTCAGTTTGTTAGAACCTATATCTGCAGCCTAACAAGTCTCCCTTCCAGGTTGATTGACAGCTTTGTAAGATGCAGATTCACAATTTCTGGTGGATTTGGGGGTGAGGCTTTGGTTGTTTTCCTAATGGATTACAACTGGGCAAGTATTTTCCAAGAAACCTATTTTACTATTAAAAATTGGTGTCCACTAAACGTAAAGTTGTGTCAGTTTGCCTCTGATAAAATCATATCAATCTGCTTCTGACATAATGTCCAGTACTGTTTGTAAAATAATGTCAGTTTGCATCTGTTAGTGTCCAGCACTGAATATAAAATGATACCAGACAATGCCCCACAACAGTTACAAAATATGTCAGTCAGCATCAGGCATAATTCCCCACAAAAAAATATAAAATTATGTCAGCATCAGATATAATGCCCAATAGTCAATATATAATGATACCACTCAGCATCAGACATAATGCCCAACAGTGAATATAAAATTATATCAGTCAACATCAGACATAATGCCCAACAGTGAATATAAAATTATATCAGTCAACATCAGACATAATGCCCAACAGAGAATATAAAATTATATCAGTCAGCATCAGATATAATGCCCAACAGTGAATATAAAATTATATCAGTCAGCATCAGATATAATGCCCAATAGTAAATATAAAATGGTATCAGTCTACACTTGATGAAATAGGATCAGTCTCCATCTAACATAATGTCTAACACTGAAAATAAAAATAAAATTACTTTTGAAGTAATTCTGTACTAAACAAGTTATTTTACTCAGTTTCACATTGATAATACTCTAGGTTTTTTAAATCTTTTGACTTAACAGAATTTGTTTTGTTTCAAATGAAAATAATTCGTCTAAATTCACACAGATTTCTTGTTTGAAAGCCTTGTCTCTTTGTGATAGCTATAGCAACAGCATTTAAAAGGATAATTTTATTACATCACCAGTGGCATTTACATTCAGCTTAAATATGTCAGCCAGCCATTTGGCTTCTTCTTTACCTAAGCACTGTACAAATGATGAAGAATACTCCTTGACACAGTTGTATTCGGGTTTATCATAAATTATTTAAGAACCCATTGGGAAAAGTATTTATGTTTGTTTTCAGATGGCAAATATAAATCATTTTGCTATCCAAAAACACTCACAATCACTTCATTCACTGTCTAAAAACAAAGAATTGAATGGAACATGGCGATCCGAAGCAACCAAATCCACACATATATGAGGCTTTCACACTCAAGTCACACAGCAAAATAATCACACTTTTTATTAACATTAATTAGTAAGCCAGATATTATTTACTTAGTTTCAGTCCAAAAGGATGTAAACGTGTATTAAAAATACATGTAATTCCAAAAATCTGCCAAATTTTAATCTCCTGCATGATCTACCAGCCATAAAAATCTGCAGGAATCCCTTTATATACATTGGATCCAACAGCAAACTGCATAGACACAAATCTGCCAGATAGAACAAACATGCACCCTGATCTGTCATTGCTCTAATGATAGTAGATCAGTATCTGTTTTGTTTGCAGTTGGACCCAGTTTATATGCCAGTATACTGTGTGCAGCAAAATCTCTTTATAAAGGACAGCCAAGAGACCATATGGATTTAATAAACAAAATCTTACTGGGAAGAAATTTTGATAAAATAATTGTTTTGCATGGCCTTTTATACAATTTAGATTGCTTTTTTTATTAAATATTATCTTTTATCTTATCAGATGGTTTGATTTGTATATAACTATAGGAATCGTGTTTCAGTACTTTGATTTGTTTTCATTATTGAGTGTTGTGGTTAAGGTTATCCGCCTTCATTCTCTTGGTTGTTGTGATGATAAAATCAAGTGTTCAGAGGTACTAATAAATGTCAAATGGTAGAAGCTGGGTGGGATCTGATGGTAGTATTTTTCAATTTTGGGGTTTTATTGCTTATTTTGTTACACTCATTAAAAAATTTCAGAATTGATCAGTGTTTTACTGTGATTGTAAGTGTGCAGTAACAGCTGAAATTAAAAGTTGTTTTTTTTAAATTCTCTAGTCATTACACCCAATAATTTGCAAATTCTAAAGTGATTACTTAGCTAGTAAGCAACTAATGTACTTCATGTCATGACTAAAGTTATTTTTCATAATTTCATTTATATTTGGTAGTTTGGAAGAATGTTGTTTTAGTCGTGTTTTGGATGGATATCATAACTAAACAATGAATGAATTTGCGTAAAAGTTGCAATTTAATTTCCCTGATCTTAACTTAAAATCTTTCAAAATTAAAATTAACTAATTACACAGAAGGTACATTGTGCAGTACCCTTGCTATTTGAAATATTTAGCTTGACCGCTGTGAGCTGTTCATGAAAACAAGCATATCCTAAAAAAAAAGCATCCAATTCCTTGGATGTCAAAAGTAAGCCTACCCCGAAAGAAGGCTGTCCAGTTTTTATGAAAGTTTTCTCAAAAATGTTAGCCTGCCCAGAAAATAAGTGATCCAGTTTTTTAAGATGTTTGGCTTTTAAAAGTCAGCCAATCATGAAATAAGCTATTCAAATTCCTAATGTTTTGCTAATAAAAAGTCAACTAGAATTGAACATAAGTGTTCTTAATTATTTATAAATATATGTTTACACAGATGTTAAGATATAGAGATATAAATTTGTGTCCCTTTATGCAATGTTAAATGGGATATGAAAAATCTATTTATTGTCAATGTTGAATCTTTAAAAATGAAGTTTTAGAAATTCTTTCTCCTTGAAAATGTGCTTAGCTTTAAACGTAAGCATCCTAACTAAAAGGCCAATCAAAAATTGTTATTGTTTTGTATAAACCAAACATTATTTTTCAAAAAGTAAGAGTAACTTGCCTTTTGACAGAGTAATATTACCAAGGCCAAATTTGTGCGTGTAGATGTTGCCTCACAACATGGAAGGGGAATTACTTTTAAAGATGTTGCTGGACTCAAGGAAGCCAAAATTGAAATCATGGAATTCGTTGACTACTTGAAAAATCCACAGCGGTTCAAGGTAAGAAATTTTTTTTTTACTGATTTAATGTTGCCTAATAATTTGATTTAAAGTGAGTCATACAGTTCATGTAGGCATATGGTACCAACAGTTTTATTTATGGGTGTCGTTGTGAGAATTTAATTGCACATAACATTTTTATGTCAATTATTCAGTTTATTTTGCCTTTTGTCAATCAAAATTAATTGCAAGATGATATAACTACCCCAGGAAATATGTGTGAGAAAATCATTAAGTACATAGCCATATTTAGATGTGGCAGCCTGTTATGAAGCTGTGCTCTTAAAATCAGTAACATAAAAAAAGTGAAGACAACAAGCTTTGTAAAATTTAACAAATAATTTATTTCCCTAGATTACAAAGTGAAAAATGAGAAAAAGAGCTTAAGGTATTGTGAAATAAATCCAAAAATAATCCAAGAATTAAAGACACACATCCTAGAAATAGAAATGTCCTGAATAAAATTCAGTTCAAGCCCTGAAGAGATCCAAACTTGAAGGTGATGATGTGTCTGTTATGGCCTCTGAAGTGCTGATATATCAATAGCCTAGAACAACAGAAATATTATTCCAGGTTTGAATTCAGTATTAATTCCAGTGTATGTCTTTATCCAAGAATTTTGTCAGAGCACTTTTGTATTTCCAGAAAAAATAATCACTTTAATTTAGTAATTTGGCTGAGTGGTCTAAAGTTCTCTCTGTTACAGATCACTGCCATCTCACCTCTGTCTGTGTGGGTTCAAGTCTCAGATTCATTGAAATGTGGATATGTGAGAAAGCTTGCCAGTAGCTTTTCATTGGTCGGTGGTTCTTACTGGGGATTTCCCAGTTTCTTCCTCCATTATTAATACTGGTTGCCATATAAAGCCTATCATGTGCTAAATAATGGTCTTAAGCCCTACAACAACAACAAAACAACAACAACAACCCAAACTGGTTACAACATAATATAACTTAAACTGCTAGATGTTAAATCACAATGGTAACGAGATAATTTAGTTCTCTGCTTGACCTCGGGTCACAATTAGAATTTTCAAAAAGCAACCATTGCCTAATGGTAAATGGTCTAATGAGCCTTGTTTATATAAAACACAATAGCCTACAACATTCATTTAGGAATCTCCAGAACCCTGACCCTGATCAAACACATCTACTCCTGAAAATAAACCCTTACACATATAGAAAATGATGAAGCTATTATTAGTTGCTTACATAAATGAAATTAAAAAAAATAAATAAAGTCAAGCAGAAATTTAAGTGCCATGTATTGGATAATACACTGCCCTCTTTTCTTGATCTGGTTTGATACCTGACTTTTATTGTAACAGACAGTCCATGGTGATCTGTAATTTTCATCTGATAGTTTTGTGATGACATCTGAATGGTAGATCAATCAATAGTCAGAAATGAGCAATCATTGAGAAAAAATTTAATGGCATTACATTTTACAACAATAATTAATATTGTGTATAAGATTGACAAAATCACAAACATGATTATGTTGATGTGCACTTCAGAAGCATTGTATGACTTTTATTGTCCCACCATGAATGTAGTATGGGCAGATAGCTTTACCACTGTCCATGAATTAATCTTGGTTTTTTTGTAAAGCCAGTTCAGAAGGCACTGCAAATATATTTCTGCAAATTGTGTGTCTTGTCACCTGCCTTGTGATATTGTAGTGATAGTGATTTGTTAATGGTGTAAATTTCTTGTTTATTTTGTGTACTGTTCACTCCAACAGATAGTCCAGTTCTGCTCATTTCAAAAAGAAAGAAATGGTAAATGAAAATCTGAAGAAAATAAAAATCTGAAAAAGAAAAAAGGTTTTGTTGTTTATAATTTTATTCGTGTACCAGATTATTACACTTCTGTTGCTAAAATCATCACTGTGCATTTATGCATGTTTTAGATTGGCAACTAGTGTTTTTGGGAGTATTTCTTCACTAGGGAGTACACCAGAACATCTTTGTCACTTGTATGTTCCTCATTAATAAAATAAATCTGTATTTACAGTCAATGCTTTAGGATCACTCCCAGGTTATTCTGACAGTCATCTTTACAAGGAAACAGAATAAAATTGTTTATTTCCGGCATGCATTTATTATGCTCTAAATGTTTGGCATGGTAACAAAAATTGAAATAGACACAAGATAATTTTACAGTCATTGTGGCAGTATCTGTTTCATTTTTTGCAGTTATAGAATGATATATGATACATTTGCTGTTATATAATGATACATGATATATTTAGTTACATTCATGATAAATTTGCTTTACATAGATGATACATTTTCCATTACATGCATGATACATTTGCTTGGATGAAACTTGATTACTATAAATAAACTTTGATTTGTATTATTGTTATTATGCGTATCTCTCTTTGCAGGATCTTGGTGCCAAGATCCCAAAAGGGGCTCTTTTACTTGGTCCTCCAGGATGTGGGAAGACTCTTCTGGCTAAAGCTGTTGCCACAGAAGCCAAGGTACCATTCTTGGCCATGGCAGGCTCTGACTTTGTGGAGATGATCGGAGGTACTGTGCTTTTTCAAATCATAATGTTTATATTTAGAACAACTGTAGTGGATCACCATGACAGGGTAGTAATTTTTACTATATACATCCTCCCCAGGCCCCACTCCTGTGCCCCATGAATTCCCTTATCCCAAGACAGTCGTCCCGGGTATGCTGCATCTATCTGCTGTCACTGCTTACATGAAGTTTGTTCTGAAAACATTTGAAAATGTCATTGAAATTAAAGTTTTTATTCATTGAAGCTTTGATGCCCTCTAGGTACTCAGTTGGATCCACAGATGCCAACATCGCAAAGATTGTTACCAACATAGCTACTGAGTTTTGTGACATTCACTCAGGAATTTAGAAGACATAGTAATGAACAGAGCTGGATAGATGGAGTGTATAAAAATGTCCATGATGCTTTGTAGTTCACCTTTACAAAGTAGAGGAAAGCATTTGAACTACCTCTCATGTCAGCTTAGATAAAAGTTTGCAATGTATACAGCTAGCGCTGTAATGAATATTTAAATAAGAATCCTTTTTGATGAATAATCAAACTGGAAATTGGTACTTGAAAAATATTTGTTGTTTCTATATGAATGAATTCACTTTTAATGTACATTGCAAGCTACTTAAGTGGAGGAGGGATAGGGGTTATTGAACTGGGCCATGTAATGACTGAATGCTAATTTTACAATCACGTTGATAATAAATGTTAATAATGTGCTTTAAATGAATTTCTTTGTTAATCTGTTTAAATAACATTTATTTTCAAAATGTCTAACGTAAATTAACATTTCCCTTGGTATCAACAACCATTATAAGTATGAAAAAACATCTATGTATTACAGCACTTCTTTTTGTTTGCATGATGAGTCTAGTTCACCAAGTGGTATTTAATAGTATCCTGTCAAATCAGGAGTCAAAAGAGGGGGGAACTAGACTATGTATTGATACACCACCAAACAAGATTCCTTCTTTTTTTTTTCAAAAACTAGCAAAATTTATTTCGTGAGACAATCGTCTACGTCGAATATCAATTTTTGGATTGTTCAGTACAGTATTGATGTCATGATTTCATTGGAAGTAATAATGAAACTTCTTATCATCCTTGAGGATGTCTCTAAGAGCCAGTTCGAGAATTCTCCGACACTCGCTTGCCCACACTGGTCCATATCTGTGAAGTCAAGCTCTTTACTTTATTTTGCTTGGTTGCCTTGCAGTCTTTGATCACAGTTACCAGTGAGTCAGTTAATTTAAAGTTGGTTCATGTTACATACACAATTACATTTATAACAGTTATTGATCAAATGAGGTGAGTTTACCCAACATATGACCGGGGCTGCTAGATTTTAAGTTTGTAGGATTTTCATGCCTTTTAACTTTTCTTTAATTCCAGCTACTTTATTTGATTCAAAAGACATAATTAACGTGATAATACAAAGAATGCAAAATTTAATTCAGGACAACAATACAACAAATACTTCTGCAAGTCAGTTATCAAACCACAGTTGGTTTCTAATTAGATTCTCAGGGAAATGCTTGTGAGCATAGCCATTGTGGTAGATTGATTTTTGTTGTTGTTGTTGGGCTTAATGCCATTTTTCAGCACACAATAGGCTATTCATGGCGGCAAGTATTATTAGTGGTGGAAGAAACCGGGAAATCACCAGAAAGAACCACCAACCCACGAGAAGCTACTGGCAAGCTTTCTCACATATCCACAGTCGCCGAATCCTAGACTCGAACCCATGCAGACAGAGGTGAGATGGCAGTGATCCGTAACGGACATCGCTTTAGACCACTTGGGGCCCCTTGTGGTAGATTGACACATTTTATATTTAATTACAAAAGGACACATTGCATTTATGATGATTAAAAGATAGAACTAGAACATAATTTCAGTTGATAAAAGAATCATTGAATTTGTATTTATTTTTTTAAAGTACTGCCTTCACTCAGCGTAAGTGACATATTTATTGATCAAAATTTCCTTACATATTGTTAATTGCAGTGTACTACCATTTGGAAAATGTAAAAATTTGTAGGATTGATTTTTAAAAATAATATTTCATAATGTTGAATAAAATTTCAGTACCTATCTACCATTTTCGATGATATAAAGCTAGCGATATATCAAAGTTTCCATTACTAATTTTTATCACATTTTTCCTTAAGTTGAATAAATAGGGATAAAATTTGGGGGTAATTTCTGGTTTAAAAAATGGGATCTATGCCTGACCCCGCATTATAAGCATTATTTGGTTTTCATAAATGAAAGATGCATGTTGAGTCTTAAGTGTTATGAAGCTTTTAGACTTGCATTGAAAACTGTAGTAGTTTAAAATCTTTTTCAGACATGTATGACTTAATTACCTGAGTATTAAAACCAATTCTAAAAATACATAAAGACTGTAATGCTTTGCAGACATCCTATATGGTCACCAGTGTGGTCATCGTGAAATTCTTGCTATTTATATTCCTTCTGAATGAATGGACATATCAGTATAAGGTTTTCACCAGAATCTTCTCACAGAGTCTTGTTGGACCTATATGAAAATGTTGCAGATATTACATCCAGTATGGTGGCCATCTTGAAAATCTTTTTAGCATTATTCATCCTGAATGGATGGTCATATTAATAGACAATTTGCATTAAAAAATTTCTTATGTCTAGTTGGGCTTAAATGCAATGGTGTATATTTTTTATCACTGTTATAAGTTTTTGCATTTAGTTCCGGTTTTTGCACGCTGAATACATACTGTGATACCTAGATAAAAGAAATGTGGGTTACAAGCACTGCTTCCTCATTGCAAATGTCAATATGACCATTTTTTATGCTCCACTCGCTTTGGTCAAAGTTTGTGTTTAAGTTTTTCTTGCTAGAATCATCAAACTAGATGATTTTTTTAAAATCTGTACCACATTCTTATAAGAAAATATGGTCACTGTGAACTAAGTTTCACATTTAACTTCTGACCAGTCATGTTTTTCTTAAAGCCTCTGATTACATTTCTGTGGTCTTAAACTATGTAACAAAGAAGAGTGAAAACCTAACAAGTTTTGTAAAACTCAACAAACAATTTATTTCCCGAGAAATCAAAGTAAAAATTTAAAAAGAACTTTAAGTGTTGTGAATTAAATCTCAGATAGTACTAAAAATTCCATAACAAGTCCATAAAGGTAGAGTATTCTGAATCAATTCCAATCTTGAGTGTACTGATATATAAATATCCTTTAATGTAGTGATATGCTAACAGTCTTGATGCATCAAAATGATATAATCTAAAATGACCTTGTGTGAATTTACACTAAAATCCCAAACAGCGATTTAGTCTAAAAATATATTTAGTGTCTGTGTTTAATGTAGCTTTAAGAATTTTGATTCATATTGCTATGATGTCAGTAGTGTGGTAGTTTATAGTGATATTTAGCACTGGGCATAATGCCACAGACATGTGGCATCATGTCCCACCCAGTCACATTGTCCTGACACCAGGCCTAACAGACCTGACACCAACCTAATAATGCTGAGTGCCAAGCAATGCAACTGTTAGTACCATTTTTATAAGTTTTGGTAGGATTTGACCTCCCACTTCCAAGGCAGAGGCTATAACCACACAGACCATGGGAGCAGTCTTGAGCACTTTGTAATTCCAGTGAATAATTTAAATATATAAATCCTCATAAACATTAACTGAACACAACATAAATTGATTCCATAAGACTGATATGGAATGAAGAATTTCTGTTTACTTCTTCCTTTTATAAATCTAAAGACAATATGTGGACCAGAATAAGAGTCATCTTAATGGAAATTTCCATCAGAATGCAAAAACAAAATTCACTTCTTGATCTGCTAGGGTTAGAATTAAGATTCAATATTAGAACTCATAATCAAGCAAACACATTTACCCTAAATGACATTAGCCATATAGACCCAAACTATCCTCAGTTATGGATAAAAGTCTATCACACAGTACAAATAAAACATAATTGTGGACAAAAGCCAGCACACTATACAAATTAAATATACAAAACACCTCTACTTATACTGTTATAGCTAGGTTCTTGAAACTTGGTGAGTTGAAGCATCTTGATTAGTACTACATGCCCATTAAAAAAGTTGGTCACTGTAACTCAAATATTATGCTTCACTGACCTAGGTTGAAATTTGTTTTAAATTAATTTCCTAAGTTCTGTTCATGCTGGAATCATTAAACAGTATGGCTTTATACCTCACAGTTAGTATCACATCCTACAATGAAAGAAGATTATTGTGACTATATCATGTAGTTTACTGGCACATTTTATATTTAATTTAATTTATGACCAAATTGTTTTTTGTGGATATATATATATATATATATATATATATATATATATATATATATATATATATATATATATATATATATATATATATATATATATATATTTTGTGGCATGTTCCAACAATTGATCACTTGCCAATATTTCATGTTTTATTGACTTGGGTTTATCTAAACCACTAATCTATGCCTGAATCATGAAACATTATGTTTAAAGGAATTTCTAATAATACCACACCCAAACCACAAAAGAAGGTCACTATCACACATCTTACTGGCTTGTGTTGAGTTTTTTGCATTAATATCAAGACCAAAAAAGTTTTTTTTACTATGTATACATATTATGTACCAGGGATCTTGAAACTTAGTGAAAGGATGCATCTTGATGAACTGTTATCTCAGAAGGTCACTGACTATTTCATGCTTCACTGACTTTGGGTAAATTATGTTTTAACTGTTCATGATTGTATGCATCTCTTTTATTACTACACACATGCCAGAAATATGTCTCAGTGACCTACATTTAACATTTTACTGACTTGAGTTTTTATGTTCAGCTGATGATCTCACAGAGTTTGTTCAGGTTATGTGTGCATGCAATCAACCTACTCTCTTGAAACTTGATGGGAGAATTCGACTAGACACCTGTATTGCAAAATGAGGTCTCTATGACAGATCGTTCTTGCTTCAGTGATTGTGAGTGGGGTTGTTTCATTTATTTTGTGGTACTTATGTCTAAGTCATGATAATTGATCATTTAATGCATTACTGTTAGTACTACATCCTTATAACCAAAGAATTTTACTGTGAAAAAAATTAATTTTACATTATTCAAAAAGTAATTGTATGATCAAGACAGAATAAATTTAAATTGTATGCATTGCTTTTATGCACTTCAATACCATCTAGGTCTTGGAGCATCAAGAGTGCGGGATCTTTTTAAGGAAGCCAAGAAGAAGGCCCCTTGCATTGTCTACATTGATGAGATAGATGCCATTGGGCGGAAAAGAGGTGGAGGGTATGTTACTACGATAGAATGAGTTATTAAGGTTTGATTGTTGTTAACATCTCCAAAAATTTTGGTTCACCAATTTTAAATTTTTTTAGGGAATCTATATATTTGATGGTTGGGCTAAAATTGATAACAAAAAATTGTTAATTTTCTGTTTGCATTTTGTATTAAGTTTTGAGTACAAAACCTCAAATAAAAATATATATATATATATATATATATATATATATATATATATATATATATATATATATATATATATATATATATATATATATATCACAGTGCATTCATCTACCCATCCATCTTTCTATCCATCTATGTTTTCTGTCTTTCAGCAATTAAATATCAAACATTTTTGGAAAATGTCATATTGCTAGTCCCAAAATTCAGATGGTCATAAAATAGTAACCTTCAGTCATCCAGTATGGCTTCAATGGGACTCATTTTGGTCCTAAATTAAAATGGCATCTATCTGACATCCAACATGGCCATCATGTCAGCCATCTTGAAGATCTTACTGTGGTACTCATTATTTTGATTTGATATTGATTTGGGGTTTTCACCAAAACACATTTTATGATGTAGGTCAGAAATTGAAAAGGGGCTGGTGTGAAATTCAGTATGACTGCCATAGTGGCCATGTTGAAAATATTGTTATTGCTGCTCCTCCTGAGTGGATGATCATGTCTGTGTATGGTTTTCAGTAAAAGACTTCTTGTGATTTATAGTTGGTCCTAAATGAAAGGAGCCACAGGCGCTATGTACTAAGTTAATAAAGAAACCTATTGATTTTCAGGTCTAAAGGTCATAGATAAAAGTAGTCTAAAAAGAAAATAATGGTTTCTGCATATTGAGTTCAAGGCGTTATACATTGACCAAAGGTCAGTAGCCAACTAAATCAAATCAAACATATGGTTCAAGTGTCAATATAAAGGAATACAGTACTAAAGGGCTATTATACATAGAGCAGCATATGATGTGATTTCATGGTGCTCTTGTTTTTTTTTTCTTTTCAGGGGTGACTTTACCAATGCTGAAGAAGAGCAGACTTTGAACCAGCTACTTGTGGAGATGGATGGGATGGGCACACAGGAAGGGGTCATCATGCTGGCCGCCACCAACAGGGCAGATGTGCTTGATAAGGTGGGCAAATTTAAATGGTGTATGGCATATGCAGAAGACTAGGTGAGAACTAGGGGTAAAACGATTCATCGATACTTTTGCTTTAACAAATCACATATCGATACAAGAGACAGAGAATCAATACAGAATGATACTTACCATATGCATATTATTTTAGTCTTCAGCAATCATGAATAATTATTATTAGTTGCCTTGTTATTTTCTAAAATTATAATCCATCTGAAACAGCATATGCAGTTATAGGCACTTGTATTTATTGGTAAAAACGGAAGAGACTATTTGAGAATACCCATTTACCATCTATAAAATTACATCATTCATAATCTGCATACATGCCAACCCCTGGCGAGGAAAAAACGTAATCCAAGTGGACAAAAGGAGTGTATTTTCTGCAATTTTGGTGTCAGGAAGCATCCGTTTGAACAAAGGACCAAAGTTGTATTCTGCCACTAGTTGTCAGTGTTCTATTAAGAGCTTGGTAAATAATGCCCTTGCATTTATAAAATTTGTTTTCACAATTTAGTTCTGCTATAAAAAAGAAGTTACCTTAGTATTGGTGTTAGCAAAACGAGCTAATTCAAGGTCTTTGTTTTACACTATGACCAATATTAAAATCCTTTCCACACAGCCTGCAATGAAGCTACCCTAGAATGGCACTGTATTGTGTTATTCATGTATTCATCTGTGAGTCGGGTTTTTTTTCCATTTTTTCTTTTCCTTTTAATCCATCTGTGAAATCATTTGAGAAACATTTTTGCTGTAACATACGCATCGACTAGAATAAATAAGATGACTTTTACCACCAAATTCCTACAGAATGGTTCTGTACCTCACATTATTTTTAACAAAGAATATGTGAGCAAAGATTAAAAATTAGAAAACCAGTCTGTTCAGTCCTAAGCTAGACAGCTTATATAAATAGAAACAGAGGTCTTCTTGAAAATAGGGCAGCTGCTATAAATAGAACATAACACTTAAGAAAGTCACCTCTAGTCTACATACAAGTGTACTTTTATGTCATAGTTACACAGAAGCAATCTTTTCTAGAATACATTCTGTGCGTTTAGTGGTATGTTACTAAAAATGAGAAAACAAATTATTAATTTTTTTGGGAGGGGGATATTCTGATAAAGCGTAATCCAAATACATTTACGCGTAAGGCGTAATTTTGTGAATAAAGCGTAATGATTATGCCAAAAGCATAATGGTTGGCATGTATGAAGTTGGTGCCCCCCATTCCATGCTAGTTATCTTAACCCAGAAATTGACATGGTTCATAATCTCCTCCCCCACCCCCATTTCATTCTAATTATCTTAACCCAGAAGCATATTCAGCATATACTATTCAATCCAAATGTGTTCCACATGTATCATGAAGTACTTTACTCATCATTTAATAACCACTTTCATGCAAAGCTTCTACAGTGGTCCCCCTCTTAAACAGCCCTTCTGACCAATGGCCACCTGCTCCTTACAGCCAGAATCCTTTAGCACAGATGAGTTTGTGTTCAAAAGTACCCCTCACAAACGATTACAATTATTGAACAGCAGTAACTAAGTTTGTGTTCAAAAGTATCCCACACGAACGATTACAATTATTGAACAGCAGTAACTAAATTATTGAACAGCAGTAACAGCTGAGTTTGTGTTCAAAAGTACCCCTCACGAACAATTACAATTATTAAACAGCTGAATTTGTGTTCAAAAGTACCCCTCACAAACGATTACAATTATTGAACAGCAGTAACAGCTGAGAAGTGGCAGTACTGATGTGGGAAAATGCTTTGATAGCCTTTATGGCTTCCCTTAGTAAGATGTTGAGCTTGTTCAGTTTCATAATTAGTGGCTATTACTACTGGCTATAGTTGTCAAGATTACAAAGCCTAACAGCCACCAGTTGCTATTGTTCAGGTCATTTCTGCATACATAGCAAAGCCATTTTAGCTTCTCTCACTTGGTGTAAAGAAATGTAAAAACAAAAGGGTACCAGATTGCAACTAATGAATCATTGGACAAGATTGCTGCCATTAAAAACATTCTGGCATTTTGTCTAAATGCAAAAAAATTGTTTGATCAGTTTTGTAGTTGGCAATACTGAGGATTACAATAAGACGTAATTGTCAAGATCAAAACAGGGTCAGCATAGGCTAAAAATAGATTTGTGCAGACAGACACAAAGAGAAATTAACCTTGAAAAAGACATTTCATCTGCTCTGCAGTTTCATCAGCATAATTAAATTGCACACAGTTAGAAACATCCGAATAAGTCATTACCAAATATTAACATGTCATCACATAAACGGAGACCAATTTATTTTAGAAAAAAGTCGGTTATTTTACTCGACAACATCAGGTGAGGTGGAGAGGGGAAACTTGCCGAACAATTTTAGGCAGAAAAGATTTGAATAAAACAATTGTATGTTGAAAAGGCTTAAATAAACAACATTGTAAACTATAAGGAGGTTATTCAGCAGCATTGGGAAAACGGAGCAAATGGAAAGAGAATTATGTATGTTACAGATCTAAATGATGTTTTTGAATGGTTTTGCAATGTTCATGACAACAACACCTCGCATATCATGCTTACGCCAAGAATAAGAACTATTAATGCATATTAGGTTGAAATAAGGCTATTATTATAACAAGAAGAACCTTTTAATAATTAATGTTACTTTTAAATGAAGATATTAAATGCTTTTTAGCTTTCTTACTGCATACATTACATATACTTCTTACCAAAAATTACCCCCTCCCCCTTTCTGGAAAGGCCACCCATCTTATAAGGCCACTTTCCCCAATGCAAAAAGAGTGGCAGTATAAGAGGGAGACCACTGTACTTTGAATTGTATCTTGACACCTTTGATCGATTGAAAGTTACGCTACCTTTGTGTTGCACAGTGAAATATGTTACATTGCATTCTCCTTTGTGGTTGTTGTTTGTTCCAGTCCAGGTTAAACAATAATCACCAATCAGAAATCGGTGTAGCTTATTCTCAGTAGAGCAGCAGAGTCATCATGGGAAAGTTATTAATTCTCTCAAGTACTTAATGCAGAGATGCTGTCAGGGAATGCCATTGAGTAAATCATGCAAAAAAAATTTAATTCATGCACTTGGAGAACAATGAAACATGAGAACACCTGCAAATTCATTGAAAGTCCCACATATGAAAATGTTCTTGGCAAAGTGTCCATTAATAAGAATTATGGCATAGTTTGAAACCATTCTTGAAGAAAGTTTTACAAATGCAGGTTAAAAATACAGGCTAACTAGTAAACCTCAAAATGTCTGCCTCCCAGCATTGTTCATTACGATTTCATTTAGCAAATATTTGCTGATGATAGTGATAACAATAATTTTTAAAGTTGTGAAGTATTTCAGATTATTGGAACAGGGAAAATGTTAATGGAGATACCAGTAAGTGATTTTGAACCCAAAATGTTAAATACGAGTCAGATGTTCAATGGGCAAAAAATGGATGGTAGGTCTTTTCAGTAGTATTTCAAAATTAAATGTACAAATAGCAGAATACTGAGCCTAATTAAAATACAGACAATTTACACATATAATGCAATTTTAATTTTTTTAATTATTGCATTTCGTGCTGTGGATCATATGCTTTAAAAACCACATTCATGAATCTATAATAGGGTTAAGATAAATTGAATAAAATAAGGGTAAAAAAATGGAATTAAGAAATAAAGATACAGGTAAAACCCATTATAATGCGATGCTTGGGGTCCAAAAGAATAACATCATGCTATTAGCAGGATTGCGTTGAAAAAAAAGAAATTTCAGTGTAATCAGTTTTAACTAACCTCTTGATCATATATTGTTTGTTTTGTTTCCAGGTTTCATCAGACATCAAATATTCTTCAGTTTTGAATTTATATATGTCCATATGATGGAAACAGTGCACGGTGAAGTTAAGGCAACATTAAATGGTGGTGTTGGTGTTGATAATTTTTAACGTAGCTTTTACCAATTTTTCAGTCATATCGCTACGATGTCTGCAGTATGGCAGTTTATAGTGATGTTTAGCAGTGGGGCATCATGTCGCAGACATGTAGCATGATGTCCCACCCAGTCACATTATCCTGACACCAGGCTGACCAGTCCTAACACTAACCTCTTAATGCTGAGCATCAAGCGAGGCAGCTGTTAGTACCATTTTTGTAAGTCTTTGGTATGACTCGACTGGGGATCGAACCCATGACCTCCCTCATCTGAAGCAAACGCTCTAACCACTAGGCCAGTGCTGGGATTAAAAATCTGCCAGGGATATGAATAATCGGTTTTTCCAAGAGCATATGTTTAGGATCTTAAAAAGAGAGGTCACCTTAAATTAAAAAAATTGGAGCCATGCTGCCATCACGTTATAAGTGGAATCTCATTACAACAAATCACATTATGATAGGTTTTACCTGATTGTATATATTTTAATGCCTCAGTCTAGACAATGGCCTATGCAGGTGTATCCAAATGATAATATCTTTGAGTTCTAGAAAATTGTAGTCACAAATGTCAGTTTCCCAACATATTCAAGCTGACAAAGCTAGCTATGTATATGCCCCTTCAAAAGGAAACACAGAAAAATATTGATACAAAGAAAAGGGGCAGAGTATGCTCATAATTAATTAATAGATTAATGCTTATACAACTAGAGGTGACATCTGTCAAAGATGTTGATTTCAGTAAAGCTCTAAGAATTTGGAGCAGGAAGAAAGAGAAACATACACTGAAGTTTAGATAAATATTGACCAATGACCATTTCTTCCTTCCCTTCAGATAAAATCCTTCCATCATCTCTCCTTAAATTGTATATGGGGAACTAATTTGGAATTTCTCTTTTTTTATGCAGTTATTTAACCAGCAAATGAAGGTGATTATGGAATAAATTAAATTAGCACACAATGAGCTATGGGGCAGATTTGTTTTTTTGAGATTTTCTTTGCTTGAGGATATTTATGTTGTTTCTTCTGTTTTGAAGATAACATTGTTATGTCTTCCATGTTTAACTGAGACACTTAATTGGTAATAAGTTGTTTTCAAATCATTTGTTGTACATAACAAAGGGAGTTAAATGGAGCCACCATTAAATGTCCTTAAACTTTGCATAAAACTCACTGCAACTAACAGGTAGTCAGTTTGAAAGTATTTTTGTTATCTGCCCATCAATGAGAATTGCATTAAAATATATGATAACTATATGTCTGTAGTCTGCATACTCGAAATATGACCAGAACATTAATATGTATTAAATGGTCTTTACCTACCTTCCAAAGATGGAAAGACCATTGATCAAGTTCATATGTGTATTGATACGCATCATATCGCAGGCTGTGTATCAATACATCATCATTTCACTCCAGAGAAAATCATTTTGCTTGATTCCAGTGACAAGGAAAGTTGAGTAAATAGAACCGATAATGCCAATGCATTGACTAGATGGACATATCAGATTTTCATGAGTGAGGAGTTTACAATAGACATTTGCAATAGACAAATTTTGCATAACTTAATAGGAAGAAATAGTTTGCAACTGTATTTTCAAATATACTAAGTAGACTGGTTTGCAAACAGTTTACAATCAAATGACTATATTTACTGTAAATCCTACTGTTATGACTCTCTTCTGACAAACTTAAGTATTAAACAGAAAAAAAGCCAAAACCAACAAGTTTTGTAAAATTCAACAATTTAATTATTAAACTGATAAATGAAAATGTGAGAGAAACTGATAGTACAATGAAGAAACGACATTTTACTTTAGTATTAAGTTGCTTTGCAAATGATGCAAAACTGATGATGTTACTTGTATTGAAATGCAAGACTATACCAAAGAATAGATGAATTTTGAAGTGGTTGTAACCATTAAGCCTAATGGAAAGGTAAATGTTTTGTCTGGATTGATAAAGTATGGACACTAGACCAGGTGTGTTGTTGAAATCTAAGACATTGCTTGTGTGGGACATGTTTTGGGAACATATGATGAAGTTGATAAAACAGAAGTTACAGCAACATCAAACATACCAAGCTGTGATCCCTGCATTTCAACAAAGGGATATTTCCAAAAACAAGCCATTTAAGCCAACTATGATGAAACGGTGTCATGAAATTTTGTACAGATCGGCCTTTGCATGGTACATGTTATGATTGAACTTTTGCTAGTATTTGGGGGGGTTGATGGAATTTGACAACTAATGAGGAAGTTCTCTTAGCCAACCTAGTATTAAGTTAAATGATACATGTACTTGATAAATTCAGTTATAACAGATTTAGGAAGCTACAGATATATTTGAGGCATTTAATGTTACATCTGTCAAACCTTGGTTATGGTTTGTATTTTAGTCATTGTGGTTTGCCTTCTTGTTCTAGATATACTGAGAAAGGCAAGCATGCTTAAGTCTACAAAAAACTATGTGGCAATTGTCGGATTGATTTTCCTTTTTTCAGGCTTTACTCAGACCCGGGAGGTTTGATAGACACATTACCATAGATTTCCCAACTCTGGTCGAGAGGAAGGAGTTGTTTGAGATGTACCTGAAGAAGCTCAAACTGGCTAAGCCTATTGATACATATGCTTCAAGATTAGCTCAGTTGACTCCAGGGATGAGTGGTGAGTCCAACTATTAATCCACACTTAGCTTACAGGAAACAACCTGCAACTACTTAGCTACCATTAGGGTTTAGTTACTCAGTATGGACTTAGTGCTCGATCTCATATCCTGTGCCTCTACAATAAATGTTTTTACTTGTCCTTTTTGAGATACATAGTACTATTTCCATCACCCATGATTATATAAATGTACCAGGACCAAACATCACCTACTTAAAAAGTATGCAATCATATCAGAGAAGATATATACTATGCCATTATTAAGTTAAAACCTGGACCTGTGATCACAGGTCCACCTTATGTCAGAGACATTAGTACTCTCTATCCAGTTATTGTTTCATTCCCAGCAATTTGTTAGATCAATTTTCACTTTTATATGCTTCAGTCCCATTCATTTTGTTTTATTTTTACTATTCAGTATTTTGCATTATTGAAAGTACATAAGGTCATATTGCAGCAAACTTTTTGCAGTTACCTTTGCCTACCATATGACATAGGACTACTGTTATTTTCAGAACACATAATAATAATAATAACAATGAGGACTTTGTATAGCAGCTATTTCTTTAGAAGTTCTAAGCTCTTTACAACATTTGACAACACTTAAAAACATATATAATGATACGATTACAAAACTAAAATCAAACACCACGAAATTAGTTACAGAAAATATGCTGTAAATATTTAAGGCAAGGATACAGTTGAAATAGGTGAGTTTTAAGAGCACTTTGAATAAGATCACTGTCATTGTGTCTAAGTGCAATGGGCAATTCGTTCCACTATGAACGGCCCTGGTATGCAAAAGAGCATTGTCCATATGATTTCATCTTCATAGTGGTAATAATGAGAATACAAATGTTGGAAGAGGAGCGTCAGCATCTTGCAGGTGTATACACATGGGTGATGTCAGATAGGAATGTTGGACTGGTGCCCGTCAGTGAAACATAGCACAGAGAACAGATTTTGTGTTTAATTCTGGGTCGTATTGATAGCCAGTGTTGGGTACAGAGCAGGAAAGAGGTGTGCTCTGATCGTGGTACTCTAAGGATGATCCGAGCAACTGTGTTTTAAACTTTTTGAAGTTTCTGAAGTAGATATTGAGACAAACCAGACAGAATTGAGTTACAATAGTCCAGTTTTGAAAGTACTAAGGAAGACACAAATGTTTTAGTGAAAGATACTTGTGAATGAAGCTGATGCATCTCAACTCAATTTATGCAGCCATGCATGTTGATGCAATGAGAGAGTGCTGTCAAGAGTGACACCAAGGTTTTGTACTATATTGAATTTGATGTTGGTGTTGCTCATATTTATTTTCTGAGGTAAAAGATGTGAATGAGAAAGTCTCTGTGTTGTAATCAGGATGGCTTCAGTTTTATCATCATTCATCTGCAGCTTGTTATATGTCATCCATGATTTCACATTGGAAATGCACCTCTCTGTACCTTGGATGGTAGCTTCAACTTCAGCTGGATGGCCGGATTTGTATATTTGGGTGTTATCAGCATACAATTAGTGAGACACTGGATGATGATCTATGATACGTGAAAGTGGCTGAGTGTATTGAATGAAGAGAACAGGTCCAAGAACAGATCCCTGTCATAGATCAACATAGCTGGAGTGTTTTCCATTTGCGGAAACAATTTGTGTCCTATTGACCAAGTAAGACTTGAACCATAGTAAGGCCGTATTGTGAATGCCAAACACATATTGGAGACTGTGAAGTAATATATCATTGTCTATAGTGTCAAATGCTACAGACAAGTCGAGCAGAGTGAAGAACTGTAATCTTTCTGCTATCCAAAGTAGACAGGTCATTGACTACTTTCAGAAGAATAGTTTCAGTACTGTGGCAAGGGCGATATGCAGACTGTACATTGCTAAAACGACTGTTTGAATTCAGATGAGATACAAGTTGGGATAAAACTACTTTTTGTAAGATTTTTACATGAATGGGAGATTAGAAACTGGGTGGTAGTTCTTTAAATCATTAGAGTCGAGTATTGGTTTCTTCAACAGAGGCTTTACAATGTCAGTTTTGTAAAATGATGGGAATTCCCCAGATGAGAGAGAGGTATTAATAACATCAAATAGTGAAGGCAATATTGGATCCAAGCACTCTAGTAACAGTGATATCGGAATCAGATCCAGTTCACATGCCTTGGTGCACTTTTCATCACAATTGTACATATTAAATTGATAGAGATAGCTTCAAATGCTGCTAAATGTTGCCACTGAAATTCTTTATTACAACTGTATGGTGACGAGTCAACTGAAATTATGTTGTCAAGTTTATCTCTGCGTTTTGTACTTTGTCACAGAAGAAATCTGTAAACAGGTCCAGAACGTCAACTAGAGAGAAGGTAGCTGGAAGTGGTGTACATTTGTTCCTTGACATTAGCTTGTTAATAATCTCAAATAGCTTTTTGCAGCTAGAACTTTCCATGATTTTAGTGTTGTAGTGTGTTGATTTCGCAGCATGGACTATTTTTGTGACATTCTTCTTAATGGCATAATAGATCAGCTTATAAATAGTTAGTCTGGTGGAAAGTCAAAGCCTCTCAGCTTTACGGCAGTCTCTTTTAGCAGTGTGAAGCTGGTCCCTAACACTGCTATACCACGGAAAACACTTTTGAATTGCTACTCTTTTTACTGTAATTTCTACTCTGTATATAAAAGCTCAAAGCAGGTGTTCCAGTTACAGCATCTGAGAAAATTTCAATTGTGTGTCATTACCAATAGTATAGAGGCCATTACATTTAGTGGAGTGGGCAGTCATTAAATCAGGTCAGCATTTTGGTTATAGTATTGTTGACAAGGAGTTTTGAATTTTTAAGTTGTAACCTTATATATAGGTTTATATTTCAGTTATGGTTGTACAGAATAATTATTTGTTTTCTTCTTAATATAAATTACCTCATAATAAGTCTTGCCATAACATCAGGTATCTGTCTCTCTCTCTAAAATGAAAAGGAGATATATTGCTTATTTTATTATTATTAACAAAATGACATCTGCTTACTAAGATGGAAATCAGATGAGATTGGTGTGCTGCTGCTCAGCTCAGTGTGCTGATTATGGTAATGCCTTATGTATGCTGTGTATCAGTCCCAGACTTTCAATAATGTCCAAAGCCAGTGTTTGAGCTTTAACATCATGGGCAGAACCCCCACCTTGTGTTATAATCCTTGACAGCGTGCTATTTCTATTCAGTCCTCTACATCCCATTTTCCTCACACCTGTCTACTTGATCTGATGATTTCCAGGGAAGAGTCAACATTCCTTGCCTCCAGAGAGTAAGTCTTCTTTCTAATATTCCAGAGATCAGTTCTCCCCCTCCTGCCACATTAATGCCCAGTGACAGAATTACAGCCATGAATGAACATTGTAAAAAGATGAATCAGCTTCCTCTAAGCTATTTCCTTAGTCTGGTTGTGTCCAAAGCATCTTGCACTGTATCTTCAAAACCCTATCATCAGCAAGCCTTTCACAGTAATGACTTCAGTCTGACATCACTTTGCCTTGCTGGTTTCCCATATTGAGATCCCATCCATTGATAAAGACATTTTAGGGCTGTTCATGTCAAAGTCCTCTTCCTAGAGTCGTTACAGAACAGTATACAATTGTTTCAAACTACAGTAGTCCCCCCCACCAGCAGCTAACCGCTCCTTACAGCCAGAATTCGAAATCACTGATGAATTTGTGATCAAAATTACCCCTCATGAAAGGCCACCCATCTAACGCAATCAGCGGCCAGAATATTTGTGCAAAAGTATTAATTGTACCCCTCACAAGCGGCCACATTTTATTTTGTAATATGTATCCAGAACTAAATATATTCTTAGTCTGTGTTTAGTAATCCGATTTCTGTTAACCTGATGTCAGGTTTTAGTTCTTGAAAGAAGAGTTGACTAAAGTACATGTACCACTAAGATTAATATTATATCATTTACACCTTACAAGAAGGCACATTTATTCCATAAAGCTGAGAAAGACTCAAATTTTAATCCATACAAAAAGGTAAGTACATGTAATCCGATTATCCTTACTGCATGTTATCATAAGATATCTGGTTTAGCCACTGATAATTGTGAAGATTACACTTATTAATAGTAGTAAAAGCTGAGAAGTGGCAGTATTGATGTACAATACAGAAGTCAGCAGGGAAAATGGTTTGATAGTTTTTATGGCTTCTCTTTGCAAGATGTTGATCTTGTTCACTTCCATAATCAGTGGGTTTTACAGTTGACAATAATTGTCAAGTTTATAAATCCTAAGGCCATGAGGAGCTATTGTTCAGGTCATATTTGTTTTTCTCAGTATCCAGAAATGTAAAACTATTAGGGTACCAGACTGCGACTAATGAATCACGTGACAATCACTGCCTTTAAAAATACATGGCATCTTGTTTAAATACAGGAAAAAAAATTGTTTTATAAGTCTTGTAGTTGCAATATTGATGATTATAATTGGATGTAATGTCAAGATCACATGGTCAGCATTGGCTAAAAATAGAAACACAAAGAGCAAAAAATCATGTAACAACACACTTGTCACTTCCTTTACAAAGAAATCATTTTGTCTGCTCAACAAATGCTTTTTCTCTCTGCCAACCCCCTCTCTGCAGAAAATGATGCCATGTTCATGTCAGCATTTGCCAATATGCCAGTGGGGTAAGACTTTAACATGTCACTATGAAGTGGAAAAAAACTCTGCTTTAAGGATCTATGAGTCTTAACCTGTCTTTCTGAGGACCTCCAAAACATGTTTCTCAACCCTTCTCCATTGTCAAGAATTCCTTTTCCATAGACGTCCTTAGAGACACATACTAGATGGACATCCTACAACAGAAAACAATAGACTCCACCAGCGAAGAATAGTAGAAATTGTACATAACACAAACTCCCTGGGATGTTGTCTCAAATATCCATTTAAAAGCTCAGATCAATGATCAGATTATGTTTATTATTAATGAACACATAACAGCATCGGGTTTGAAATTTCAAACCATGTGTCATACAAGAAAGATACTTTGTGGTCATTCTAGTCATTCAGGATGGGTATGTTCACATTCCCATTCACAGGTCTTCCAAGTAATTTTTGTTGATTTTCTTACAGAGATCATGTGTCAGATTAAGGCTGTTTCCTTTGGTTAGAATTATAGTCTATGGGTGTTCACCAGAGTTTTAGATGAGGTCATGTCACAGTTTGTAGCCACATCCATGTCCCGGACATTAGATTTTTTTGGAATTATGTCCTCCAAAAACATATGTTTAGCAAGCTTTTGCACAAAGAATTAAAATTCTTAATTTCTCCTTTGTTTTAACTTCTTGGATTTTAACAATGGAGCCACAGAGCTTCTCAGTTTGGGTTTAGTTCATGACACCACTGTAGATCATTCTTTCATCTGATTGGTGGCTGAAACTTTGATAACTTGATCAAATGATCTAAGCTTTTGATTACATCTCAGCACAGACTCCAGTGCAACTGACTGAGTACCCATTTTCAGTACAAAGTGATAAGTGTTTGTGCTTTCAAAGCACATCAGCCTCTCAGAGATAAAACCATATTAAATGACTTTCATTCCTGCCAGGAGATTCTTTCAGAAAATGGGCCCCATATTATTTCCAACAACTCTACTGTTGTCAGTTATTTCTGAAAGCAAGGTAGAACCAAATCCTCCAAACTTGGTCTTCCATTTTGGGATTTTCTCAGAGTTTGTCATTGTTCACATATCCACATTCAAGCCAGCCACAGCCTACATAGTCTTAGTGCCCTTTTGGACTTCATGACTTGATGCAATTAACTACCAAGTACAAAGAGATTTTTTGGTTTATGTTTTTGCTTTGGTGTTTATGGGGCAGAAATAAGGGGATGTTCACGACTAATTCCTACAGCATTATGTCCTAATTCCTACAGCATTATGTCCATCATGATCATTTCAATAAAATATTAAACCTTTTACAGACTTTTGACTCATAAATGACTTGAAGTAACACACAGTTTGCAAACAGTTAAACTTTAACAAATATAAATACATGTACATAAAATTATGAAACTTCACTGCATTTCAGAAAATGGACCAAAATATTAACCCATTTTAATTTGAACTTATTTTGGCCTAAAGTATCTGAAACAAAATGAGCTGATTTGTCAACCTTCCATTAAGGATCTTCTGCTTGCTGTCCAATTCTCATGTGAGTAAATTTGATAAAATTGTAATGACCTTTGACATTCATAATAAATTTTTTAGTTTTTTACCATCATAATAAATTTGAGGTCATGCTGTGGATCATGCATGTTTCTCAGAAATAGCCAAGATGGTCTGATTGAGTTATGTCCCATTTATCAGTATAGCATTAATTTTTTACATGTGTGTTAACAGAGTTCAATCTTGTTACTTTTTGGGTTTTAGGTTTTGAAAACAGCAGTAATATGATCAATTCAGCATATTTTTATTTCTTATCATGCGCTATATCCAATGTGTTGCTAAGTACAAACCTTTTGTTAATGGAATAACAAAAATACTGAACACAATACTCACAACCACAATTACTTTAATTAACAGTCATGAAAGAAAATACTTCTTACACCCACCTACTGCAGACTATAGAGAAAAAGATAAAGTTGTATACTAACCATCCACCCACCTTGGGCTTTTCTCTGGAACATCACTGAATTAAACATAACCCAATATCACCAAATAATAAATTTGCTTTAATTCTTGAAAATCATTTTCTTCATACCTTCTGCAAAGAGGCAACAATATTTTGGCCAGTTCATGTTATAAATTGAATATTATGTTCTTTCTGTATAATTATAAAATTAGTCATGGCAACCATGGCTTTTTCATTTCAGGTGCTGATATTGCAAATGTTTGCAATGAAGCAGCTCTCTATGCAGCCAGGGAAACCAAAAAAGAAGTGGATACTCCTGACTTTGAATATGCCATAGAACGAGCAATAGCTGGTGAGATATTCATACACCCCCATTGCCTAGTGGTATTTTATTTTGCTGCTCTCCATCCATACATCTCCACATCCATTCTATATTTGTTATAACTTGATAGCACAAAGAAAAGTGTTCAACATAGAACCATTTAATTTTACAGAGTTTATTAAGGTCATAAGTATGATATTTTTGGATTTTCATGTTATTACTGAAATGTTTCAGGTGGGTGTGTGTGTGCGTGTGTGTGTGCACACATTTTTCTTTTTATGACTTGTGCATATTTTTGGTGCCAAAAATCTTAATACAGTTGAGTAAAAATAACACAAGTTAACCAAATGAATTTTGGCTTGATAGTTTGTATGAATATGTAAATCATTTCATTAAATTTTCATGACATTAAAGCAATTTTTCACATTTCTATTTATTTTTTTAAGTTTTGAGTGTGCATTAGGAGCATATATATTCAGAATTTCATCTTTGGAGCTGGACTTTCTTTCTGTTTAAATAATTTCAGTATAAATTTTATTGTACACTTAAACAATCATTGACATAATGGTGCAAATCCTGTCACTGCACACTGCACTAGCCAAGCTGATTTTTTTCTATGGGAATACCTCAAAAAAAGAGACTTGATGGAGTTTGTTGGGTTGTGAAGAGTGTCTGACACCTGTATGTTGTGCCTCAAAGGGGCTGATATGAGGTATATAGGGACACTGATAACCGATAACTAATAAGTCTGATCCTGAGGATTGCTATGATAACAAACATCAACAAATACCCCATACATGCACTGCAGTAAGTGTTTATGATGTATATGGGCATATTAGTTGAGTATATTTATGTACTGACAAATTGGAGGTCAAAAGCAAAGTTGTAACTGCATGAAACTTGGCAATGGCCAAAACTAAGAGAAGGAAGCCCTGTGACTGTGGAACAGTGTGACTGTAATGAAGGCCCCCAATTAAGAAAATGTAAGGATAAATGCAGTTAATAATAATTGTGAATGCAATAACATGGAAAATGCATGAATAAGGTTTCAAACTGCATGATAATCCTGATGTGCCTAAAGGTACAAATACTAGATATATGTATTGGATAATCAGTTATGAATTCACATTTCCAGTAATAGATGATAGAGCTAAAATGAAAATGTAGCATAGGTTATGAAAACGAATGACTGGCTTGTACATTTATACATCTCTGAAGTGTTCCAAAATTATATGATGATATCACTAGGTAAAGAAGCAGAATAGTGCATTGATTGACACAACTGGGAACCAACTAATGAGGTTAGGGAGAACTCTGATGTAACGCATATAACCTTACGAACACTATTGATATATAATCTTAATTAAATGGTCCTCCATGCCAAGTCCAGCTACAGAAGTTGATGCTCGAAAATGAAGAAAAGACCAGAAAAGTTTTGCTCATCATAGCCCAAGGTGCACCAGCAGGAGCTTCAAGTAAGGCAGAAAAAGTTCTCTATTAAACCGACATCCCATGGAATCTACAAATAAAGGAGTATTTGCACCATGGCCTCCAGCCAAAGCACCTTGCTGACGCAGACTCAAATACTGCACCAGACAGGACATGGGACACAGCCATGAGTTCCAAAAGAATGAAATATTGATACCAGCATGAAACGAGTTCTTTTTTGTATATATGGCAAGGTGAGTAAAACATAGATTTGTCCATTGTAAATGACATATATTGAATCTTCATAAATGGCTCTACAATGATCGCACCATAAATTCACCACATTGCAAGAATACAAAAAATGCCAGGGGCCCCGAGTGGCCGAGTGGTCTAAAGCGCTGTCCGTTACGGATCACTGCCATCTCACCTCTGTCTGCGTGGGTTCGAGTCTAGGATTCAGCAAATGCAGATATGTGAGAAAGCTTGCCAGTAGCTTCTCGTGGGTCAGTGGTTCTTTCCGGTGATTTCCCGGTTTCTTCCTCCACCATTAATACTGGCCGCCATGAATAGCCTATCGTGTGCTGAAAAATGGTGTTAAGCCCAACAACAACAACAACAACAAAAAATGCCACCAGATACATGCACTGCAGCAACAAGTCCACAGCCAGTGAACTCCCTCTCACAACATAGGTGACAACTGCACTACCATCCTGTATGTAATAGGAAATCTTGCTTACTATTTGGAATGTTGTTCCTTTTTATAACACAAAGTATGCACTGTAACTTGTTGGACTCTTGAAAAGAGTTACTAGGACCATCTAATTCCTGTAAGGTACAGCTTACTTTTGGAGTACTGCAGCTGCAGCAGGGTGTAACAGCATGTGATGAAATAAATCAAAACATATCAGAGTTTATGTAAAGAATACAAATGAAAAACATCACCTGACATGACCAAAATTCAACAAACACTGGAAGACAGTTCTATGCACTGACCTAGTATTATTGAACAAAAAAAAAACAACTCCTGCACACTTTGTGTAAAAAAAGCATGAATTCTGAAGTCAGAGAACTCACAATATCCAGAAACATTTGTATTCCATGTCACAGAATGCTTGTGGAAAATTGAAGTGTAAAATAGTCATGCCTTCAATGAACCCATATGATGTGCAGTTCCATATGATATGGATGGCTGTATCGTTCTGTGGACCCACAAGACTGCCAAACTGTGCACACAATATCCAGAAATGTTTGTATTCCATGTCACAGAACACCAGTGGAAAAATATGTTGTAAGATGGTCACGTTTTCAATGAATCCATATGAAGTGAAGTGCTTTCCAATGATCCCATATGAAGTTCAGTGCCCGTATGATGTGGACAACTGTATTGATCTGTGCACTGAAGAGACCTGAAAGAAGAAAAATTAGAAAGCAGAACCAGGCAGTAGGAATCGCTGTAGTAATGTGTAGAGTGACCAAAGTCAGCACCAAAATACAAAATTGGAAATTCTATTGTTCAGATGGGTATGTTTTAAAGACATCTGACTGCCACCTACCTAAGATCCAAATAAGACTGTTTGATAAACCATGCTTAGCACCATCCATTACTGTCCCAATCTGAAAACTACGAGTCTTGAATAATTGAAGATTAAAACCACTGGGCAAGGATTGTTTGAGCATATTCTTAGTTCCATAGGTAAGGAAGAGTGGAGCTAAAGAAACCCAGCAGTTGTAAATATTGATGCAATGCATGGACAGGGCACTGGTCTTGTAAGTTTTTTTTTTATTATGGGGGTGGATACATGATACTTAGGCAAAAAAAGGGTGCACTTGGAGTGTTTGTAATATGTATACTTGACATATCTGAACCTGAGAGAACTGAAGTTAAGTTTGGGTTTCTGCAACCACATTGTGTAATTGTAATTTCCCCTACCCACAGGAATGCATGAAATGCAAGTTCAAACATGGACTTAAATAGAGCCACACAGAAGGCATTGTGAATGAATTATGGCAGGACTAGAATTAGTTTTCATAGAATGCATTATCAGTTGGTAGTCTAGCATCTGTGTGTAGTAAGAATTTATGAAGCAGTTGTAGAAGTTTTATAAAAAGAAAGAAATTGGTTGGGTCAGGGATATTGTTCAGTTTGTGTACATAGCCAGTAGCCGAGACATGGTCAGATAGTGCATAGCGTTTCGCAAAAAGATATTTAGAAAGTAAAAATTGACTCATTAAAAAGGAAAATGAAAATACTGTTTAATTTTCTTCAGTATTCCTTTTCTAAAATGAAAGTAGCACAGTAATCAGAATCCAACTGCTAATGATACCTTTCACAAAATACATTTTCCATTATTCCAACTATGTGGTTTTTTCCGCGGATTTCCTGGTTTCTTCCTCCACCATTAATACTGCCCGCCATAAATAGCCTATTGTGTGCTAAGAAATGGCATTAAACCCCAGAACAACAACAACTATTATAAACATGGTCTATTGAAATAGAACCATTGTCTTGACGTTCAAATTATAGTTTGGTAATTTGAATAAAATGACATAAATGTTGATCACAACTGTAATTATTTTTGGATTACTATTGACACTTTTGTATTAATTACAGGTGTAGCCAAGAAATCCCGACTCCTGTCTCCAAATGAAAAGAAAGTAGTGGCATATCATGAGTCAGGCCATGCTTTAATTGGCTGGATGCTGAAACACACTGATGCTCTTCTGAGGGTAGCTCTTAATTCTCTCTGCTTCAAATTTTAAAAAAATATGAAAAAAATTAAATAAATGTCAAACTGTTGACTTATTAATGATGACCAGATGATTATTAATTTAGAGCTGAATGCAGTTAGACCTTTTGTTTTTCTACTGGTAACATATTCCTGACAGCGGCAAAGTAAGAGTCCGGACAATGAAATTGTATACATCTGGTTATAACTAGTGCAGTATATTTTAATAATACACCACTCCCTCGATAACTCGCAGACATTGGGGTCCTAAAACATCGACCGCGATATAAGCGAGGGCGCGAGTTATCGAGGGACCTATAACAAACAACAAATATAACAATGGGATCGACGCATAGGGAAAAGGGGTGGGGTGGGGTGGCTTGGCATGTTGAATGCTCAATTAATAATCGCGCTAAGATTAACAGTGGATAAATATCTTTTCATATCGGTGTACTTTGTTTAGTTTTTCCTCACAGAGTAACATTAATTTCAGGATAACTTAAAGTATATTGAGGAAATCATCTAAACATTATTCCTCCTGGTTTTCGTTTGCTTAGCACATGTACTTCACACGTTTTGTATTACGTCACTTATTTTTGTGGTGAATGGTATACATTCTAATTTTATTGTTTGCTCCAAAGTAAACGGGTTTTTTTTTTTTTTGAATTGTTGAAAGTCTATGACCTGCAGCACGCTGTTCCACAATCCATTTTCGTAAATTCTCCTCGAGAACTGGCCAACTTGCTTTGCCACTACGATTTCCCTTCTTGTTTTTTTTTGTTTGTTTTTTTTTTTTTTTGGTTGACCTTAACTCGTCTTCTTTTTTACGCCAGTCACGCACAATCTTCTCGCTTACGTTGAATTTTCTTTCTGCTGCACGATTTCCGTTTCTTTCGCAAATGCTACAACGCTTAACTTAAATTCTGCATCATATTTTTTCTAGTTGTTGGTGCCATGATAAATGGCACGAATTTAATTTTAAACAAAACTTATTGACTTACGCTAATAACAATATAACAATTTTAAATCATACAACGTTATTGTGAAACTATATTTTATTAATGCTCCATTGTATTAACGGTATGTATTTATATATCGGTTATTTCCACAACCCAAGCGAACTTCAAAGGTACTTTATATGCTACAGTGATTTTAATACATTAACGAAGACGTTGCGAATTCACCTAACTATTGAAACTGTTCACCAGCCTTCCAGTTATTTTTTTTATTATTATTAATTACCGGTACATTGAAGTTATCTTCATAAAGCCAGTCTTGGCTTAATCCAGAGTTTAAAACTAGAGCAATCATCAGCGGAAATATTCATGCTATTTTTTTTATAACAAGCCATTGCGAAACCAACCGAAAAAATGATTGTGTGTTTTTATAAACTACTATTATAGTAAATTGTGAAGCGCTAACAGAGGTCTCGAAAACGCTTTACAGTGAGATAATTCGTTGTTAAAAAAAAAAAAATAATCCCAGTTCTGCATTCTGTATTTATTTGAGTACATCAAAAGAACATGACCCCATAGCTGGGCGGCAAGTTTGAAGGACTTTGACTAGCAGCTTGGGTGGGAAAATTTGCTGAAATTTACAACTGACTGAATTTAGGGACAGAAAGATTCTAAGATGTACATGCCGAATATTAAAGGAAATACAATGGCAATCGTTATTTCAATATCTTTTTTATTTATTAATAACAACAAATTTTAACACATATATAACTAAATATTATTTGATTATTTAATTTGATAATCTTATAGTCTAATACTTACATGTACCGTATGTAAGTTTCCAGCAATTGGCTTGTCTGTACACCAACAGATGCATTTCGCTAAAGCACAGCATCACTGTGCATCAGTCACAGTCGTTTAAAAAAAATTATTTATCGTATAAGTCACTCCTGCATATAAGTCGCACACATCATTTTTAAGAAAAAAAACGAAAAAAGTAGTGACTTATACCCCGGAAAATACGGTAATCACCATTTTCGATGATAAAAACGAACTATGTGTCAAGGTTAAATTTGCCAATTTACAATTTCATATCACGACTTTTTTCATGTTTAACACATTTTAAAATATATTTTCCTTGGAAAAAAATCGGGAGCCATGCCGGACACCACGTTATAAGCGGGGGGCGCGAGTTATCCGGGCGCGAGTTATCAAGGGAGTGGTGTATCAGACATTTCTCAGGTCCCCAGTGGGACATTCAATTGTTTGAGAGATACAAGATTCCAATGTGTAAAACCACTCAGGAGTTTATCACTGCTCCTAAATAGAATTCCATTTGTTGCAGGTTGACCCCTCACCTTTAACTGGTACAGTGTTCCCATTTTATATGCCTGCCATGAGGCAAATTGTACTATGCTAAGGACACACACATCTCTCTCTCTCTCTCTCTCTCTCTCTCTCTCTCTCTCTCTCTCTCTCTCTCTCTCTCTCTCTCTCTCTCCTCTCCTCTCTCTCTCCTCTCCTCTCTCTCTCTCTCTCTCTCTCTCTCTCTCTCTCTCTCTCTCAAATTAAGTTCTTAACATCACCTGGTACACTGCTTCCATATTATATTACTATTTATTGGAGCCATACAAGTAAAAGGAATGTTGAAACAAGACTGTGTCCTAATAATAATTTAAAATATGCAAGTAAATTTATAATGATGTGAAATCCCATTATGACTGGTTCTCAAGAGCTAGGAATGAAAATGAAGTAAAATATTGTAAATAGAACTGATAAAATAAAATGGGACTAATTTAATGGCATTCAAGACCAAACCTGTATTGTAGGAATCAATGTATTCATTTGAAGCTAGAACAAGTGAAAGAAAGAGATGGGAAAATCTGAGCCATGTGGACAACTTTTTGTTGCAAGAACAAGGCTTACCTGGTACAAATCTTAATCTTTCTAGGTTATTTTTCCTTTATCTTGTCTGTACAAATAGGTGACAAATCTTTCTTTACTCTTGCATTTATTTTAAATCAGAATGTGAAAGGTCTTTGTATATCTAGGGAAGATGTATGCAGTGAAGTAAGGTAAGTGATAAAGTAGAAATCTTCTTAATATGATTTAGCATGAATATTAATAGGAGGTAGAAAACCAGTTTTCTTGAAAGCTAGACATTCGTGTGTTCATTACACATACTGTTTTAAAACTTTTGTTATGGGTCAGTTAGTATTTGTAAATAGAAATAACTGCTGCAACTTTCCTCACTGCAGATTTCCATTGTGCCAAGAACAAGCAGCACTCTTGGATTTGCACAGTACATGCCGTCTGACAAAAAATTATATTCCACAGATGAAGTAAGTAATTTTGTTTATACGTGTGTAATGCATTTGCATTGTTGTACAGATTATAATTTGTCAGTCATTTTCTTATTCAAATATTTATGTGGTTTTTATTTTTGTCAGAAAATGTGACTCTGAAGTTTATTTTGGATCCATATGTTGCCCTAACCATTTCATCTTAAAGCTGCAATTCCTCTGAAAATCGATATCAATCTTTTTGCCTGAAATGATGTTCATGTTTTGTCTTAGTTTCAAATAGAAATCATACATTTAAAATCTACTGTAATTGTTCAGTTTCACCCACTTTTAAGAAACAGGATTTCAGAACTGTTATTTATTAAGACTTGAAGGGTAGTTTGAAATTACAACTGGACAATTTTTTGGACTTCATACAAACTGAGCACAGATATTAACAGGTGTTGGTCATGGATCGTAAAACTGCAGTCAGTATTTAACATTATTGTATGTCTATGTGACAGAAGATCTTTCCAAAGTAATTTGCTGGCATATTGTAATTTGCAATCAATATTTTTTTTGTATGATGTTGTCATTCAGAGATATTTCCAGGGCTTGATTACATGGTTCAAACAAAATGCTTACAAATTCATGTGCTTGGAAAGCATTGATGTGCATGAACTCCTGCAAATTAGTTTCAAGTCATGCATATGAAAATGTACTCTGCACAGTATTCAGTTTTATTCAGGCATTCAACTTTAAAGTGATTATCACAACAAAAGTCAAGTCGGTAGAAATATTGTAATGCTTGTCATGGCATATAAAACTGGGGGAAGCATCTTTAAAGATTTTTATTTCCATAGGTATTTTAACAGAGTGGAGCAAGAGGAAAGATGGATATTGAAATGTTATTTAAATATTGAACTGTAGCCCTTTCCCCCTCCCTCCCATTTTTGTTCTATTCCCCCATTATTTTTGTGACAAGGAGGAAATCTCCCCTTATATTATCTTGGAAATATATTGGCATTTACCTGTGTATGCCTTGGATTTAGTAAAGCTTGCTGTGTGTAAAATTAAAAGCCATTTTCTGTATGTTTTCTCTTTGCTAAACATTTAGACAGGTTTAGAGTCAAACCTACTGTGGGTCAGATTTACAACAATTTTCTCTCTGTTTTTCCTAGGCTTAGTTTTCAATCAGCAATCAGTAAGGTATGTTGTAAGTGAGATTTAAAGCAATTTTCTGTATATTGTTGTCTCTTTCTTTTGAGAAACATTTAGGAAAACTTTATATTAATTTGTGAGCTATAAGCTTTGTTTTTGTAGAGTTTCTTTGAAAATATTTTATAATAAGAGGTACAGACTCTTATTAAATCATTTTTGGGAAAGTTATTGGTATATTCAAGGAATTGCAACTTGACTATTACAGATCAGTCTGTTTTGAAAGACCACTGCTGTGAGAGACTACCTGTCTTGGGAGATCATATTCTCCATGCACTTATTGAATAAATAATGTTATGGCCTGTTGCAAAAGAGGAACTTCTCATGAACTACCATTACATTTGGGCAGAAGGGGTCTTTCAAAATAGTTTCTACTGCACCATATCTCATTACTCATAAATTGGATCAAACTGCAAACTGCATAAGACCAAATTTGCCATTGCATAATTCACCAGGTCTAGTATAAAAAACATGATCCCAGTCTGATACCATTGTCAATTTTTATCATTTGGAATATCATCTCCTTTTCCTTCTGCTTCATGTATTTCTCATGTGTATATGTGCACTCCATGTTTTTCATCATCAAATTGATCTTTTGGTATATCTGCTGTCAACTGTATACATTTTTGTGTGGTAACTTATATTTTTGCTCCAGTACATATGTAACTTGATATGCATACTTAGTCCTTGTGTAAACTGTTTATCTGTGTACTATTTAGAGTTATGATACTTCTCAAGGGAAGTGGTGCTTTCTCATTATCATCCCATTCTTGGCAGGTGATTTTTTGGGGTTAGTATTTTCCACCAAAAATATTTTTCTAATTTATTTTTTTTTTTTTTGATTTTTGTAGCGTCATTTTAGCTTTGTAGTAAAATGCCTCAAGGTGTGATTAATTGTGACAATTTGAATGTGGTATGAGACACACTCCACCTGCTTGACATGCACCTTTTGTACATGCACAGACAGATTTCCATTTTGTGCCTTTCATCTGGCTTGATGTAGAGCAAAGCCGAATGCTACCATGCCTATTGGGTTGAAAGAAGGGATACACTTCCATCTTTACTTTGCTGGTGCTATCAAAGTGCATCATCTTCTCTTTCAGTTAGGCCTGCATGCTTACAGATCATCAGACTAAAAATCCCAACTAGGGACTTCTCCATCAGGCTTAATTGCAAGACCATTCTTCAGCCAGTACCAACCAGTGGTCACTTGTCGTGCAGATATATTTTTGTCTCTCTTTCAGATATTTGTTTCAATCTGCTAATTGAGTTTCCCACCTGGAGATTCTCCATTAGGTTTTCATCACTTGACCATTAAACACCAGACACCACATACCATTGAAATAAAAATCATTCTCTCTAGACACACACAGATTGATAGAGATTGTTCTCAAGTCAACAAAACACATGCTTTTGTTGTGGGGACATTATTCAAAGGGCTGATCAATACAGTGGCCTTGTAAAATTTGAGGGATGAAAAGTACTTGTCCCTGGTTTCAGTACCAGGTCTGGCTAAACTGTTAAAGAAATATCCAATTCATGGGTATCCCTCGTAAACAGTTTAAGCAAATCCTCTGCAGAAGAGTCAGCCCCAATTTAAAACTCCTTGCTGGCTGTTCACATGATGAGGTGACCAGAAGGGTCATGGGAGGAAGTCTGTGAGTCTCTTCCCTGAGGAGGGAGGTAGTCAATCTTTGTGAGTCACCCCACTCTGTCAAGTCACCATCTCCTGACACTACAGTAGGTGCCAGACTGGACTTTTTCAGAGGTTTATTCAGACCTCACAGACATAGCATGGATACTTTCCACAAATAAATCAAGGTTACTGACTTTGCGTCCAGAGCCTGACATCACTTTTAGGGACCCCAATTAGTTCCACTAGTTCCATCTTGTATCTCTATGGGAAGAGATTAATTTTCTTAAAGTGGTCATTTTTCAAGTGATCAGTAAGACTAGGTGTACTTGTTAGAGAACCAAATTATAAATTTTTTGAATGATGATATTTTTCAAGAGTATAGGACATCTTTCCCCCATGGACATCCCCCCCCCGACATATCCCCTTCCTGAAATTTCCCCTTGGACTCGCCCACCCCCATCAAATTTGGCTTTTCCACCCAGTCATTTCTCCCTCTCCATGATCTTAAAACTTCATTCATTTAATATGACATTGTGCCAATAAAATATAAAAACATATTAAGTTATGTTAAAAGAAAAAGGTTATTTGAAATAAATTTCAGTAGTAAGTGTTAAACAAAGTTAACATTTTCACATATTAAAAAAAAATGTATTGCTTAAAAGTTGATGTTGTAAGCAATTGCTTTTAAGTATGGTATTTTATGATATCACGATTGTTGAAGTCAGCGACTCTGCTTGCAATTCTTGAAGAAGTCTTTGTACTTTGGTTGTTACATCATAATCCACTTATGTCGACATAAGTACTGAAACAACTACAATTAATTGAATGATGGCTAATCCATCTGTTGTTTATCATAAATATACCAAATAATCACACTAAATAAAGGTTAGACTCAAGCCTCTTCAGCATACTTCAAAGAAACCTCCTGTTTTACATTCATTAAAAGCACTAGCAATTGATTGATAAATAGACAATGCCCATTTTTGTAATTAACTAACAATGCTTAAAATTTGGTGTGAATTTATGTTCACAGTTCAAATATAGTGTTAGGCTACCCTTAAGATCCATGAGTGTGTGTGTGTGTGTGTGTGTGTGTGAGAGAGAGAGAGAGAGAGAGAGAGAGAGAGAGAGAGAGAGAGAGAGAGAGAGAGAGAGAGAGAGAGAGAGATTTTACATTTGATAATGCATTTATTTCAGGTGACAACAGTCATACCTGTGCACTAATGGTGATGCAGGATGCGAGTATACATCAAAGCTAAATGTTACTATATATAAATAAAGTAGTATAAAGATAAGGATGGGGGGATGACTGGGGGTAAGTTCTATTTGGTGTGGGGGATGTCCAGAGGGGAGATGTCCTGATACCATTTTTCACATATGGTGCATTGTCATTGAAAAAATTACCAATCTTGTTTGTTATCAACTCGAATTTATACACATTGTTCTTTCTCTTAAATTGATGTTTGTCTTTTCATTTATGAGAGTTGTAATGTGTTTGCTTGTTTAGTGGCAGTGCATTATATATTGCCATCTTCATTCAGTATTTGATGGAATACCACTGAATCACAGTCATATTTACTCCCATTGGAGACCTTGGGTTGAAATGAGAAGCTAGAAAGTACATTTAGGTTTAGTTAAATAGTTTTCAGAAAATGTAAGGTGTGCCACAGCTTTTACCCTTTATTGTTAAGTAATATTAATTCACACCCATTGCTCTGATTTCTTGTCTCACCATATGTTTTTGTATTTCAGCTTTTTGAGAAAATGTGCATGGCTCTGGGTGGTAGGGCAGCAGAGGCAGTTATTTTCAATCATGTCACAACTGGTAAGCTCTGTAAATTCTAGAAGATCTATCTTTCAAAAAGATAAAAAAAAGCATTAAAAATAGAGAACTTCTTTCTTACAAAGATTTTTCTCTGTGTGTAATTACTGCCCCATCCCACAGCCGAAGGGAAGAGAAATTAGGCATAATGCTTTCTGTCCATCCAACTGTTTTATCCAACTATAGACTGACCTGGTAAGGATTATATCTGCAAAACTATCAGACCAAACCTGGTCTAATTGGACATATATATATATATATATATATATATATATATATATATATATATATATATATATATATATATATATATATTTACAGAATCCTAAACTTGCTTAGGTTTTGGTGAATGAGTGGCTGAGTGGTGGCTAAGCTTTTCAGCTGATATGATGTGTTTGCCTTAGCATCATATAATCTTTTATATGTTGATGTACTGTTCATAGGTTATCATTGTTTCACTTTTAAGTTTATCCTATCCTATTGGAGATGCTTCGAAGCTAACATCCTTTACTAAGTACTAGACTTCATCTTGTGGGCAAGGCATTTGAGCATCATAAGACTAGACTTTACTTGATTCAGGGCTGTTCCTAAGGCCTGTTTAGATTCTGGTTACCTTGATCCATTTTCAAGGTTATATTTACATTTTGTGTGAACAGGATCAAGCTGTTTGTTATGATTAAGAGGGTGGGAGATTAGACTTTTTCTATAAATTATTTCATTTTGTGACAAAGAGATTTGTGCAATTGATACATCAGATAATATCTGACATCAATAGTGATCTGTGGGATGATCTTTTATTATTTTTATGATTCTCAGAAAGAAAATAGATTGGACTTGAATAGGTGACCAATAGATTTGCACATGCTGGCTCCTTGGATCAAATAGAAACCACATTGGTACAAAGAAACTGTATTTGTTACTTTATTGTTATTGCTCCTTTTGTAAGGCAAGTATAGTCATTAATTCCATTTTGACTATGTGGTAGTCAATTAGTGAAGAAAACATGCTTCCAAAGTATAGTAAGCACTTGTTTATATCCTGCAGTTTTTCTTTTCTGTGTAAAAAATAACTTAGACATACATAACCTGCAGCTTTTCATAAAGAATAAAAAATTAACAAAATCTGTGTTGGCTTCTTTTCATTATAAACATAGAATACAATTTCTAGGGTATGATGAATTGTAGTTTCTGTTTATAATTGAATCCCTAAACTGTGAATCAGAAAACACATGCTTTGCTTGTTAAAAGGACATACCACAGCAGAACCATTTCAACCCAACATGGTTAATTCAAAATTAGATTCCTGAACTTAACCATCTCAACCATTGCATGAGATGCCTTGTGCTTTTTTTTTGTTAAGTTATTAACCCCTGTCACTGTGTTTACTGTATCGTCATTCATGTGTGACGCAGTAAAGTGGGTGGTATTATAGAAAGGTAGACAGATGTAGAATATTAATACCAAATAATATGGATGTTCAAGTTGCACTACAAAATACAGAGGGAAGAATGTCATGTCACTTTTTGGACCCAAGTTTTTTCCAGCCATAATTCACCTGAGGTCGAAATCCAGTTTTGTGTCCAGATTATAACCTTTTTGGCCTCAGATCTAAGACAGACCAGTCTGAATTGCACACAGACAGGTGAAACATTGAAAAAGTAGGATAAGATGGACATTTAGAATAAAGAGTGGTCTTGACTCCAAAATGATGGGTCCATTAAGCAAAAAAAATACCACTCCAACTTTTAACCTTCAGGCGAAAGAGCCAATGAAAAACCATGTTTCTACCACAAATAGGCATTCGTTTAACCAATGTCTTGGAGGTCGATGTGTTAGGATGTATTCAGAAATATCTCCCAAAATAGGTTTCCTACTCGCATTTCAGGTGAAAACAACAAAAACCTCCAGTTGTTAATGAGTTTATTGCAGAAACAAAGTCACACCTATCCATTAATTTAAAATCAATAAAATAATCATCCTCCATAAATAATCACCAGTTGGCATGAGCATCACACCTTCAAGTTTTACAATAAACAATGTAGTCAATTAGGGTATGGCAGCTTGGTCAGGAATAATACCATCAATGGCTTCTGTAAATGTGAAATTCTTCTGGAAGTAGACTTGTGTATCGCTGAATCTGACTGTGATAATGAATCATGTTTCAACCGTCTATGAAGCATGCCGCCTAGCCAAGGTTATGGATGTTTTTCAAGACTGCAAGTATGTTGAAATTCTACTTAACAAAATTTTTGTCACTCATTTTTAATGTTAATAACATTGAAATACTGCACTAAAGGTGTTCATATTCTAAAATTATATCTTTGGCAGTTTAAGAGTTTAGTAAACAAAACAACATTGTCAATCTTCATATTTTATTATGTTGATCTTGTCTTCATGTTTACTATATCAGCTTTAAACTATAAAAAATTTAGCTAAAATGTCTAAAATAACTATATAATCAACATTAGACTGGTTTATTATTTCAAATTTGGTGCATTGATTGAAATAGGTAACAAGTCTTTTAAAATATTGCAGCTACATAGTAGTATGAGTAAAAATCAAATTGTAAAGACATGGACATATTTACCCAGCAGTGGGATGCATGCTAGGGACAAATTTGGATAATCTGCATTCTATATTCTCTAATTTACTGTACATATGTATGTGTCATGTCTTGATAAAAAGGCAGTCTCATTTTTAAGGTGGTTTACTCCAAGGCTTCCATACACAGGGTTGTAATGAGGGTATTTTGCAGATGGTGAGAAATTTTGAAGTAATTTTTGTAAAAGATGACAGAATTCATAAGAAAGTTTACTACTTTAGATATGCTTCAAAAGGAATCTGTCTTGATAATATAATGCTGTTGAATTTCATTTTTAAAATGTTGAATTTTTTAATCATTTTAAGACTAGACAGGGACAGCAATCTTGGCACATTTTTTTAACAAAACAGAAACATGATGAAATTATTTTAATATTGTATTTTTAAGTTGAAATTTGCAGTTTTATTTCAATCATGGATGTAGTTTTTACCAAAGCCAGATAAATTAAAGTTTAGTGTTGTACAGCACTTTTTCACTGTCCTTTATTATAACAAGGTTCCTTTATAAGGTGCATATGACCTTGGATCCAATTTCATTATTCAGTGGTAGAAACAGATGTGTTATATATTTCATTATAAAGTATTTTTACTATAAGGCAGAATGCTCTGTGGTTCCCATTGACTACAGTCAGATAGTAAGACAAAATGGATAATTGCTACTTCAGTCTTTTGTTTGAAGATTAATTTTCTGTGTTTACAGGTGCTGAAGATGATTTGAAGCGAGTGACAAAATTAGCCTTTGATCAGATTAAGAAATATGGCATGAATCAAAGAATTGGACAGCTTTCCTTCCCTGACACTGATGAAGGCTTTGGCACAAAGCCATACAGCAAGAGGCTAGCTGCCATGATAGATGAGGTTTTTAACTCACTTAGATATAAGACCAAATGAGCTTGTAATGTTGCCTGTGTTTTTTGTCCATCATGTACCATGCATCCTTCAACAATTGCTATTTTTGGCTTCTTCTCAAACAAAATCATGAAACTGATTTTGACTAAACTTGGCAGACAAATTTTGGAATGAAGTCCTTTCGAGTTAAAATGCCAATATGTCATCAGTTACAGCCAGTGTTACTAAAATTATAAAAACATAAGACTTATAAAAAGATATGACTTATAAAAAGACCATTGAAAATAGAATCTGACTGCCAGATTTTCTGCACAGTTTCAGATAACAAAATATAACCATTTCCTTTCATCCAAAAAGGTATTTAAAAATATCTCATTCAGCATCCAAAGGAACTAGACAAAAATTAATATCCCCAGTAACCAAACTCAACACATGCTATTATGCTGTCCCTCAAATAACACTTAAAAAAATAACCAAACTTTATGTTTACATTTCTAAATGAAAACCAACATTACTTGCCTAGCTCAACATCTAGTTTATTTCAGTCAAGAAAATATAATCACACTGAAGAAACCAAATTAACACTTAAAGCCTAAAACTCTCATGTTTTAATATCTTTCCATCTTCTACTGAAAATGTGCACAAATGTAACAAAAATGATCAAAGAGTATGTCTTTCAGTAAAACAAAATGAAAATAGATATTATAGGATGAAATTTTCCAGATAGTTCAATCAGTATTTTGGTGGTGAGAGACTTTTAGGTCATTCCTGTTGTTGTTGTGGTGCCTAACGCCATTTTTCAGCACACGATAGGCTATACATGGCAGCCAGTATTAATGGTGGAGGAAGAAACCAGGAAATCACCAGAAAGAACCACTGACCCACAAGAAGCTACTGGCAAGCTTTCTTACATATCCACATTCACCAAATCTTAGACTCGAACACACAAAAACAGTGAGATGGCAGTGATCCATAACTGACAGTGCTTTAGGCCACTCGGGGCCCCAGGCCAATCCTGGATATTACAGAACCAATTCCACTTTGTGCAGTCTGGTACTTAAACTTGTATACAAAAAAATAATGAACTATATTAAAATAAATATACATTCATGCATTAAATAAGAACATGAAGAGAATGTTTTATGCTAGATTAATTTTTTTTAGAAATACATTCTGATTTACTGAGGCTAATTCACATATATATATATATGACTGTTATGTGAATAACTCCACCTTATAATATTATATACAAATGTAATTTTCTAAATGAAGGCCTTGATTTTGACAGTTTTGTCTTTTAATAGGAGCTGACATATTCTAATTTTTTTTATTACTAAAACCTAGTCTCTACAGGTGATTAAAAAGCTTATAAATAATGTCAATTAGCTAATAGTGAAACCTGATTCTCCCAGTTTTGGACAATATCCATTATAGATTCATATTAAGCTACAACCCACAGTGTGCATGACTGACTATCCATATCTCCTAGATATATGGATTCTTTCTGTTTTCCAACATTTTCATAATGAGTGATTTTGTGGAAAACAGGTTAAATTTATTTGTTTCCAACATTTTCATGATGAGTGATTTTGTGGAAAACAGGTCCAATTTATGTGTTTTCCAACATTTTCAAAATGAGTGATTTTGTGGAAAACAGGTTTGAATTTGGTCTCCATTCAGTTAATATCTTGAATGCAGTTGTCATTGCCTTACATATGAATTAGTTCTGATCATGTTCAGATGAAGTTCTCTATGGTATTGAACATTTTGAGTTTTGCGTATTTTCACAAGTATGAATAGTGGGTTTAGTGTAGCCCTAAAGGGTCTGTCAAGATACAGATCTGACATTCAATATGGCCAGTACTGTTAAAAATAGTAAAACTTTAAAAACTTTTTCTTAAAAATCACTGTACAGAATGTAACCAAATTTTACAATGTACCTTGTATGAAGAGCTTCAGGGCAGTCATCAGGTATAGTCACCATTAATAAATTTGTTAAAGATTTAAACAACTTTATCCCAAGAAAAATGGTGAACAGAACTAGACCAACATTGATAGAAGGCATCTTCGTATAAAGACCATAAACACAGAACAAATCAAGCTCATTTACTTTCAAAATTTGAATGAAGAAACCTTGAAAGAACTGTTTAATAACACAATATCCTTGCTTCTATGATGCGGTTCCTTTTATCAAAGTTCCTAGACCCAACCCCCAATTTGTCGGAAAGTTCTAGAACACATAGAACAGAAATAACACAGACCCAATCTCTCATCCTGTCATAGGCCAATGCAGATTACTCCATCTCTTTGAATTGGACCTAGATTACACTCAGTATATCAGATCTGGATGAAATTAGAGAAACTTGCAATAGTTACAGCAGAGTAATGCTTGCTTAAATTTACTTTTACCCACCCAACCCCAATGCATTTTAATAGCAGTAATACATTATTTGTCGCTGTTGTCTTGTTGAATTTGCCAGTTTAAAGGTAGGCCAATGGCCTCAATAAGCTAGTGTTAATGAATGGACTTACCATTATGGTAGGAATGTTCACTACTGTAATCTGGCAGATGTTGGTCTGCTTTTTGAGCCACTATTATAGGGTCTAGGGAGAAAATAATTTTGCTATAGTATGCCAAAGAAAGAAGGTAAAAGATGATATCTCTCACAGTGAATCAAAGTGGTTGGCAACCTCTTGTTGATTTGCCTTTGGATGTTAAAATAGAATGACATCAAATCGTTTTCTTTCTTACTAGATCTAACACAATTCTGGTGCTTTTATTTAACTCCTTCACTTGCTGATTTTACATCAGCTTTCTATTAATTTTTATAATTAATTCATGTTATTACACTCATGAGGATCTTTGTTGGTGATGTTAAAGTTATGCTTGCATGTCAGTGGACTTAAGAGCAGTCAGCTGAGACAGTATTAAGCACTGTTCTATGCACGATTGGTTTTTTTGAATTCAATGACTGATGGTAGGTACTGTGCCATGTGCTGTTGGTTTCTATAGGTAAATAGAAACCAAGTTTAAATAATTCTGATCACATTTTTGGAGTCATTCGATAATTTAATTTACAAATTTAATTGTTCAGCCAGATGCTCATGACAGATGTTCAAGGTCTGTGATGATTATTTTCATGTTAAGTTAGTCTTAGCAGATGGCTGGTAGTAAGGGAGATTAATGAAAGTGTGTATTAAAGAACATGTCCATTGCATTGCAGACATGTGTTTTAACTTCATTGTAGATATATATTGTGCATTATTTTTAATTGCTTTCATTGTAAATGACTGTAAATGTGAACTTTATTCTTATCAATTTCTATGAATAAGGTTTCATACTGTAATTGGTTTTTGTTTTATATCCCATACTTCAAATAACATGTTTTCATGCAAAGTTCATTTTGGTGTTTATGGAGATGGACAGTGGTTGGGGAAACATTTGGACAGATAAAATTATTTTGGTGTTTATGGAGATGGACAGTGCTTGGGGAAACATTTGGCCAGGTAAAATTATTTTGGTGTTTATGGAGATGAACAGTGCATTGGGAAACATTTGGCCAGGTAAAATTATTTTGGTATTTAAGGAGATGGACAGTGCTTGGGGAGACATTTAGTCAGATTAAGTAATTTTGGTGTTTATGGAGATGGACAGTGCTTTGGGAAACATTTGGTCAGGTAAAATTATTTTGGTGTTTATGGAGATGGACATTGTGTTGGGAAACATTTGGCCAGGTAAAATTGTTTTGGAGATGATCAGTTCATGGAGAAATATTTGGTTAGATAAAATTATTTTAGTATTAATGGAGATGGACAGTGATTGGGGGAACATTTGGCCAGGTAAAATTATTTTGGTGTTTATGGAGATGAACAGTGCTTGGGGAAATATTTGATCAGATAAAATTATTTTGGTGTTTATGGAGATGGACAGTGCTTGGGAAAACATTTGGCCAGGTAAAGTCATTTAGATGTTTACCTTCATGGACATTTCTTGGGGAAATATTTTAGGATATAATATTACCTGTTTTACTAGTTTTTTAAATGTTTGTTTTAGGAAGCCAGTTCTTTAGTGGCTCAAGCTTACAAGCACACAGAGAAGGTCATTGTGGATAACAAAGATAAACTGCAAAAGGTATTTAATTTTGATTAATCAGGTAGGATGGGAAAACCCTTTGTAATACATCCTAGAACACTTTTACAATTTTGCTGGGCAGTTTCTGTCTAGACAATATTTGGATTATTAAAGCTCTGAATTGTATTAGCACTGTAATAACAAGTTAGAAACTGCTATGGAACTACCTGTGAGGTAGGGAAGTCATATATTAGTCTTATTTTAGATCCTGTACTTCAATGATGAATATTATCCTCCAACCATTTATGTATGGTAATATTTATATAATTAATGTGTGGTAATATGTATATGGTTTATGTATGGCAATATGAATTTTAATTTTAACAATCACTTCAGTATTATTATCATTGTTTTGTCCAAGAAATATTTTTAGCTTAATAGTCATAGACCAAAACAGCTTATGGTATAGCATGTTGTCTGTTCCTATTGCTACTCCTTCTAAACTTCATGGTGGATTGCCATTGATTTACATACACATTCATTCCAAGGCCTTGTTGGTCCCAAGTGAAAATGGTGCTGATCTGCCATACATCTAGTACAGCCTTCACAGCTGCCATCTTTAAAGCTTTATTATTGCTGCTACTTTGGAACAGAAACTCATATCAATAAGGGATTATCAAAAGAAAATGTCTTGAGTCTAGTTGGTCCTCCATAGAAATAATGGTGATATAACCTCAGACAGTGATTACAACAGCGGCCACCTTAAACATCATGTAATTTCCTCCTAAAGAGAATATCAAAATAACAGTAAATATCAAAATAAAAGTAAAATTAGTGTTCAGCAAATCACTGGTTCTCAGGTTGTTGGTGCATTATTATTATCATTATTATTATTACTATTAATATTATTATAAAAAGGGTATTTGGATTATTAAGAACTGATCTTTCTAGGTCATAAACTGTCCTAAGTATACTTGAAATAGTATGCATAGCCCTAATGTCTGAAATGTACATAAAAAACTGGTACATATACAGAGTAATGATAAAATGTGTAATTATTAACTTGTGAAGCTATAACTTGCATAACTTGCATAACAAGGTAAACAAATAATGAATTAACATGCAGTTAACTAAGTGTCATAATAGGTTCAGTAATTCCAAATATCTTTTCATGTGTACATCATTAGGCTTTGAGTACAACTTTAAATAAATATTATGTACCAGTCAATATTGTTGACATACAGCTTGTATACAATTTGAAATAGTATTGTATACCAGTCAATATTGTTGACATACAGCTTCTATACAACTTGAAATAGTATTGTGTACCAGTCAGTGTAGTTGACACACAGCTTATTACAACTAGAAATAGTATAATGTACCAGTCAGTGTAGTAGACATAACTTGTTACATCTTGAAACAAGTATTGTGTCCCAGCCATTGTAGTTGACATACAGCTTGTATACACAATTATACAACCCAGATTTTGTGGTATTATGTAGAGGGGGATTCATTTTTAATTGACAGTATCCCTTTGAAGCAATACACAGATCAAACTATACTCAGTTAAACTTTGAGGAGCAACCAAGGCTCCCACATCATAAGGACTATAAGGCCCTTCATTTTAAGTGTTTCCAGTTCTAAGGTGAGAAAACTCATGAAACCCATTACATTGATTGGTAGTAAAATTATATACACCAGGTACTTCATTTTAAGTGTTTCCTGTTCTAAGGTGAGTATAGCCATGAAACTCATTTCATTGATTGGTAGTAAAATTATATGCATCAGGTACTTCATTTTAAGTGTTTCCTTTTCTAATGTGAGTATAGCCATGAAACCCATTTCATTGATTGGTAGTAAAATTATATGCATCAGGTACTTCATTTTAAGTGTTTCCTTTTCTAATGTGAGTATAGCCATGAAACCCATTTCATTGATTGGTAGTAAAATTATATACATCAGGTTTCCAGTTCTAAGGTGAGTATAGCCATGAAATCCATTTGATTGATTGGTAGTAAAATTATATACATCAGGTTTTCAGTTCTAAGATGAGTATAGCCATGAAATCCATTTGATTGATTGATAGCAAAATTATATACATCAGGTTTCCAGTTCTAAGGTGAGTATAGCCATGAAACCCGTTTCATTGATTGGTAGTAAAATTATATGCATCATTTAAAGTGGTATACTGAGGCTGTCATATAAAGCATTATAATGAGGGAGTATGGTTCTTATGGACATTATTATAAAGTAGCATGACTCCTATGGAAAGCATGTACTTCATCTATGGTCTTAATCAAAAGTAGTATACTTTATGGTTCCCATGGACAGTATGAGGGAGTAATGTATTTCATCTATGGTCTGATTCTAAAGTAGTATATACTTGTGGTTCCCATGGACAGCATCAGGGAATAATGTTCTTATTATAGTATGGTCTTATTCTAAAATAGTATATACTTCATGGTTCCCATAGACAGCATTTTGAATGAGTACTTCTGAAATGTGTTCTTCATTATAAGGTGTTCTCACAATAATTTGGTATATTCTGGTTCTCACGGACATCATTATTTTAATTGTGTATTGTGTGTATCATGTATATTCTTATACATCGGTTTCACTCTCAGTATACTCTTTGGCTTCCATAGCATATAACGATGGTATACTGTTTGTATCATGTATATCATTGTAAGGTGGATTCACTGTAAGGTAGTATACTCTGTGGTTACCATTGACATTATAATGAGGAAATGCAGTGCATAAAATATTTCATACTTATGCAGGAGACCAAAATCAACATTTACTTCTTGTCCATAAACTTACAGTAATTAAATTTTCTGAAACATGAAACATTACCTACTGAATAACAGACTATCATCTAAGTTAGACACCACGGAAGGTTTGCCAACATCGAGTTTAATTGTATGCCAGTGAGAAAATAATTAAAAATTGCTTAATCATAACTGTTTATGTTCAGTTCTGCTGGTAGTAATTGTTCAGGCCATGTTGTGAAATATTGCAATGATGCAATTTCCTGAAAGTCCCAAGTAGTTTATTATATCTAAGGTTGGTTGTATTTAGAAGCAAGATTTAAGAAAACAAATCATGATGAGAGTGGACTACTTGATTGCAGTTGATGACTTTCACAACTTTTATTTTTGTTTTACACCTGCCATTATGTTGTGATATTTCACATTTTATCTGTTTGTTGCCAATTTCATTTCTACTCAGCAAGTCAAAGAAATCAAATTCTTTACAATCTACAGTTAATAAATTTTGTGGATGTCATGCACAGTATACATTAAATACAGTATCAGAGTCACACTATTTTTTATGTCAAATAAATCAAATGATATACTGTTTTTCAGATTGCAGAAGTCTTGCTGGAGAAAGAAGTACTGACCTATGAAGAGGTAGAAGCCCTTATTGGCCCACCTCCTTATGGGAAGAAAAAATTACTAGAGTCAGATGGATGGAAAGGAACAATATAATGCCTGCAAATTCTTGAGCTACCTGTTTTTCTTCAGTAGTCAATCAGAGAATCATCGGTCTATATAGGCTGTTTCTTAAAGATATGTATTGTTGCAAGGATTATACCTAACAGTGATAGATTATCTGTTATTTCTTTTAGATGATTTGATAGTTAACTTGAAACATTACTCAAGTGCAGACTAAAAGGAATTCTTACATGGAAGGAGAAAGGTTAATGCTTATTATCATTCTATATTATTATTATTATTATTATTATTATTATTATTATTATTATTATTATTATTATTATTATTATTATTTGAGGAAGGTCATAATGACAGTAACAGTTCCATTCGCAATAGAGTATATTTAGCTGCCTTGGGTTTTTAATACTGAATTTTTAAAAAGTATGAAATAAAATATTTGTGATGACAAAGGTTAATTTTTATATATTATTTTATGATGCAGATAGAATTTTTCAGCTGAAATACAGCTTAAAAGGACTGGTAGATACTTTAGTATTGAATTTTACAAGCAGTTACTAAAGTTTGCACAGAAAAATACAGACAATGTTTATCTGGTGTACCCGAATAGGGCTGTACTTTGAAATGTTACCTTCTCAATCTAACTCTTAAGTTTAGTCATTACCCATTATTAACATTTATTCTTCCTTAATTTCCTTCTCTGAGGTTATTCTTTACAGACTAAGAACAATTGATTTGTTACTGAATTATGCATTTATGCACATTCTATTGGTAAGAAGTTTTGTGCCTGATATCATTTATACAGCCTTGAACATATATTCTTCTTGTGGATATTAGCCACTTCAAGCCAAATATCCACACATAAAACACAAGCTCAAGGTTTCACTCACCAGATGTGTTGCTTTTGTTGAATCACTGTCTGAAAATGTTATCACCTTGGGCGATTTGGAAGTTGTTAGCAGCAATGAAGCAGTAGTAAATGTTTGCATTTAGTGAGGTGTATTATTGCTTTCTAAGTGAATTCAGTGGTAACTGTTCAGAATTCAGATTTTGCAGACATCTGATTTCTGCATTTTAATGCACTTCAGAATTACAACATTTTTTTGTAAGTTTCACAATGGCCTCAGTACAGATTGACTGTTTATAAAATTTAAAGTTTTGGGAATGCCAGTAAAACTAGAATTGAGCATTGTACATGCATGACTCTGTTCTTGGTTAAAAGATTTTGATTACCTGAGGAGCATAGTGTTGTGCTTCCTGTATATATTCTCTTTTACCTAGTAACTTTGGTGAGGAGATTCATCTCCATAAATAATAAAACCCTTTATACAAAAGAAGCATGTTATTATGACACTTCACTGACAGTTGTGGCACTCATAGCATTATAAACAATGAGCAACCATGCTCACATAAAACTGCCCTGTTTTTACAGCATATCATCATAGAGGCAATTGAAAGGCAGAACGGTCAGGTATAAACATGCTTCATTTTATGTATTACTTAATTGACTATAGTTAGGGTGAAGTGTTAAGTTCTTTAAAGACTGTTGTGAAGGAGCCAATGGTGCCAATTGGTATAGTTAAAATTTACAAAGTGAAACAACCAAATTTGTTTTAAGTCATTGGTAAATCTAAGACATTCTAGATGCATGTTGAAAAATATAGGTTACTTCCTTTGTATTGGAAAATTTTCTTACCTAAGGCTTAATAATAAACGAATACACTACAAGAAATAAAGTAAATGAATTCATGCTGCATTTCAAAAAAAATTGTCACATATCGGCTCATTCAAAGTAACATAAAAGAAAGAGTGAAGACAGCAGGTTTTGTAAATTTTAACAAAAAAATTATTTTCTTAGAAAACATGAAATAGTGTAAATATGTTAACAAGACTTAGAGTTTTACAGAAATAATCCAAATTGTTTGTTCAAAATAGAAATATAAGTCCTGTAAAAAGTTCTAAACACAGTCTGAAGTTCAATTCTGGTCCAAAATGGCGGATGACCACATCAGATGAAGGCTAACAGAAAATTCCAAAATTAACACAAAAAAGCATGGTTTGTGTTGTTCTGTTCCAATTTAGAATATTTTCAGGAAAATGTCAGTCCAAATCAGTAATGTTGTTCTACAGAAAAACAATTATGCAGAAGAAACGAAGTGAATTTAGCTCCTCTAACAAAACATTTTCTACATTGACATATGAACAAACAACTTTTTCTAGCACAAAAATTACCTTTTTTAAGGTAATAGTTGTATAACTCTGACTTTACGACTGTGTATGACTCTCGACTATGACTGTCAATTGTTGACTCTCCGTGACTGTGAACATCTTACAAAAATCTCAAACATATAAATGAAGCCAATACGTTGTTTGAATTGCATGCGCACGAGAACGCATGCAATTTTCATAATACTTCTGGACATTAGGAAAGCCTAACCAAATATCAGCCCATCATTTTCATAGCTATTCCTGAACGTTTACTTGTAATGAATTTGTCATCATACACAGCACGTATTCACATGAGTCACATTTATGACTCAAGTAAACATGATGTTTTCAAAAACATATTAGACTGATATTAATATAATTATATTAATAATTACATTTAATAAAATAAAAATGAAATAAAAAGATTTATACAAAATTCATTCCTTAACACACACATACTTTAACTACAGGGTCGTAACAAAATACACAACTGTAGATTTATCAGTACACAGTAACAATATTAATGTGCACATAGCACCGCCCAGCAAACTTTATCATGCACTGAACATTGGTTTTAAAAAATTTTTGAGTTGGTAAATTTTTTCATTGAAATTCAGATTCATATTATGAATGTGCATTGAAACAAAAACTTTTCCAGTTAGGAATGGATAGATATTGTTTTTCTTTGGATCCAACTCAATTCAATTTGTCTGCATGTGATGGACCTAATTTTTGGATCTGTTCTGCCATTGAATGTTTGGAATCATAATGTGGAACAAATATGAATTCTTTAAAAAGAAATTATTAAAATGATGCTATGGAATATCACATTAATTTCATTCTGAGTGCTGTAATGTGAATGTGATATCTGTTTGACATGTAGAAATTAAAATTACTTCAAATTTTGTGGTGTGTATCAAGTTTTGGAACCTGTGACATGTATCGTGTAATTCAGATTTTTCAATACTGAGTGGGTACATTTTGAGGAAATTCAAGATACAAAATGTATATTTATTGCCATTCTTATTACCAGCTAAAGAAGACATGTTTGTTTCTGTCCTGTCACTTGCATGCTCTTTGTTAAAGGGACCCAATCACCCCACTTTTGTAAGCTTCTATCACTATGGTAGCTATCATAGCTTCTATCGCTATCCTAACATTATATCAAAGAAGTGAAATGTGGAACATTTTAATGTAGCTGTTGTGTGACAGTCAAGCGTGCCATTTAGAATTAAGACTTCTTCATTGTCTTGGCTTATTGTCTCTGAGACTGCTACCAAAACCTTTAGTTCCATTTGTTTTCTCAAATTTAGTATTTTGACTGACTTGTAAAATTGATAGATATGTGATAGCCCTTAGCCTTGATATGCTTCTCTGCTATTGTTTTAGACCCTAGAAAGAACATCAGCAGGCTGGGTGAACCCTACAAAATTTTGCTTGAATCTTTAACGAAAAATAAAGGTTCCTGCGGAGGCAGAAACAAAAATATGTCAACAACGCTAAACTAATGTCTCAAACTTTTCTATTTCCATACACCTGACAAAGTCATGAGGTTAGCTCATTTTTGTTATATTATTGTTGACATATTTTTTTATACTTTATCAGGTGATTTTGTTTACACGTAAAGCGACCCAATTCTTGTCCTTCACCCTGCCTGCTGCTATTGATAATCAAGGGGAGTTTAACCAAAGATTTTATCTAGACCTACACAATATCTTGATCTTGGATCATGTAGATTTATCTTTATAAATCCAAACAGAACAGATTGTGCTTTAAAAAAAAAAAATTTTAAATTTATTCATATCCATGTCCCCTGAACACCAGGTATAATAAATATTCTGCAGGGTATAATTATCGACTCCATTAAACACAACCAAAATATTACAATTATCTCTGATGACCTTAGGTATTTGTGTATATCTCAGAGTAACATAAATCACATCTGTGTTTTTGTATCTACCTCGAGAAAATATTCTAGCTGGATTAGATTGTTTGTCCAACATTACATCTTCATATACTACAAGATTATTAATGAATCCATCTAAGTCATCTACAGAGGGTGCTTCATCTATATCTGTGATAAAGTCAATAATATTGTCACCGTCCTTATTAACTGATTTTGCTTTCTCGTTAAAATCCTTAAGTACTTCGTAACAATGCTGATCATCTACAGATGGTGCTATTAAATAGTTTGTTCCATCTCAACCACCTCATTAAATTTAACAATAATTGTGTTTTACCTGATCCAAATGGACCTATTATAATCATTCTTATCGAATTTGGTAATGCTGGATGGTGCTTTACTGGTTCCTGTTTTCGTGTAGCCGAAAAGTCAATTATTGTATCCTATTAATAACATGAGTCTATATTGTGTTCGATGTAGATCATCTACACCCACCACTGGATTGACAACAATAATAACAAAAAATAAACGACGTGCATTAACAGGTAAATGTGTAAAATGTGGTACACAAAAATATAAATTTATCTCAGGGACCTCGAAGATAGGTGGGGATATTGCTGCTTCTTTAGGAAAATTACCTGGATTACCATGGGCTAAGTATGTTGGTGAGAAACACCTTTCTAAATATAATTATTGTGGTCCTGGAACTCGTCTCGATATCAGACTCGATAACCAAGATCGACCAAGACCAGGAGAGTATCCAGTAAATAAGATCGATCCAGCATGTCACATTCATGACGTTGCTTATAAAAATCCTGATTTGCAACAACGGCATCTCGCAGATGTGAAATTAATTCATGCATTAAATTCTATACCTAATAAATCTGTTAGAGAGACACTCGCTAGTTTCCTAATAAAATTCGCTATGAAAAGTAAAATAATGTTAGGGGCTGGTAATTAATTGTATAATTATTATAATGGAATCCATTTATTATAGCCCAAGAGGGTATTGGAGAGGTAAAGCAGCGATCACTAAACTTGCTAAAGCATCAAAAGTTTCACGTTCTGTTGCTGCAGCGTGGTTAGCACGACAGGCAATATGGCAAATTTATCTACCACCACCAAAAAAAATTCAATACACACATTTTGATGTCAGTGTTTCTAACGAAGTTCACCAAGCAGATATTTTGTTTTTACCACACGATACAATTAAAACACGTGGACGAAAGTCTCGCACGTACAAATACGCATTGACTGTTCTTGACGTTGCAAGTAGATATAAATAAGCTGAACCATTATTAACAAAGACAGCATCTGAAGTTGCAACTGCGTTTGAGCGAATTTATTAACGTGATAGTCTACGATGGCCACAGCTATTACAAGTAGATCCTGGCAAAGAATTTTTTGGTGTAGTATTAACTTTGATGAAAAAACATGACATAAAATCAGACGAGGACATACTGAAATTCATCGTGATCGAGCAATCGTTGAACGATTTAATCGAACACTAGCTGAACGGTTATTTGGATATCAATATGCGAAGGAAATATCTGCTGACTTTAAATCCGGTGAGCGATTTCGTGAATGGGTTGCAAGGTTACCAAATGTGGTATCTGCATTAAATAATGAAATTACTCGTGCAACTTCAATAAAACCTTCTAATTCAATAACAAACAAATATATACCACGTAGCGATGAATATGGACAACGAGGTCAACAACCAGTATTAGGTAATGTAATTGTGAGATATTTATACGAACCAGGGGAGTTGGAGGGTTGCAAAAGATGAGCTACTGACCCTATTTGGAGTGTGACCACACATACAATTTCTAGCTTGGTTATATCCACTAGAAGACCTGCTATATACAGACTAGATTCTACTGCCCCTCAACGTGGATTTGTGCGTGAACAATTGCAAGTAATTCCTACGGATACACAAGTACCACCACCTTCACTTATGTAAATTAGCACCTCTGCGTCGATTGCATTTAAGACAGGTCGACATCACATTTTCACGTGTGTGACCAAGACCACTATTTATTCTGTCTTCGGTAAATTATCTTGGATTATTATTCGAATATTCCCTTAACATTACTGTGTTACAACTTGCACAGTGATTATTCTGTAGTTGTTTTAGTTTTATAATAAATTCAGTATCAATATCAAAGTCACGTTTATTTTTTTGTCACATTGCTTATAAGACGCTAATTTTTTCTTTAGTACAGCATCGTCATTAGTAATTTTTTCAGTTATTACGTAATCTATGAGAACCCTATGTGGTTGAGTTTTTCGTCTAACGCGAGATACTGCAAGATAGACTAAGTTTGACCATTCGATCCGGTCATCTACAATCCAGATATTTGTATCAGATATAGTTAATCCCTGTGACGAATGAACCATTATAGCGTATCCTAACGTGCACGGTGATTTATCCATATTCAATGATTCTTCAACGGTACTAATAGGTACCAAAATAATGTCATTCAATACCAGATTTTGTAATCCGCCACCAGGAATTTCAACTTCAATATTCTGTCGTCATGTATCTGCTGGGCGATAACATAATGGTACTGGTTGATGTGATTATTTTTCTTTATGTAATGTAAATAATTTCTTTGCAATTCATCACGAACTATCCTTCTACTTGCGACTATCAAATCAGTAGGTCTTCATAAAGTTAAAAAAAATCATTCATGCCAGTTTCTGGAATTATCTCACGCATTATCTCGCATTGTATTTTATCTGGTTGTAGTCTGATTAATCTTTTAAGTTCTTTCAGCGTTTATCAATAGCTCTATGATCATCATATATTTCTTCATAATAATCTATATTATTCTTTAGCCATTCATGTGGAGACTGACCAACAAAAGGTGGTGGTTGACCATGATCGCCACACATAATCACAGCTGTATTTGTGGTCAATAACCACTCAAGAAATATTTTTTTTTGTGTTTCTAACGACACCGTGTCTATCTCGTCCCATATAATATACTTGGGTATATATATTTCACCCATTCGCTCAGGAGTCCATGTATCTCCACAATAGCTAAAGAAACTATGACATGTACATGTTTTAAACCCCTCGTTATTTTATCTCTGGCTAGTTTATGTGTATGTGTCAAAACGATCATATCTGAATTGTTGTTCATAAATAATTTAATCGCACGAGTTGTTTTACCTGACCCTCCACACCCATTAAGATAAACAGTCTTATGTCTAGCCACAGGATCGTACACAGACGGTGCAGATGATTCTGATATTTGATTATTATTTCTGTAATATATTTCCTTAATTTCAACTGCAGCAAATTCAGAATAACTGAGTATATTTTCTTGCTTTATCCTCCATGTTCCCCACTCACCATTACCGAGTAGCAGATTTAATAAATCCTTATATTTTTTGTTTATATAAAATGAATCCGTAGCGACTTTAACAGCGTAACGAGGAAATATATTTATCATCGACAGTAGATGTATAGAAACATAGGCTAGCATTGAAGATCTTAAATGAGTAAACTGCGGTGAGTCGCCATCAAGATAGCTTACAATAGTATCTAGTTTGGTCCCATCCTATAAATAAGCATTATTTCGGCTTATAAATGTGATTCTCTCTGTTGTATCAGCAATTATAAAATCTAACTCGGCATCGTGTATAATCAATCTTGTACAGTGTCGTTTATAACCTTGTGAACCACCCTGAGTAAACTTACCGATTATCTTTCTACCGAGTTCTTTTGCACGCTTCTCATCGTACTCGTCTCTGCACTTACATATTTTAATAATGTCTTTTGCAAGATCAGTATATTCTTTCCTGACATCCTCTATATTAAATCTGTCCGGTTCTATATTAAATCTGTCCGGTTCTGGTAACCAAACTTGCTTTTGTGGACTATAGGATATAATTGCTTCATTTACCTTTAACGATACTAATATTCCAACATCAAGCATATATCTTAATAACACTATTGGAGTCCAACATTTTTCTAAAAAGTGTTTACCAAACCAAACAAGTAATCGGATGGATATCTTTTGCAAACTCAAATGATTCTATATATGCAAATCCTATTATGTCAAAATCTGGTAAGGGTCCATTTATTGAAACTCTGGTCATGTCATGTGTGGAATGTCCATATCTGCTAAAGTATTAAGTACACTCGCCATATCCAAGAAAACTTCCAGGATAACATGCAGCCATATCGACTGATATAACATCATTATAATCGTATTTAGTATTCCATAATCCACCGTGTCCATATTCTATGCAACTTTTTTGTATATCCTCAATAAATTCTGATCTTGTATGTTTCCATGAATTTTTTTTCCTGAGCAAAATGGGCTGCAACATATGGTACGGTAAAACAATTATTCAGTAGTAGTCTGATTTTGTCATCGTCAGGAGTATATTTTAGTGCAAGATTTCTCATTTCTTCATAAAGAGATTCTGTACGATAAAAATCACCATTGGGTCGTACAAATTGATCAAGATAATCGTGTTCCGAACTCTGAAATAACCAAAGAGATACTGGGTCACTTTTACTAATATTTTTAATAAAATCAAATACATGACCATTATAAAATTTAATCATTCTATCGTGAAAATACAGTTACAGCATCAGTCCATGCATGTGCATTAGGATCAATGATTGTTATAGGACTTCCATTTTTTGTATATTTTGGTTTGTACAATATCTCTCCTGTTAGTGTTTTTGCTGTTATTGGAAATCTTAATAACTTTTCTAGCTTAGCAACATCCTTAATAGATGCACCAGTATCTTTAACGGTCTCTGCCCATTCACATATTTTTTTACGTCTTAAATCTGTTAAGCCGTTACCACGCATCGCATTTATACAATGTTCAGTAATGCGCTCCGCAATACAGTTTATTCTTGACTCTGATAGTCTCATAGGTTTGAGATCCGCAATATTAGGTTTATCATTCAGTAAAAACAATGCATATATCACAGCAGTAACCAGTATCCAACCCTCGCTCAAAATACGGTTTATCAATACCAGTCAGTATTCCAGGTATGGATTTGTTACTTAATAATATCGTTTTATTATTTCCAGACTGTATATGAACGGGGTCTCTTTTATAATGAATTATCCAAATATCATCTTCTGTCTTCACAATAAATTTTATTAAAATAAGATATTTTTCATTATCAAGGTTGGTTAAAAATTACTTCTCCCCGTCTGTTGTTCATTACATTAATAACGTTTCCAACTTTAAAAGTTGACCATACATAAATAGTATTATCCACACGAAATTCCTTTTTGGCCTCACGGATACGTTTGGTTATATCTGCATTTGTTAAAGCTAGATCTTTCATCAAAACACTGAACTTATATTCTGGTAGTCTGTCAATGTCAAATCTAGTAGTAGATGGTTCAATTGCTGTTACTTCCTCCATCATTATAATTAAGACATTTTCAAATTGAAATTTATTATATATATATATATATATATATATATATATATATATATATATATAATGATTCAAACAGAAAATAAGTGTATTTGGTTGAAAATTGGACATATTTCTTATTGTGATAAACCATGCGTAAACACAGACAAATACTATAGTTAGCATATGCAAAGTATCAGATATGGAAGTACTGGACCAAAGCCCTGCATCCAATGTTATATTAGTGTTAGGGGTAAAAACACAACTTTGTGCAAATTGTGGAGGTAAAAAATATAGGGAACTTAAACGCTATTATGACAAAAAAAAGATACATCGACAGGTAAATCCCCTATAAAGACATAAAAGGATTATCTAACCAGATTTCAAAAATAATGATTTTGAGAAATAAATATTATATATATATATATATATATATATATATATATATATATATATATATATATATATATATATATATATATATATATGGAGCAAAAGGAATTTGTTAGACATCCAATATATGCGAATTACGAGGCGTCCAAAGATGGCGTAATTAGAAACTGTAGACTAAAGAAACCAGTTGGTAGTATTGATAATGCTGGTTATTTTAGATTTAATATTAGCGGATATAAAAGATGTCACATAAATTTATATACGAGAGTTTTATGGGGTCGTTAAAGATGGAATTGTTATTGACCACATTGATGGATCTCCGCAGCATAACGAGTTATCGAATCTGCAAGCTATTACGCAAAGTCAGAATTGTAGACGTGGAAATACTGGTATTTCTCCTAAGTCTTCTAAGTCGGTCATATTTGCTAACATAGTTACTGATGCAAAAATAGTTTTTAATTCTATGTATGCAGCCGCCAAATATTTTGTTATTTGCATATCTTCAGTTAAGTTTGTAGCTGGTCATAAACGAAAATCTACATATTCAATAAAGTATGACCAAAAGATTACATTTGAGTATGTATGATAACTGCGTGCTTTTCAGATTATTTAACTTTATATAAAGTTAGATTCTATCAATCTTGCCAAGGATTCTGTTTAGCTATAATCACATTTATGGGTCCGCCTTCGCTGTCGCTTATCTCAGTTTTGCTGTCATTTATCACAGAATCAAATAACATAATCTTTTTCAGTCGCATTACTCGACTGTCTTATCATTTTTTTTTACTTTCGTATTCTTGAGACAGTGCACTTTTTATCTTTTCGATTGAACGCATAAGAGGCGTGAATAGTCCTACTTGTTTGTCATCTACAACAGCTAAAGATTCTAACATAGAATTATAAATTGACTTAATAAATCTGTAGTTGTAATTAAACGTTGATTTATTTTGAAATTTTCTTTGTTGTAATAATTCAAAGTCATACATGATTTTTCCAGGACTAATGCAATCGAATATTTGAATTCCTTCATGCTTTAATTTTTTAATAGCAGAAAGAATATGAGCAATATTCTCACTGTTCATTATATATATGTATATATATATATATATATATATATATATATATATATATATATATATATATATATATATATATATATATATATATATATATATAATTTTTTTAAATTGTCTTAACAAGTAGTTGGATATATAATAAAGCGACATAACTCCTGCTGAAAAAATCTTATTCACATAGTAGATTACTTCCCTTCATGTATCACGTCATTTATGTTAATGACCTGATCAGCAATATTTTCACTGTTCATTATATATTATTTATCTAAAATAATAATCAAATTGTAAAGTTGTAGTCCCCATGATGGGTGAGTATTATTTTTTGATCCTTCTTTCTAAGAATCATTTTCTAACAATCATAATGTGAATTACAATAATCAATCATTCTGTGAATTACAATAATCAATCATTCTAGGAATTACAATAATCAATCATTCTAGGAATTACAATAATTAGTCATTCTGAGAATTGAAACAATCATTAATTTTGAGAATTGCAACAATCAGTTATTCTAGGAATTACAATAATCATTCTGAGAATTGCAACAATCATTAATTATGAGAATCACTCATTCTAAGAATCTTTAATTCTGAGAATCGCTAATTCTGAGAATTTCTTTCTGAGTCTCATTAATTCTAAGAATTTCTTTTTCTGAGTCTCATTAATTGTGAGAATCTCATTAATTCTGAGAATTGTTCTTTCTGAGAATTACAATAATCAGTCATTCCGAGAATTGTTCTTTCTGAAAATTAGAATACTCATTCATTCTGAGAATTACAATAATCATTCATTCTGAGAATAATAATAATAATCGTTCATTCTGAGAATTATAATAATCATTCATTCTGAGAATAATAATCATTCATTCTGAGAATGATATTAATCTTTCATTCCGAGAATTACAATAATCTTTCATTCTGAGAATTACAATAATCAGTCATTCTGAGAATAATAATAATAATTGTTCATTCTGAGAATAATAATGAAAATGTTCCACAATCCCTCACGCGGAAATATTTATATCTATTTTGTTAATCTGATAATTTCAGCCATAAATAAGCATTCATTATTGTTAAAGTTTCATATATGGTCCGTTAACGGTTGGTTCATTAATTATAATTATTATAGAATTTTATTATGAATTTGATTAAATTCTAAAACATAATACTATAAAATATAATCACGTTGTATTTTGCTGCATTAAGAGTTGTCGTCCGTTAGGGTTATTTACAAAGATATAAATAACTTTTGACCTAAATACCAGCGACGGTAAGTTTTACGAAAATCGGCTGAAATTTTAGGTTATAGAGACAGATATGTACCATTATCTTTGTGTGTTTCACTTTTGTTGTTCGCTAACACTTACTTGTTTTTGAATGACAGATAATTAGGTAATAATTGTCTGAAAAACGATGTATTTTGTTCGTACTTAAGCATCGAAAATATGTTACATTTATAAACAAGGGAAATAGTTTATCTATGGTTCAACATAGATTCAGAGCATAGTTATCGCGCTTTGTTCCCTTATGAATTCTATTAAATATCTATTATTAATATTATTTATAATGAGTAGTGAAGAGCCACACTCGGCCAAAATAGCTCAAAAGCGATTAGAGACAAAAAATATCTACATATTCGTGATTCTGTTAAGAAACAATTACAATTGCGTCAGGAATCTCAAGCTGAGTTTGAGGAGGATACAAAATATTTATTTAAACCTATCACTGAGACTACTAAAGGTATTCAACCTGTGTTAGAATAAAAAAACAGCTTAAACAACTGAAAAAAATAGCAAAAAAGAACTAAGAAAACAAAAGATATTCTTGAAGAACTTCCAGGAGAAATAGCTGCTGCGATGCCAATAACGGAAACACCCGAGGATATAGACCAGGCAGAAGAAGAAGGTGCTGTAGCTCTAAAACCAGTAGTTGAATTGATAGATAAATTTAAGGAAGAAACTTTTAAGACAATTAATGGCATTAAAGATCTATATCAATTAGCTGAATTTACTGTTGATAGTTTTAGTCAAAGAGGTAAATTAATGAAACCTGAACACGCTAAAGATATTAAAAACAGTGAACAATGACAGAAAGTATTATATCGCATACGTATTAATGTTAAACAAGCTAGAGCTGATGATCCATTATATCAGGATTATGTTGGGGGTAATTAATGAATTAAAACAATCAAGAAAAGAAGAAGCAGAAAAAGCAAAACGAAAATATACAAAAACACAGCCAGTTCCTGAAACAACATTGGAACCCCACCACCATCATCATCACCACCACAACAAATGCCACGATATAGACAAACACGATCACCAGTGCTGCCACCACTACCACAACAACTACAACAACAATCACCTATACCAAAACAATTACCTCAATTATTACCACCACTACCACCACCAGCCCAAACAAAAAGTGAGGAAGAAAAATATTGGCCATCAGACACCTCTTTTGGAAGTGGTTTTACCTCACAGGGTAGTGGTTTTATTTATTTTTTGTACCAATAATGTTCTTGCTGATGTTGAACGACTAGAAATTCTGATTGGAGGAAAACGAGCTGGTAATAATTCCCCAGAAATTATTAATGAAGCAGCAGATATTTGTAAAAGATTATTTTGTGGTGGTATTATGGACATTGATGTGTATTAGTCTCTCATTAATGAAATCGCCGATGATTATTATAGTGACTAAGTCACCAGACTAAGTATGTAATTAAATATAATGACTATTTAATAAAATGATACTTTGGTCAGGGAAATTAACTCTCGAATACCGATTTACAGGGCAACCTACGGAGATGGGTTAGGTGATATTATGCAGGGTCTATTTAGAAGAATAGCCCCAAAAGCAATACCAATTGCAAAGCAGCTGGGTATGAAAACTATTGATGCTGTTCGTGAAAAAGATATTGGTGTTGCTGGTAATGTTGCTAATAAAGCATTCTCGGCCATCAAAGATAGACTAGCACGATTAATACGCAAACCTCAAGCAGTCCGACCTCAACCAGTGAAATTGCCCAGCACTGAAGTAATGCCCGCAAGTGTAAGTAAAATAATAAATCAAGCCGCTAATCAAAAACTAGCGGAGTTAGTTGATGTCCCAATGTCGAAAAAGGAGAAAAATATAACCGCTAGTCTGATAGCCGGAAGTGGTCTCACTTCTCAAGGTTGTCATCGTTTTAGACGATAATAATTATAATAAATATGTTTAAACGTATCCTGCATTTGACATGGACGCACCAGTTCTCAAAGATGATTTTGTGCGCGAGTATCAGTAATATTCTTATGACGCCCGAATACCAAATCAGCTTGGACGAATCGAACTACAGGTTCAAGATACAAGTAGATATTTCTTACCCGCTGAAGCATTTATTGAAGTCGAAGGTGAAATTTTAAAAGATGATAATACTGAATATGCAGCCAATATTAGTGTTGGTTTTCTTAATAATGGTATTATGGCATTGTTTGATAGCGCTACATACATGATTGACGGAAAAAATATTGAATCAATTCAGAAAGACGTTGACGTTGCTACAACAATACTTGGACTTGCAAGATACAGTAACGATTATTCAAGATCAGCTGGTCCATCAATGATGTTTGTAAAAGACACCTCTAATTCTCCAGAATACCAACAATATGAAATAGGACGACCAAGAAATTTTGCCAGAAACGCCAATGCGGATGAAGAGAGTATGATTATTAATGTAGATCCAGATTTCGACATAGGATTTTGATCACGTCAAATGATGTTAAAAGGTGATAGGAGAACATTTTCATGTGTAATTCCACTGTCACATATCTTTGGATTCTGCAGACATGTACGAAAGGTTATTTTCGGAGCTAAACATACAGTTGTACTCGTGTGAAAAAGCACAGACAACGATGCAATATGGAGATCGGCTGGTGATCCTTGTATTGTAGTACTAACAAAACTTTCTCTGTGGATGTCAATGATGCCCCCCTCGATATCTAAAGAACAACGGTTACTTTCTTTTATGGATCAAGGTGGTAAATCAGCGTTATCATGGTTAACAATGACCACAGATGCTATCCAGAGTAATATTAACTCTAAATATTAGAGTTTATTTACATGGCAGAAAGCCTCTCAACAAGGTGTTTCTGCACCGCGACACATATTTATTGCATTTCAAAATACTACACGAGTAAATAATTAGACACAAAGTATCATGATATTTGATAAGCTCGTTGTTTCTGAGGTTTCATTAAGGATAAATGGTCATCAAGAACCATCCGCGGATATTTTTTTAGATTTCGATCAAAATCATGTGGCACGTGCATATCATCGTGTTATGTCGTTTATGGGACGTGATCAAAACATTGATACTGGTTTACAAATATCACAGCTGGATTTTGCAACTCTGTGTCCGATTTATTACTTTTCACTAGAACATTTAGATTTGACCAGACAGTCAGTAGTTGATATATATTTTCGAGCTCGTGTCAATAGAGATGTTAGAGATATCCGTAATTATAGAGCATTTGCTGTTATACCCAGTGATAAATCAATGTTACTCGAAGGTGTTGGTGGACGAATGAGAGTCATTGATGCACCAGTAGAGAAAATGTAACACGTAATTAGATCATTTATGAATATTATAAATGTCATACAATCACGCTAATGTTACCCTGACTCCTGGTCAGAAAAAAAAGACTGCAATCAGCATCAAACATTAACTGTGGAATAAAAATATCGTTGAAAAAAGAACAGATGAGCGGTTCAATTCAAAAACTTTAATGAAGCAAAAAATCAAATAAAGGCGTCAAACTTAGTCTTTCTGCAGGCGATATCAAAGATACTTTTAAAACGGGTGGTATATTTCACCTTCTCGCATCTATACCAGCATTAATAGCCGCAGCAGCCCCAGCTGTTGCGAAAGCAGCTGCGTTAGGCGCTGTTGGAACTGCTACTGAAATGGCATTAAAGAAAGCAACCGGACGTGGAATCAAAAAAAGGGAAAAGGTCTCAGATTACCAGGAACCCCGCCTTTCTTGGTACGGTAAAGGTCTAAGACTTCCAGGGACAGTTTACTGATCTCTCCTATGTCTAATTTTGATTTACTCGATGCTGCTAAAAAAATGAATATAAAAAAATTCAGAGGTGTTTTTATGCGCGAGCAATTACCAAAACAACCTAACAATACTGAAACTGGTATTATTAATCTCGATAAAAACTCTGGACCTGGCACGCATTGGGTAGCGTATGCAATTGATCCAAATGGAATTATCTATTTTGATTCATATGGATTAGCGCCACCAAAAGAATTTCTTCATTATGTCAGTAATAATACTACTCAAATCTGGTATTCAACGCTACCAACACAAACATTAACTGATCCTCCAATATGTGATCGTGAAGTACTTAATGTGCTTGATGCTGTATCCATGGCACCTCCAGGAAAGCCACCTCATAAAGTCGTGCATGAATATACCACATTGTCACATTTGAACAGATATCAGTAAATATAATGGTAGATATTTATGGATGATCTGCTCGTGGTAAAGCTCAGCAGCAAGGTGATTTATCTAAATATGCAACCCTCAATCAACTCAGAAAAGAGATTGATGATTTATTAAATATTACAAGTGTGGATCGAAATGAAGTGGTTGTTTTTCAGGACAAACAAGGACGATTAAAGACAACCAATATACAACTGTGAGACGTACTTATGCGAATTCCTACTGCAGTTGCTTATAATATCGCAATTTTTACTGATCAGGGTAAAATACAGGATTTCGGTAAGTCAGTTAACGATTATGTCAAGACGACTGGCGGTGCATTTAGTGGAGACGTTATTATGAACATAAAAATAAAATTACAGATCTTGGATATCCAACTACAGATAGTGATGCTACAACAAAAAAAAATATGTTGACGATCAAGAATCTAAGTATGTATTAGCCAACGGTGGTATAATGCGTGCATTTCTTAATATGAACCATAATGGTATTAGTAAATTTTAAAAACACCAGAATCTGAGTTTGATGCTGCTATAAAAAAGATAAGTCGATGATAAGGAAATTCCAATAATGCATTCGTTGGCGACAATCAATGATGGAGTTGCTGCATTTAAAACTGAGTTTTCTAATCACATACAAACGTTTCTAATTTTCGTAGAAATATAAACAAAACTAATAACGAATTTTTTGGAAGTCCAGCAAAAGTTGATATAAAACTTACTGATATTAACATAAAAATCAACGATATTATTAGTGGAATTCCGGATATTGTTAATAAAACAAGCCTGATTAAAATTCGTCACAAACAGATCATCAGCGTCGTGTACGTCCTCGGATCATGCTCAGCTACATGGACACAACGAAATAAAACCATCAAACACACCGCGGAGGTCGCTGGTATATATAGGTTGTCTGTGTTTAGCGCTGAAAAATTTAACATACCACATCTTCAGTAGCTAATAAGTTATCTAGAACTGTATCTGTAATATTGGATAAAAATTATGAAGAAACGTTCACGTTGGAATCATCGGATAGAAGTTTGTCCTCCGCTAATTACTGGTGGTGACTGGAATTTGTAACTAAAGCTCACATTTTAATTACTTAATTAAATAACAACGTCATTAGGTATAATGAATCCGATGACAGAGTCACTCATTGACGTTCAACGTCACAGATATAATCAGGCGTGTAAGTGTCAGACTGAACTAAAAAATATCGACGAATACACGTTGAAAGTAAAAAAAATATCGCAGACGCATGGTTGTTATCGATGTAGTAGTTTTCTCGGTTTCTGCTGTTGTTGCTGGAACCGGATTATTATTATCAACGTTAACTATGACTGCTCCTGCGGTTTTAACAATTGTCGTTTCTACGACAACAACATGTGCATGTATTCTCAGTATTATCGCTAAGAAAATATCTACATGCACGAATGATTACGCGAGTATATGATGAAATTACACACAGCAACAGCCGCCTATGCTAAATTATGCTCACATCTTTCCTTGTACCTCAGTGATGGTAAAATATCTGATGATAATTTTCAATTATCGTTATGATAATGAAAACCTACGATGAAGCATTCGTGATGGAAAATAACGCATCATCTAGTGACAATAACGAAAGGATGGAGAATTAAATAATAAACATAGCAATAATGTCTGATTCAAGAGAACTATTGCAACAGATCGTCACTATTACGACGCCATCAAAAACTACTATGATATCAATAAGTTCGACCAATCCTGAATTCAGCGTTAACTTTCCAATTGCAATTCCAGTAAAAGAGATAGCATTAGCACAGTTGCGTGTTTATTATAGCTGGCCTAATATTAGATCAAAACCATTTGGTGGACTACAGGCAAATAATTCTTTAGCATTCAGCTGTGAAGGAACGTGAGACTTCGCCTAACCTACGTCAGTCCTTATACCAGAAGTAGTTCGTAGGATGAGGGATAAGAACTGCCAGAGAATTCTGGTCATCTCTCTACGATGGACAAGTACTAGATCAATGATCTGATCTCCATAGCGACCGACGCACCAAGGAAAGTCATGGCGGTTCCCACTTTGCACAATTAGCCCACTGTTTCCCCTCCTTCGCGCTTAGGTCTTGTTATGAATGACTGACAAGAAAAAGCAGTTTATAACTTAATATGGAAAAAGGATTGCAACAGCTATACAGTCATTATATCTGAGGACATGAAGAGAAATACGTAACTCTTTGTTTTCACTTAGCCACCATCACCATATAACTGACACGTGGACACAACAAGGACCTCTCTGATTTATTTTCAGCTATCACTCACGTTATTACCAAAATGGAATATTCCCCTGATGTTGACATAGTTTTACTCATCCAAGTTCGAGTCCCTATCATTACATCAATCAATCCGCTATCATATAAGACTTCCTTTCTGCATGCAGTCATTGAACTACATACAGTGAATCAGTGGTCCCAATGACACAACCTGAGGGAAAATAAAGCAGGTTACCATCACAAAGCAGTCAACAAGTAACTATGTGCCACCTGTCCTTGAATGATACATCGAGAGAAAAACGAAACTTGAGCCCGTACACGCTCTCAACTATTATCTGATGAGTACAGACCGGGCCAGGCTTTTTCTGCCTCTCAAATCCGGAATGCAAGACATGGGACCACAAGAACTAGCTGCTTGTTTAAAATGAGTTATAAAATCAGTTTACACTGGCATCTCTCAGAACAGGCGCCTCCAACATGGTCAGGATCATGTCTGCTCAGTCCCACAGTTCACGGACTAGTCTTCCATTCGTTTGGAAATGTTTAGCCTCGTAGTCAAAATCTTTGATGGAATCTGCTCAGATTTTTGTTCGGATTGTGTAAAAGACCCAAACTGGTCCCCCTGGGCTACCAGCGATAGAGATCTTGTCTGAGGCACTCTGGCGCACCATTGTGGACAAACCAGACATCGAAATATTAGGGATTCACATTAATTTCATGACCTTTGCGTGAGGATGCTAGGCGAGACGGTAAAGTGAAATTGGAAGACTTCTACAGCCAAGAAAATCCATTGGTATTTCCTACATGGAGGAAAGATAGGGATGTGAAAGTATGCATCCTGGAAGTCCATGGAGACCGGCCATGACGCCCGATCTTATGAGATTCCTGTTTGAGGATGAGGTTTCCTTCCGAAAAAGGTAAACGCACGGGAACCTTACTAGAGAAGGAAGATCTCTAAACCGAAGTTGGTATCCTTGTATGATAGACCTTACGAACACATTGTTCAAGATACCTTGTATGATAGACAATAAACTCATTGTCCAAGATACCTTTTATGATAGACCTTATGAACTCATTGTCCAAGATACCTTGTATGATAGACCTTATGAACTCATTGTCCAAGATACCTTGTATGATAGACCTTATGAACTCATTGTCCAAGATACCTTGTATGATAGACCTTATGAACTCATTGTCCAAGATACCTTGTATGATAGACCTTATGAACTCATTGTCCAAGATACCTTGTATGATAGACCTTATGAACTCATTGTCCAAGATACCTTGTATGATAGACCTTATGAACTCATTGTCCAAGATACCTTGTATGATAGACAATAAACTCATTGTCCAAGATACCTCATCAAATTTCTTAAAAAAGATTATAGCCTGGCACCAACGGAAAGTGGCAAAGGAAGAATACACTGCAGAAGAGTGAACGAGTCCTTATCATCGTTTGTAAATCTGCAATTTATTTAGGGTAACATATTTTCAGTCTTTTTATCAAAGTCTTTCAAGAGACGGACTTTTTACTTTGTTGCAGGTGGGAATTGGGTATTTTCCTTTGGACAAGAATATTTTGTTTTCTTTCACATAGTTTTCTTTCAACAAAATCAATGGATATAATTAGCTCCATTTTCTTTTTTTCTTCAAATCAGAGGATGAATATTTGATTCAAGCTCTTTGAGGACCGAAATCTCTCTTCAAACAACAAAGGCTATCCGCCACCTTCTCTTCAAGAAAATAAAATGGTTACTCCCCATGTCGCCTTTTAGAAGTTTCGTTTAAAGATATTATCTGTTTTTAGTAACAGAAGTCATATTTGATGGCAGCTTGGCATTATTTGACACATTTTAAAGCCCTTATTACCATAATACTTGTAAAGAAATCTGGTTCGTTTGGGGGTTTTTTTTGCCAAGTAGTTTTTGAGAAGTTGTTTAAAATTGTCTATATTTTTAGTAACGGTAGACATATATGATGGTGAATTATTAGCATTAGAACTAATTTCTTTAAATACAGACATGCTAGGATGTTTTCTGTCAGATGTGGTCAGAATCAGTTGAGCAGTTTTTAAAAGTTGAATAAAGCTTTTTCCTTTTAAGTTTGTAGTTATGGTGGCCATATTTGATTATATATATATATATATATATATATATATATATATATATATATATATATATATATATATATATATATATATACACACACACACACACACACACACACACACACACAGAGTCGTTCGAGATTCCTATTAAAGAAATCAAGGTATATAGGATTTTTGTATTACAAATAATTATAAATATATACCAGACAGAACAGGCTGTGCTATCCCTGGATTCTGTAGTAGAATTTTGATAATATTGGGCAGAAATAATAGTTTAATACAAACAAAACTAGGTTAGAGAAATTAAATTCGTACACTACCGTGCTTAGTCGTGACGGTATATTAGTTCTAATAGATTTTGGAGTGGGCAGTTTCTCATGTTGGTTGGTCCATATTGGGTTAAATCAAAAAATTATATGAAATTCAACAGATTTATGTTTATCTGATATTCGATAAGATACTTGTCGAAGGCACCTAAGATATACATCTACTTTTGGCCATCAATTAACATGTTCCTACCATCTGTCGTTCAGAGAATGGTACCTGTAGCCAAGACACACTAGGAATAGCATTATATCTAATTGATTTACCAGGAACCATATTGCTTCCAGTTCATTAGGTTTCTACATCATTTCTCCTTTCAACTAGCAAACTATTCATTACATATACAACAAGTAGTTTGCATCATTGTTATTTAACTTTGTTAAACGCAAATGTGTCCATTACTGACCATCCATGACATAAATAAATTCAGTTGGTCCAACTTGTTATTCATAACTTGTATATTTATACGAACAGGGTGTACATATGAATATGGCGTTAAAGCAAACATTACAATGAGAGTCATATAAGTAGATTAGCTTTATCCTGACAATTTTGTTTTCAAGATTTCTTGCAGCATGCATGTTGTCACTCTTAAAATGTGTATAAAGGAATCATTTAAAACAATTTGAAAATTTCACTTCTTCTTCTTCTTCTTCTTCTTCTTCTTCTTCTTCTTCTTCTTCTTCTTCTTCTTATAATTATTATTATTATTATTATTATTATTATTATTATTATTATTATTATTATTATTATTATTATTATTATTATTATTATTATTATTATTATTTACCATTACTGCCCAGACCTTTGATATATTGTAAGCCATTTCTAATAATTAGGCTTGTGATGAATGCTCAATATATAGATTTCAAAGAGTGTGCTACCTTTTCAGGAATTGATAAATCCAGTCGAGCCCGAGATTTTTATGGAATCCCTTTATAGTAAAACAAAAATCTAGAGTCAGAATAATAAATGTATGATGATATAAAACTAAATTTTGTTTAGGTAACTTTTGTATTATACTTATAAATAACAATTTTAGATAACATCGCTTCACAAAAATAGCTTTATTATTCGTGTATTCACCCATTGTAAATTATTACCTGTATAAACTTGAAAGCTCTTCGTGTTTTAACTTTAACAACTGATAATTATTGTGCGAAATACTTGGGGTCCAAATATATATTGTTATTTTTGATGACCACAACTTTGAACACAAATAATCTCCGAGTCTAGTCTTCATTGGATTAACTCGGCATCAAAATGAGATGTATACAAAGTTGCATTATGTTGCAACAGATATATAAATTCATAAAGCGTTGAAGATCATTTGTAATGAAGAACGTGATATAATCCGGTTTTGAATAGTAAGAGTTTGTGAAAAATACTACCAGATGGATGCTTGTCGAAAATACCAAAAGCAAAGCTTTCAAGTAACTACTTAAATAAAAAAAAAAATCAGAAAACATGTAACAGCTTACATTCTGCAGCATAATTTCATGATCAGTTTGATCAGAGGTTTTTTTTACGTCAACAAAATCAAGCCTAATAAAACAATCATTTTACATTTCTTCTAGCCAAACAGTTATGAAATCGATATGCGCGGTTTGGCTATTAGAGAATGTTTCCTAAATCATTACTGTTTTGAATATAGACACAAGACAAACAAGGTGAAATGTTTCACTCTAGCAACAAGTACTAGGCTAATGGCTCTGAGGATAGTGCTCTGTTTATGAGACATAGTTTCCCTGCTACTTCCAGAAAAGTCTTTAAACTGCTGAGTGACGATGCACGCAATGTTTCATTTAAGACCTCGGTTACATATTTTCTCTCAAATGGACATCTGTACTTGTTTAAAATGTGGGAATTGATTGTGCCTTTATACACATTTTAAGAGTGACAACATGCATGCTGCAAGAAATCTTGAAAACAAAATTGTCAGGATAAAGCTAATCTACTTATATGACTCTCATTGTAATGTTTGCTTTAACGCCATATTCATATGTACACCCTGTTCGTATAAATATACAAGTTATGAATAACAAGTTGGACCAACTGAATTTATTTATGTCATGGATGGTCAGTAATGGACACATTTGCGTTTAACAAAGTTAAATAACAATGATGCAAACTACTTGTTGTATATGTAATGAATAGTTTGCTAGTTGAAAGGAGAAATGATGTAGAAACCTAATGAACTGGAAGCAATATGGTTCCTGGTAAATCAATTAGATATAATGCTATTCCTAGTGTGTCTTGGCTACAGGTACCATTCTCTGAACGACAGATGGTAGGAACATGTTAATTGATGGCCAAAAGTAGATGTATATCTTAGGTGCCTTCGACAAGTATCTTATCGAATATCAGATAAACATAAATCTGTTGAATTTCATATAATTTTTTGATTTAACCCAATATGGACCAACCAACATGAGAAACTGCCCACTCCAAAATCTATTAGAACTAATATACCGTCACGACTAAGCACGGTAGTGTACGAATTTAATTTCTCTAACCTAGTTTTGTTTGTATTAAACTATTATTTCTGCCCAATATTATCAAAATTCTACTACAGAATCCAGGGATAGCACAGCCTGTTCTGTCTGGTATATATTTATAATTATTTGTAATACAAAAATCCTATATACCTTGATTTCTTTAATAGGAATCTCGAACGACTGTGTGTGTGTGTGTGTGTGTGTGTGTGTATATATATATATATATATATATATATATATATATATATATATATATATATATATATATTTATATATATATATAAATGAGAATTATTTACTGGGTCGTCATGCGAGTGTGTCTGCTACGCACGAGCTTATATAACACCGATTCAGTGCCATCATTTTCTGGTGATGCTTGCTTAGTCCTGACCGTATATGGGCTGGTGCGTGCAGGCAAGGCGATGGGTGCCATTTACTCGCGGACTTGGGTTCGAAACTCGGTAAAGTACGAATTTAATTTCTCTAACCTGTATGATATTATTGTTTGTATTAAATTATATATATATATATATATATATATATATATATATATATATATATATATATATATATATATATATAGATATATATATATATATATATATATATATATATATATATATTCCTAGGATAAGTATTAGTGTTAACTTCCCTATCTTCCTAACCAGGAAATCGTGTTTAAAAACAGCTGAGAAATCAAAAACTTGTACAACCATAACATATTAGTCATTTAAGCATTGCAACGAAATCCCAGCTTTTTATGTATGTGGTCAATGAACGTGTACCTTTCAAAACACAAAGAAATAAGTACTTCAAATATGACTGATTAACTCCTGGTTATATAGTCAATATGAAAATCCGTGATTATTTTAGATTTATTGGTGAACAAGAACTCTGCACAACATAGAGGAATAAAGTAGGCAAACTTATCACTGTGGCCAATAAGAATAACCAGCAATCAGATTTAGAGCATAATTGCATTAAGGATTATATTTAGAAAGTTTAAAACAAACTAGAAATTGAGAAAAATTATCCCCATTCATCACTCGCGCAGAAAAGTAGATATTAATAGCGACCAACTCAAATCTATCTTACGAACTCTGTCCAAACTACTTGAAAACATGTTCGTTACAATCTTTTGATCTATCATCCTATTAACTTAATGAGGGTTAAGAGAAAACCACTCCTGTGAAACAGCCTTGTCCTCCCTGGTATATAATGACTATTGCGTTAAATCAAGGGAAATTAATTGGATCCCACTAGTTTGTCTTAAAATAGCTTGGCTTTTTTTATCATGATATTTCTAGTCGATAAACTGAACATTTATCAATGTATCAACTTCACTATTGATTGGTTTACATTATATCCAACAGAGAAAACAGTGTATCAAAATAAATGGCAATTGTTCTAAAGAATAATCAGTTAAAGGTGGAGTACCACAAAGATGAATTCTACATCCATTCGTCTTTTCCATTTGCAATCAACCACTGACGACAAACAATTGTATTTCATATACCGACCTATAATGTAGATTACCGGCACAACACGCTATCAGATTTCAAACAGTTAAAATGAGACCTAAACCTTCCTTCAAATAGCCTCAATTAGAATAATGATGTAAGGAAAATTGCATGAATGTAAACACAGACATGACTAAAGTAATGATTGCAACCCAGCAAGAGCGAGTGATAGTGGACAAATTTAATCTTAAGTTGAACGAAATTTGTTTACAAATGATTGCCCATGATAAAATCCTTGTGTTGTTGGTCAATTTACAGCAGAATAAATATATTCAAGTCGTGTGCTATAGAGTCATCACTGTGCTTATTAAGGAAGGTAAGGCCATATCTATCGATGAAATATAGTTTAAAACACACAGCCATTATGTAAAAACCACACCTAGACTAATGTAATGTTATTTGGACAAACACAATTATTAAATCCGTCATAATACTGAAAAAATCTTATATGCAATGGATGATATCAAAATGATAACTGTAAGTGAACGAATAAGGCCACAATTGCGTCCAAACTTTAAAATATATGACCCAATTATATCTCGAGGAACTATTTCATACGGGAAAACAAGGCAACAATCTCAAAATAAGATCAATAACAGCTAGCCAACTTTCCATTAGAAAATAATAAAAACACAACGATATTAGAAATGTTTTCTACTCTCAGGGAAACTAATATGGAATTAAATCTCAGGCAAAATTAGAAAAAGTGAAAATGTAAATGTATTTAATGAATCATGACAATCTACTTCAATAGATCGAAAGTTAAACATGTTTGAGTAGACAAAAATAATTAAACTAAAGATTACATTTTCAAACTTAACACTTTGTTGTCCCACTATTTTTGTTCAGTATATACACAAATGAAATACTCAGCTGGAATATGTTCTTATAAAGTTTTGTTTCCATATATATAAATTTAGCATTTTTAATAATGAAGATTTTGTCAGTATGAAGTTGTATTGATATTTTGCGTTTGTTTTTACCCTATAAAAGAAACAGAAGTTTATTGCTTTTCTGTTTTGCGTATGCAACTATGTGCTATTGATGTTGTTACGACCCTGTAATTAAACTATGTGTGTGTTAAGGAATGAAATTTGTATAAATCTTTTTATTTCATTTTATTTCATTAAATGTAATTATTAATACAATTATATTAATATCAGTCTAATATGTTGTTGAAAAAAAAACGTCGTGTTTACTTGAGTCATAAATGTGCCTTGCCGGAGCAAGTGTGCTGTGTATGATGACAAATTCATTACAAGTAAACATTCAGGAATAGCTATGAAAACGATTGGCTGATACTTGGTCAGGCTTTCCTAATGTCCAGAAGTATTACGAAATTGCTCGTGTCCTCGTGCGCGTGTAATTCAAACAACGTACTAGCTTCATTTATGTTTATGTATTTTTGTAAGACAGTCGAAGTCGAGAGTCATACACAGTCGTAGAGTTGTAAAGTCAGTTTATTGTAACATCTTAAGATTTATACAACTTCTGTTACCTTAAAAAAAAGGTATTTTTGTACTAGAAGAAGTTGTCTGTTCGTTTGTCTACGTAGAACATGTTTTGTTAGAGGAGCTAATTTTAATTCGTTTTTTATTTCTTCTGAATAATTGTTTTCCTGGAGAACAACATTAGTGATTGGGACAAAGACATTTTCCCGTAAATATTCTAAATTAGAACGGAGCAACACAAACTGTGCTGTATTATGCAAATTCTGGAATTTTCTGTTAGCTTTCATCTGACGTCATCATCCGCCATATTGGACCGGAATTGAACTTCAGACTGTGTTTAGAACTCTTGACAGGACTTGTGTTTCTATTTTAAACAAACAATTTGGATCATTTCTGTCAACCGTAAGTCTTTATTTACTTATTTTCATGTTTTCTAGGAAAATAAATTATTTTTGTTAAAATTTACAAAGCTTGTTGTATTCACTCTTTCTTTTATGTTACTTTGAACGAGCCGATACGTAACATAAAAGAAATTGGAGACTCGTCCGGAATATTTGAAATTAGCGTTTAGAACTCTTGACAGGACTTGTGTTTCTATTTTAAACAAACAATTCGGATCATTTCTGTCAACCGTAAGTCTTTATTTACTTATTTTCATTTTTACTAGGAAAATAAATTACTTTTGTTAAAATTTACAAAGCTTGTTGTATTCACTCTTTCTTTTATGTTACTTTGAACGAGCCGATACGTAACATAAAAGAAATTGGATACTCGTCCGGAATATTTGAAATTAGCTAAAATTTTAAAATTTAAATTTCCCTAGTTCACTTTATTTGAAATTTTAATGAAAACAACAGGCTTTCTTAAAAGTGTCAAAAGTGGAGAGTTTTCTTTCTACTCCATCCAAAGAACAGTTGGAGAGTTTAAGGAAGGATGAATTGCTTGAACTTGCCAGAAAGTATGAACTATCTGAAGCAAACACTTCTTTAACTAAACAAGAAATCAAGAAAATTATAGTTCAACATCTGGTAGAAACGAATGTCTTTGACACAAGTGTTTGTCATCTGTCAGTAAGACTTTAACCTATGCTGACAATAACTAATGGCAGAACTAAAATTGAAATATAAATTTGACTTTCAAAAAGAATAGATGAGATTACAATCTGAAAAGGAGGAGAAAGAGAGACAGGAAAGGGAGAATGAAAAACAAAGGCAAATTGAATTGCAAAAAGAGCAAATGATAATACAATTAAAAGAAAAAAAAAGAAAGACAAATAAAATTACAAATAGAACAACTTAAACTTAAAAAAGAAGAAATGAGATTACAATTTGAAGAAAGGGAAAAAGAAAGACAAATAGAAGAAAGGGAAAAAGAACGACAAATACAAATAGAGGAAAGGGAAAAAGAAAGACAAATACAAAAAGATGAAAGGGAAAAACAAAGACAAATTGAAGAAAAGGAAAAAGAAAGACAAATACAAATAGAAGGAAAGGAAAATAATAGATGCAAAAAGAAAGGGATGAAAAAGAATATCAAATTAAAATGAAAGAATTGGATCTGGCAAGTGGTAGGCATGATTCCACGTCTCATGCAAATTCAAAGTTTAACATGTTAGGGAATATTGAATTAGTTCTCCACTTCAGTGTAAAGGAAGTAGACAAATATTATATTTTGTTTGAAAAAGTAGCTGAGAATTCAAAATCGCCAAGAGAGTATTGGACTCAATTATTGCAGAGTGTACTTTATGGCAAGGCCAGAAATATCTATATATCTGTATCAGTACAACAAAGTTCTGATTACGATTTGGTTAAGGAATGCATCTTGAAAGGTTACGAGTTAGTCCCTGAGGCTTATCGACAAAAGTTCAGAAGTTACAACAAAAAAAAAATTAGACAAACTTATATTGAATTTGCTAGGGAAGAACAGTGTTCAAGAGATGGTGTCCGAGAAAATTGAACAACTGGTATTTATCAGAAGAGTTCAAAAACCCGTATTCCTAGTGATATCAAAAATCACCTTGAAGATCATGAGGTTTAGACCCTGGAAATGCTGCCCTGGTTGCTGATAAATATTCCTTAACTCATAAAGTTCCTGCTGTAAACAAAGATTTCACTCGGCAGTCTACTGATAGAAAGGTGTTTCAAACAAATACGACTCTCAGCAAAAATCAATCTGGCACAAATTCTAAAAATCAAGCCTCTGAGATACTTGATTCTAAATTCTTTTCTCTACCTATATGTACCTATTGTAAGAAAAAAAGGACACGTCATTTCTGAGTGCTTCAAACTGAGATATAGGCATCAGAATCAAGATAGACCTATCCAAAATGCTCTTATTTCTAAGAGGTCAAGGTCATGTATTGAAAACAATACGTTTGTTTGGTTTGATAAACTTCAGTCTGATTATGTTTTGGAGAATTTTGAACCATTCATGTCGAAGGGTTCTATATCACTCTTGGGTGATTTGTCCAATCCTATCCCTATTAAAATTTTAAGGGATAAAGGAGCTTCTCAGAGTCTTTTGGTTTCAGGTGTTTTGCCTTCTTCTGAGAAGACCTGTTCTAAAGAGAGTGTTTTCATTCAGGGAGTAGAGTGCGGCTTTGTTAGTGTTCCTCTTCATTCTGTTAATTAAGACTTAGTTTCAGGACCTGTGACCGTCGGTGTAGTGTATATCTTACCCGTTTAGGAAGTTCATTTGTTGCTAGGCAATAACGTAGCCGGAGACAAGGTTGTGGTTAATCCACTTGCAACTGACGAGCCTTCTTTGGATCAGAAAGTTTATCCTAAAAGAAATCTCTGATTTATTCCCAGCTTGCGCAGTTACCAGAGCCATGGCAAAGAAAGCTCTTGAGAATGATCTTGATAAAGACTGTGTTCCTTTAGCTGACACATGTATTGGTCAGGCTTTTGATGAGGTCACTTTCACTTCCAATTTGGATCAGACGATAGGTATTGATCATAGTGATCCTCTTTTGAATACTCATTCTCTTTTATCTGATCAGGGTGATAAACGACAATCATATGTCGTTGAACAGGAGAAGGATCCTGAGATCTCCTGTTTGCTTCAGCAGGCCGTTAGTGAAACTGAAGCAAATGAAGTACCTGTCTGTTACTTCATTAAAAATGAAGTTCTTATGAGAAAATGGAGACCTCTCGAGGTACCTGCTAGTGAGGAATGGTCAGTAACATATCAAATTGTGGTTCCGAAACCTTACAGACAGGAAATACTTTGTTTAGCCCATGAAACTTCATTGGTTGGTCATCTGGGAACAAATAAAATGTATCACAAGATCTGGACTCAATTCTATTGGCCAAGAATCCAAAGTGATGTTTCCAAGTTTTGAAGATCTTGTCATACGTGTCAAATTGTGGGAAAACCAAATCTAAAAATTTCTAAAGCTCATTTGAAACCAGTTCCTACATTTGACAAACCATTCAGTAGAGTTGTAGTAGATTGTGTTGATACCTTACCAAAGACCATGCCATGTAACCAAAATTTGTTGACAATCAAGCGTGTGTCAACACGTTTTTCAAAAGTAATTCCTTAGAGGAATTTTTCTCATTTTGGCCGTCTCAGGTTTGATCAATCTGGTCAAAGGTCAAATTTCAAGTCTGGGGTATTCCAGATTGTTACACTTGAATTTGACATTCAGCAGTTCAAGTCGAAAGTGAAACTATGGTTTCACCAATGTGTACTAGAGAGAATTTTTTATTCCTTTAATAAAGTCCATTCTCTCTTGCTTATTTAGCGGAGTTTAATTCCGCAATTAAGATTTTATGGCCCTTACAAAGTAAAGAAGAAAATGAATGAGTTAGAGTATAACATTAGTACTCAAGTCTAAAAAATTAATAAAGTACTATTTTTTTAAAGAAATAGTTAAGTAAATCATGTAATTTAGTTGGACCTGTCCCACTAAAAGAAGATTCGCATGAAGGAATTCAGCTGAATTCTACTAATTTTAATACAACACCCATACAGGATGAATCCTTTTAAACAGCAATATATGAAAAAAGATTCATTATTTACTGGACAATGATTTTATAGAGCCCAGTAAGAGTGATTGGAGTTCACCGTGCATTCTTGTTCTGAAACAGTATAAAACTTTCCGAATGTGTACGGATTAATGAAGGTGAATAGTGTGACAAAAACTCTTTTCCGCTGCCAAGAATCGATGAAATTGAAAATGCCAATACGTCACTAAATTCGACCTTCTGAAAAGCTTTTTGGCTAATTCCCATAAAAGAAAGAGCAAAAAAAAAATTCAGCTTTGTGACTCCAGATGGACTCTACCAATACAAAGTGGTGTCTTTTGGGATGAAGGTTTTTCAGAGTACATTTAAACGCCTTATGAATCTTTCTTCTGGTCTAGACAACTGTGATACATACATTGATGATGTCATCATTTACAACAACACCTGGGAAGAACATCAAACTACGATTCGGAAGTACTTCGTCAGACACACGGATGCAAATCTGACCATTAATTTATCTAAAAGTGAGTTCTGCCGTGCATGTGTTACCTTTCTAGGACATATTGTGGGACATAGACAGATTAAAACTATAGATGCTAAGGTCAAGGCTATTTTTGAATTTCCAGTGCCTGTCAATAGAAAACAGCTGACGCGATTTTTAGGTATTGCGGGGTACTATCGCAAATTTTGTTCTAATTTTTCTGATGTAGTTGAACCTCTGACATATTTGTTGAGAAAGAAAAACAAGTTTCTTTGGACTGAAAAATGTCCAGAGGCTTTCGATAGACTAAAAGCCATACTTGAAAGTGTACCAGTTTTTACGTCTCCAGATTTCAGTCAGCCGTTCAACCTGTCTGTATGTGCGAGTGATGTTGGGGTTGGAGCAGTTTTACTTCATGATGACCAAAATGGTGTGTTATTTCCATAAGAAATTAAATAAACACCAGAGAAACTACTCAACAATCGAGAAGGAGTGCGTGGCCTTAATGCTGGCATTACAGCATTTCGAAGTTTATATTAGCTCGGCTCCTTCTCCGGTTGTTGTGTCTAGTGACCACAACCCCTTTACTTTCATCGGCAGAATGAAAAATAAAAAACAGAGGCTATTGAGAGTTTATTTTTTATAAGAATACAATCTATCAGGCACATAAAAGGAAAGGATAATTTGATTGCACTCTTATTAAATGTAATTATTAATATGATTATATTAATATCAGTCTAATATGTTGTTGAAAAAACATCATGTTTACTTTAGACATAAATGTGACTCGTGTGATCACGTGCTGTGTATGATGACAAATTCATTACAGGTAAACATTCAGGAATAGCTATGAAAACGATTGGCTGATACTTGGTCAGGCTTTCCTAATGTTCAGGAGCATTACGAAATTGCACGTGTCCTCGTGCGCGTGTAATTCAAACAACGTATTAGCTTCATTTATATGCTGATGTATTTTTGTAAGAGAGTCAGTTGTAGTCGAGAGTCATAAACAGTCGTTGAGTCGTAAAGTCAGTTTATTGTAACATCTTAAGAGTTATACAACTTATGGTACCTTACTAAAGGTATTTTTCTGTTAGAAGAAGTTGTCTGTTCATATGTCTACGTAGAACATGTTTTGTTAGAGGAGCTAATTTTGATTCTTTTTTTCTGAATAATTATTTTCCTGGAGAACAACATTACTGATTTGGACAAAGACATTTTCCCGAAAATATTCTAAACTAGAACGGAACAACACAAACTGCTTTATGCTTTATTGTATAAATTCTGGAATTTTCTGTTAGCCTTCGTCTGATGTCATCATCCGCCATGTTGGACCGGAATCGAACTGTGTTTAGAACTCTTTACAGGACTTGTGTTTCTATTTTGAACAAACAATTTGGATCATTTCTGTAAACCGTAAGTCATTTTTAACATATTTACATAGTTTCATGTTTTCTAGGGAAATAAAATTATTTTTGTTAAAATTTACAAAGCTTATTATCTTCACTCTTTCTTTTATGTTACTTTGAACGAGACGATACTTAACAATGTAAATACGCAAGTAAATAGGTCACAAGGATGATTGGTTCCCTACAACTGTCACCCTAATTTAATGATGTCGTTATCATTGACATTGTCATTATTATTATTAATATTATGGTTGTTGTTGTTGCTGCTGCTGCTGTTCCAAAACTTAGACGTTGAAGTTATACAACATTACATCAGATCAAGTGGAAGAATATGGACATTTTTTAATCGTAAACACACGTCTTTTAATATTTTTTTTTCCCCTTTGGTCATATTTTGTGCATTGGTTCCTTTCTATGCAACTAGGGAAATTTTATTAACATTTTAAACATTAAATCAATGTTGCGGTTTTCCTTTAAAATTATTGTGTACCACTTTTAGTAATCTACCAGGGACAGTATCCAGGGAAGGGATGAGCTTTATTTAAATGTCAGTTACCTGGCTTGACATCTAAAACTATGTTAATAAGACTGTATTGAGCTGAATTTTGCATAAGTATGAAATCTTAAAATTGAATCCATTGTGCATTAAAATTTTATTACAGTCAAGCCAGCAAGGTATTTGTGAAGAGTCACTTCGACATTTTCTTCACGTTAGTGTTAAACTTGAAAGACCAGCATCCACGGCTCATTTGGAATCGACCCGGTCATCACAACGCTATCCTGAAAAAGTACACATTAGAGTTACCGACCATTACAGCTTGACAGGAACACATGTCAAATAGGGAAGTTGATATGCATCCTAACTTACGAAAGAAAACATTGTCTTGGGGAAAAAATTAGGAACTGCTGATTAAGATTGGTCACATTAAATTAAAGCGCACACATTGGATATAATGTTGAATTTAAAGGTAGCAACCTTGGTCGAAATTGTTTGGTCCATTATTTTCCTGCGAAAAGGACCAACCTCGAGTTGACTCCGGTGAAAACTAGAGTATAGTGCTTTCTTCGTTAAACGGGTAAATGAGACCAGGTGGCTGTCTTGCAAGAAAAGTTAGGTTTTAGTGCTAGGATGCACAATGTCTGAATGAGAACAGCATTAAGGTACGCAATTTTAATTTTCCATGTTATTTTCTATTTGTATTTGTCTTGTTTATGCAATTGTGTTGATATGGCTAGGATTTGTAATATGTATCATTTATTAGATTTCATGGAAATATGTTATGCTAGAGTTGTTATGCAGTTTATTTCTTTAATTTTAGTTTATTAGTTCATTGATAGAATTGACTGATTGCATGCGATCCAAATTTGCAGAATTTCCTTTGTCTTAGGACGATACTGATTATTGTGAGTTAACGATAATTCCATATTTATTTATGATTTTGTAATGCTTAAATAATCTTGCAGGTTAAGGATTGCTATGAGCAGGAGGTTAGTGAATCTCGTACAATAGTAAGCGATAGTACTGAGTGGAACTGATGAGGTTGGATGTCTAAGGAGTTACGTAGTGGCGCATGCAGAGAGATTCGGGAATGTTGTTAATTTATGGTCAGTCGCTGGATGCCAGAGTGATGATCTGTCAAATTAGGTCAGACTTGGATGTATATTACAGGGACGTTTGTAACTAGAGGTCTACATTTGTAAGGCCCATTAATCGTTATGATCACCTTATGTCAGAATTTATGCAGTGTTTGGATAGCTAGTTTATGCTTTAGAAGTAACGAAAGTTAAAGAATTTTATATACACATGGAAGATGTTATAAAGAGAGATTTAGTGGTAATCTTGTTTGTTTTTTAAGGAAACAGCTCCGAGGAACAGATGTGGACAATCAGAAGACGGAAGTCCTGAAAAGAGATGAAGTGTTCAGAATAGAAAAATCAAGTAAGATCAATGTATATACCTGAAGGTGGTAGGATGTGTGATACACGGAGACGAGGACAAAAAGCCACGCTAGATGATGCAAACCAGGCGTGGACATTGTCTTCTTTTCACCACTCGTTATCATGCTAAGCGAATCCAAAATAGAATACTGCTATTGAAATTCTGTTAACTTCAAATTGTTTGAATTGAACCCGATACTATTTTTTGGGGTTATTGATTAAATGTTATATTTCCTTGTCTAAAGGGGACTCGTATTGTATTATTTCTACTCAGTAGTCTTGCATAGTTCTCTGTTGATGTTCTATCTATCCACTCATACCGGACATTAGAATCGAAGGAGGTCATCTTCTAGATAACGACAGTCAAATCTAATTAACCATCTCTATTTATAAGAGGGGTAACGTTACAAAGACCATACTATTTATACCAGTGTTATTAACATAAAACTATAGTTGGCCTTCGAGAACTGATGCTTTGCGATAAGCACCCATGCCAAAATATTCATAGACCTGCATAAACTCAAGTACAATGGCAAAAAGTATTAGCTGTCCCTTTTATCCCCCCCTCACCGTATTACAGACGAATGTAGCTTTTGCTGAGGCTGTCCATAATCTTTGTAAACATGTTGCTTATGGTATATAAACATAAGATCTTGCAAGGTATCTTTATGAATTGTTCTTAACCATTATTCACACTCGTTTTCAAAATCACTCAAAATTACCAAGTTGCATATATTGTGCTACAGTAGACAACATTTATATTTGTACTTCATATTTCTATAGTAATCACCTTCGTGTTTTAATTTAGTAAATTATTACAATCGATTTTAAATTGGCTTACTATCATACACATGTAAAAAAATCACTTCAGATCTTACCTTTGTTTAGATTATGTAGGACATGAATGAAAAAAATAGTATAGAAAAAATTGAAATTCTACTCTCTTCACGTGATGGAATTTTCATCAGTAATGTATGCTGATGTAGACATGTAAATACATATCTGGTATATTGGAAGGTAAATATTTCAAACTGCTATTTTTTGTATTTTATAATAACTATTTAAAATATCACATACACACCACACAGCGAAATAACTAAATGTAACAAAGCTACAAGTCTTTCAAATATCTGAAAGAGCGAGACGATTGTGAATTGTTTGGTACAAACCAATGTTAAAATGTAATTTTTTAAACTTTAAAATGATACAATATCAGGAACATTGCTTCATATAGGAAAATAAGCTCGAATCTAGGGGATTTTCCACCCACAATATAGATCCGTTCATTTTCAGTTATTTTTTTTTCTCCGATTTTAACCTTATGTTCTTATATTTTTTGTTTCTATATTATCAATGGGTCACGATATTCTGCGTACTTTTGGGCAAACAAACATATAATAATAATTGATTTCAGATAAGTCCATGTTTAGTTGATTGTGCGGCGACCACAAGTTTTTATTCATTCAAGTTTCATTTAGATTTCGGGAATATAATAAATTAGTTTGATCTGGATTTAGTCAGAATTACAAAACACAAATTGATAACTTTTCACCATTCTTCATCCAAACATTAGGAACTGTTGCAAAATTGTAAATATTTACAACAAAGTAAACATTAAGACAATCGGCTTCTCAGATCAAAATGGTGAAGTAAACAATACTTGGAGGTGTGTCGATATGCGAATTCTTCAAGTTCAATATTTTAGGCCAAAAGTAAGCTGATCACGTGGTTCTTCGTCGGTCGGCAATTCATCAACAATTTCTTGTTAACAACTCTGGAGTCCATATTTATGAACTGGGTAAACTTTGAACATGGGTAGGTTTATATATTATCAAAATCTCATTGGAGTCCGATATTGAGAGAGATCCGAGCAGATATTATATCATCAGTAATGAAGGGGGACGATATAGGCAATAATGCAATCCCTTAAATTTAACATAGAAGTCTATGTAAGTCTATATCCGTTTGCACAGAATTGTGTGTCGTTTTTGATTGGTTGTTGTGATTTAGATTTTCAATCCATTTTGAGGACTCTATTTGTATATAGTATTTAAGGCCGCAGTTGATTGGTCGACGAGATTTGAGATTCGATCCGTTTTGTGGTCTCGAAGTGCACAGAATTGTGCGGGTCGCAATCGTGTGGAATTTCGGTGTCAACGTTTTTAAATAATTACTTCGATATGATTTTAAATAAGTATATTATATACTATTTAGGGTATTTATTGAAAGGAAGTTTTCCTACATACCATTATATATGTATAGTACTTTTACATGGTTAATTAGCTTAGAAAAACAATTTTGTGTATAAAGGTCGAATAACGGGGTTAATTATAGTTGTTACGCTGCAGTGTATTTTCAATAAATAGAGCTTGGTATATAGTTTAACTAAATAATGTGTAGGTGAGTAATGAATGTTCGAATATATTTACCGGAGGTATTTGTTGAATACAATGGTACATTTAAGATAAATTTTCTTATTTCGCTTGCTTGCTTGTAGTTAGAATTAGAATTAGATTTTCTTTACCTTATCAGTCGTGTGATGTATTTTCCGTCCATGAAAACTAAGAATCATTTTGTTGTTATCCTTTGTTGAGTAATCCATGTTTCCGCTTTGTCCAACGTATTATTGCAAACGATCCATCAGTTCCAAACTACAGCATTGCAGGATTTTCTTTCTACGGTCGTTAAAGCCCAAATTGAGAGTAAAGGCATCTGTTGACAAGGCTGTGTCGTTAAATTTGTTCTCGCCTACTGTCGGGTTTTCATACTACGCAGGCATCCAAATGTGTGTTTTTGGCTTCTTTTCCGTACGTGAAGAGATTTCTCATATACGCTCGGTAAGGGTAAGTACCCATGCTGCTATTGTTATTTAAGTGCAAATCCTTTCCACTGAACAAAGAATGCATTAACTCCTGAAACGGTGGAGTCCGTTTTGATCACTTTGACTTTTTAGGTACAAGTAACAGCTATTCAGATCGCTGTAATGTTCAATTTGTCCTTTGATTTTAAATTTGATGGGAGCCTGTCAATGAGGTGATGGGATGAAATTCTACCCATTGGGATTCTTGCATTGTCATCGTAATGGGTGGCATGGCAAACAGATCCAGTTTCGACTTGGAACAGTCGCAAGACTCACGGTGCATCATTTTTTTTTACAAACGTTTAATCCTCTTACGGTTATTCTCTTCTTGGTCTTTCTAGCTCTGAGTGTGTGAAGTCCTTTGGAGGCGTGTCTTCGTTGTCGGCTCTTTATGCCTTGCCCTTGCTGAGGTGTCAGAGAAGCAGCAATGCCTGGCTCGGAAGCGTCCAGGGCATTTATAGGAGTTTCTAGTCGGCCGAAACTGCCTTTGACAGTTTGATGCGGTTATTTTTGTCTGCTCTCAAGAAAGCTTCGTTGGGGTTTTGTCTGACATTTTGAAAATATCCTTTGCCTTGTGTCAAAGAGGCACCTTTCAAGGCGTGCAAGCCTTGTGACACCATCTGTTTCAAAACGTTGGCTAATCGACTCCTCGGTACACTGGATACATAACATACTAGTCATTAAAGAATCGTTTTCATTAAGGGGTTTCACCGTAACTTTCCCTTTGGAGAATGGAATATTTTGTCTAAGATCTCCTTTAAGCAACGTTGACACTGCCAAAATACGACTTACTGACGAGTAAATAGAGAGGATTTACAAATTCGCGATGAACGTGATACGTGTTTCTACTTTCCTCGTCAGCACTTCTCTCCATACAAAATGCCAAATAAACGAGGATTAAAATTGATATACAACGTTTTGGGCATGACAAATTTCATCAATAGGCGATAAGACACTTTATGGTACTAGATCTTAGCACTTCATTTGGTTTTCTCCAGGGCTTTGCCAAACTTGGTGTCAAAAATAGGGGCAATCTTGTTAAAAAAATGTTGACCATTAAAATAATAGCCTGCCGAAATTTTTATCTCGTACTTGCCTAAGGCAGCATTGGTTATTGTTGGCTTAAGATTTCGTAAAAACGAGGATCGCTGGCATCCAACTGTTCTTGCACTTGGTCGCTAATGATTTTGACCCAAACTTCATTTGATTTTCTGTTAAGTTTAGGACTTGTTATGATAAATCATTTCGACCAAAGCCACTTCTCGATGGGTTTCGTGATCCAATTTGATATCCTGCATTAATTTGGCCATGAAACAGCATAAAGAATTGTGGGGAAATATATGGAACTGTCACTGGGTAAAGTTAAGTAAAATTGGTGATTCATAATTCCAGAGTTCTGCTGTCCGATGGGTCGACGGAGGTCAAAGGAATGTCTAAAAGTGGATTGCTGCTTTGGTGGTAACGTTTGGGAGGGTGACTGACATTGGACGTAAGACTCCTCTTGTGACCGTTAGACTATTTCAGGGAAGGATTGTGGAGAATGTAACCGATGCAACTGCTCAGTAAAATGGTCTACATTTGTTTGTCTCCTTGTTGCAAACACAAATTGGCAATGACAGCACCGATGACACAATACACTACATAGATTTAGTAGGAAATGACACTTTGTGTTTTAGGCGCACGTTCTCCACGCCAAATCCGCAAGGGTTACTTTTAAATTTGTAGATCTTGCATAGAAGAACTGGGTAAAGGAGTGTAACAAGATAACAAAGTTTGGGATTTTCGGATTACCGACAAAATACCATTGATGATAATGCAATACGATATTTAATGTTATATGAAAATAAGAAATGAAGTATGATAGACACGTGCGTGCATGGGTCAAACAATTAGACTAATCAACATAATTAGCACGATCTTACTAATGCAACAAAAACAAATGCAAACACATTAACATATACGGTACCATGACAAATAAAGAACAAACGATTCATGGTATATCACAAAATGAAAATATGATCTTCAAAATAGCAAAACAAATGTTTTGCTCAAAACAACGAATTGATAGTTTTACTCACATTAGCAAAATAAATGTTTTGCTCAAAATAACGAATTGCTAGTCTTACTGACAATAGCAAAACAAATGTTTCGCTCAAAATAACGAATTGATAGTTTTACTGACAATAGTAAAACAAATGTTTCGCTCAGAATAGCGAATTGATATTCTTGCTCACAATAGTAAAACACTGGGTATTACAAGACCCCTGCAATAGCCCACGGCCAAAATATTATATGTCTGGAACAATGGGAGTTCTCCCTTAACTCTTTGCTACCAGTTCCACTGGCCAAACAAGCAAAGATTATTCGTAGTCACCCGACTACCATGGATTCCTGGGTTAGACAATTAGCGCCCACCACCTTGGTCTGCAACACCTGATCACCCTCATCCCGTTTTGCATAGATCTCTCAAAACATCGTTCGAATATTCGAAGCACGCGAAAAACGCACAGCACAGCTCAGCACTGCACACTCAGCTCTACACAGCACGCGAAGCTCTACACAACATACACAGCATACGTACAGCTGAAAATACATCTAATACCATGTACTACGCATGACACTGGTATATACGAAAATACATAACTACGGTATATACGGTAAGTTATATACATTTTATCAGTCTTACATTATAAAACAACAAACAGGTTCAGAAGTAAATTGGAGAATTATACAATTCATAATGCACTAAACGGCTATTCACTAAATGCAATCTTGTAGAGTTTTTGCTAAATCACAGATAAGAATGGAAAATATTAGCATTATACTAAGCTAGTCGTAGCGACAGAAATACGAAATTAAACATGATAATACATTGGCTATAACTTACAATACATACATACAAAAACAAATAAATTACATACCTCGACAGCTGGAGATATGTAGGTCTCAAAGTAGAACTCCGATTGACAAAACGGTCCGTAATGTAAGGATTTGATTTTAGTGTGATGCATTTATACAAAGGAAATGTAGCTCGATATAGTCTGTGCAATTCATGTGATCAGATTTTTCGAATTTTTTCATCTAAAGCACTCCGCAAGTGCAGAGCAGGATAAAACGAACTCACTGTTTCGAAATAATGTAGAATATACATTGATCACCCATGCGTATCGTACACGAAAAACGAAACCAGAGTACATTTACTTAATAAAGAAAATAAATTATACAATTCCGTGATAGGGAGTGGCCATTGCTGTGGTGGTTGAGGCTGTGTTGATGAAGGGCATCGTGGTCACTTCTTTTCTTGTTGATGACATGCGAATCGTCGATCCAAGAAGCAAAACTCGGCGGATACCATTTCCAATGTACTTCAATGTTCTTCAATCGAAAATGATTTCGAGCTCGTACACCTCGTCTTCTTTTTTGTCAAGCGTTATAACATTTCATTTTGACTTGTGTCAAACGAGGAGTAGACATCATTTTTATATCCCAAGCTTTAAGTTCTTCTCGTTGGGGTGTGAAGGAAGAGGTCAACAATGATGCTGCAATCTTACTAGGAATGGGAGCTGCTGACAGTGTTTTAAAGACCTCTTGCATCTCTTCTACCTCTTGCATCCATGAGGGTGCATCTGTCTTGTTTACTGGTGTGGTGGTGATGATTTTTCATCAGGGTCTTAGAATCTTTGTCACTCGAGTTGCTTTGTCTAAAGTTTTCTGGTAAAAGAATTTAAGTGGTTGCAACTCTTGAACATACCGTTGCGATTATTGTTTTTGACAAATCTCTACGATCCATCAACGATTGCAATTTGTGTTGTAATTGGGACATCTCGGTCAAATGAGGATTGGGAGGTAAATGTGGGGTTCATTGTTCTTGCCAAAAAATGGAATTCCATCCATCGTTTGTAAGGCACTAGTCAGTTTTTATCCTTCCATCAGATTCCAAAGGTCACGTCTAAGATCTGTTGAGTCCAGAGACCCCTTTCATCTTCTTGATCCTTTTTATCTTTGAGCCATTTTGTGAAGCAATAGCTCTTACGAGTCCTGTAATCAGTGTTGCCAATGTGGCTTAGAGTATGAGTGGTAACAACAGGTGCAAAAATCTTCCGCTTTGTACCAACATTTTTTTCTTTTCATGGAGGGTATTTTCTTTCGGACCTTTTGGCGAAGAACGTGTCGATGCTTGTCTAATCTTTCTGAAATTAAAACAAAGGTAATGCTCCTTTCAAGACATTCTCACACGGTATAGATGACGTCTTTGGAGGTGGTTTGAATGAATTGTTTCGCACGGGTGAAGGGGATTTGCACAGGATGGACATCAGGTGAGGAAGGTAGAAGAAAGATATTTTTTTGGAGGGACATCTATTTTAGTTCTACCATACACACAAAATACACTGACGTCGATGACTTGGCAAACGCTCTCTTTTATTTTTTGGAATAAGTAGAAAGGTGTGTAACCAGTCTTTTTGACGAATTTTTTGACTTTCGCTTCGCCAAATAGGTGACTACTTTTTTTGATATATCGCCAAACAAAGCACCCCCCACCTTTGATTGCTCCTCTTTTTCTTTGGATTATGCTTGGCTAAGCGCTTTTTTGGATGCTGAGTCAAACAACGAGGCCATCCTTTTCTTTATCCTTTACCTTTTTGGAGAGGAGAATGACGATGATGGTAGTGTGCACTTCTTTTAGAGACATCGATTGGCGTTCAGGGGCACAAAAATACTGATAACCATCGTTTTCCTCATTTTTTTTTTTAAAGTGGAATATGTTGCTACTGATTGTCTCAACCTCTTGACAAACTTGATGTCAGGCATCACGCGTGGTGGAGGCGATCGCAACGTAGTAAATCGGGAGAGTTCTTGCTTGGTTAAATCCAGTAAATTCTGTAACATGCATGATCTCTCTTGAACTTTGATAATGATGGCAGATTCTTAGTTAGCAGCTGCCTCTGGGGATAAAGTTGTGCAGGGTGTCAACACTGGAGGTTCCTGGATACATGGTTTTCCATTTTTTTTTTCATCAAATGGGGAAAAACGTGTGAAATTGAGTTTGGCTGGCATGACTAGTAACGGGAAAGTGGAAAAATCTGAGGTTACTGGAGACTCTGCAAGTTGTGGTTTAGGGATGTAAGGTTGCGCCCTCCTCGCCGATGTGATGTGATTATGATCTTTAATGTAGCTACGATGTCTGCAGTGAGGCAGTTTATAGTGATGTCTAGCACTGGGGCATCGTGCCGCAGACATGTAGCATGATGTCCCACCCAGTCACATTATCCTGACACTAGGCTGACCAGTCCTAATACTAACCTCTTAATACTGAGCGTCAAGTGAGGCAGATGTTAGTACCATTTTGAAAGTCTTTGGTATGACTCGACTGAGGATCGAACCCACAATCTCTCGCATTCAAGGTGGATGCTCTAACCACTAGGCCACCGGAGTGGTGTGCTCTCGCAGAAGTGCGACTCTTGAAAGCAGAAGCTGTTTTTTGGGGGGGGATGGGGTCATTACTGGGGTCTTTTACTTTTTCTGAGGACTTTTCTTTTTCTCAGGTTGTGACTTGGTCTTGACACCTTTGTTTTTTTTTTCTTCCGGGTACGTTTGAGTCAGCAAGTGGCATTTCTCTTGGAGATCTTTTTGGGGGCATTGGGATTACACCTCCTAGAGAACCGCTACCTAAACATTTCAAAATGATTTGCTTTTTGGTTTGAGTGTCTATGCTGGGATCTGCCAGTTGTGACAAGGCTACTTTGTTTCTCTCAAAAAAAGCATTTGGTTCATGTGGAATGTAAATGATGCCATACTGTTGTGCTGTCACTGCAAAGCATCGTATGACTCCTCTGAGACTGGCTTCTAAGACTCGAGCACGTATTTGTCGATTTTTTTGTGATTGATGCTGTACAAAGCACGAATCATTTTGACGGGAAGATGAGACTGAAGTGACGATGTGAGACAAACCAAAAGTGTCTGAGTTTTTGTTTTATTTTTTTTAAGTCGATGGTTACGAAATCGCAAATAATTGGGGGTTGGGGTTTTTAAATCCACGAGTAAATACGCGTGAGGAGTTTGAGTGCCACCATCGTTCACATGTATCAGCAAAGGAGTTCCTAACAGTTTGATTAACACTTGCACTTGCAATTTATCTCTAAGGCTATTAAAAAAGACCACTTAATGAACATTGACTCTGATTGTGTGATGGGATTTACATAGTTGAAACAAATTATGGGTGATGTAAATTACACTGGCATTACGATGATGCCATTTGCAAATAAACCAGTTGAATTTCTGCTTCATCTTTTTCTAACATATCCAAGATGACCATATGAGTTTGACTGGGGTCAGACAGGATTCAGTCATCCTCGCCAGGAATGCCTTCCACAAACACGATAAAATGACCTAGACTTTCTCGACAGGGGGCTGTACGCCGATTGCCGCTCTTTGCCACATGGTACGTTGAGGTAAACGATCAATCAAAGGATGTTTATGTTCGGTCAAATGTTTGACAAATTCATTTGTGCCTGAACCGCTTGGTTCAACAATTAACAATTAGCATGTAAAATGGATGGCAAAGATACAAGGCCTTCTAAATGGTATGATCCTAGATTTCGTCGATGACACTGAAAGTATAGGAGGAGGGAGCAGAGACAGAAGAGGTAGCCATAGTGCAGGGAATGTCAATGTTGAAATGAAGACCGACAAAACAAGAGTTTCTCCACTCTTTTTCATGCACATTTAATTAAAAAAGTTTTAAAATGAAACACTAACGACAAAAAGGCATAAGAACCAAATAGTTAAAATACACATCAAAACGATTAAAGTGGAATATAAATAAGTCCCTGAACAACAGTTTTGGTGATGATGGTGTGTCACACAGTGGTTCTCACGGAATGGTCTTTTGGGGACGTCCATGTCAATGATGGTCCTGTCCTGAATGTGTCAGATTCTTCTTCTGGTACCGTGACTAACACAGGTCTAAATGTCACTTTTTCACTTGACACTTTAATTTCCCTTTTTCCTTTGAATGCATATTACAAATCTTGGACAATGTAAGCCACTGTTTTTGTTCAAGCCTCGCAACCCAAACTTGTCCAGTCACGCACATCTTTCCAGTGAGAGTGTAACCAACAAGCTATACACACATCTTCATAAGCATCTGGAGTGGCTAAAATTTCAAAGAAACATTTCTTAAAACAGAGGTTGAGAAGTTTGCAGATGAAAGTGCGAGGCTTTGAACCAAGTGAGTTTCTCGTGTATACTGTATTTAAAAGAAAAAAAACTTGTTTTTGATGGCACCTCACAATACAGATCGTATAGAGCTCATAAGGAATCGGCTGGTAAATGACACACTGGTAAACACTGCAACTCAAGCACTCGTCTTTATCACCATCACTGAAGTAGAATCCAGCTCTGGCTAATTGTTCAGGGGTAGGTCCTCCCAGATATTTAGGCCACTTTCCTTAGAAGGCTTGGAAACGACTTTCGCATCCATCAGGTTTAACACGCACAGCATCACCTTCTATGGTAGGTACTGTAGTAGTAGTAGTAGTAATAGTAAAGTTCTCATGATGTGGCACTGAATCACTGACGTCATAGCGTATGACATCCCTGCCATGGCAAGTTTCTTAGGAGGATTCATCTTTCCTGCTTGGTGTTTGTAGTTACAATGAACTATCAGTCTTGGACGTTTTCCCTTTGTACACTAGTTGTAATGAAGTCTCATGCTTGTAAATCGTTCCTTTTTATGCCTAGTTTGGAAGACTTTCTTTTATCTTCCTGGATAATGGTTCTACATTCTCTAAGGTACTGTCATAAATGTACCATAGTGTGATGGTTGGAAAGGCTATAGAAAGGTAAGGACAGTGTGTAGTATGTTCTAAAATAGCTGCATCTTTATAAATACATTGATCCATACCCATCCTCTGACCACAACCTGAAACACTGTACTTTGTATCCCAATCCAGTCTCAGTTCCCAAGAAGACAAATCCTGTTCTAGCTAAAACATTCTAAGTAGATAATCCTTTCCTATCGTGGGTAATTTTTAAAACGTTTCCAATTGACTGGCACAATAGTCAGGAAAGAAGAAAGAAAATTGTTCACAGTGGGTCCCTCGATTGATTCCTGCTGTACTGAAGTCATTGTTCTTGTTCATGGCTATTGTCTTAGAACCATTTTTTTATACCAGCGTGTCCGTACGGCAAAGTGAAGCGGTTGGGAAGTTTCTGGTACACGAGTTGGTAAACTTTTTCCAAAGGTTGACGATGATTTGATTTTTGGCTAAGCGTACAATCTTGTGAGGTTGGTAGGTGGTCACTTTAAAGTTTTGACACTCTCCAGACTACAAGGCTTCTTTAATATCCCAAAGTTGACCATTTGACTGTTGCAATAATTCTGAGTCAATTCTTTCACCTTACTCTCGGTGTGCACTTTTCCTGGGGGGGGGGTCCTTGTATTCATAGCCATAAGTTTTGGGAATGCCCCTAGCAAAAATTAGAATCTTGTCATTGATGTGCTGCTCCATCCAGGCTCCTATACGGTCTTCTTCGATATCAGGGTGCCGGTGACCAAGGCGATCGATGCAGACGTAACTGACAGTATCACAATACAACACATGATCTCCTAACAGTTCTAAAGCTTTTTAAGTGAGCATAGGCTATCACGTAAGCCATGATAATATTTCCAAATTCATTGGTTTGTACAATGTTCAGTTCTTCTTTGTAATTGATTAGAATCAAGTCTTATTGAAGGACGGCCACATGTTTCATGTATTTCATTTTGTCGTGTATCATCTGGAAGTAATGGGAAGGATCGGACAAATACTTCGTTTTGTGTAAACACGGTCGTTATGCCATTTTGCCCGAAAAACAATATAACATCACTTTGGCAAACGATCTTCAACCTTTGTTTTCTACACATGGTCTAAAATGATGCCTTCCTGCTCCAATTATTTCTCTTTGAATTTCTTTTGGTGTTCGGAGACTGGGACCAAGGATAGCCGCTGGTTTCTTGTTTCAGTTTCAAAAAGGCATCCACGTAATATGAGAAAATGCCTGAGTAGCGCCATCTTTGTGATTTTGTTCTGTCTTAAGAAAGAGGAAAATTTTGTAAACTTTTAACAACAGGTATATCGGATCCAATTAAACAATTCCATGCTGACCCACCTTCCTGTCAAGATGTACTGACAAGGTTGGTTTTGGTTGCATGTTTTGGCAATTGGGAAACATCAGTTTTCCATGGCAATGGTGTGGTAAAACTGGATGGAACAAGTCCATGGGAGGCAAGACTTTACATTTAATCAATCCTTCATATTGTCGAATGCTGTCCAAGTCGATGTGTTCTGTCAGCAATTGTGGGTGTCCTGTGGAAAAGTGACAATATTTGCACATGTAAGGATACAGCGAACACACGTCCATATATTTGATTTCTTCTCCTTTCTTCACCCATTTCAATTGGAACCACAACTTCCTAAGAAAGGTTTTTATCAATCCCGTCACCTACAGCTACATAACCTTACAGTAACATTGCACCAGAGTCTGTTCATAACTGCTAACGAGTGAATCCTAATCAAAACTCAATTCATGCCCCAAGCAGAACATATTTTTACCGGTTGCAGTCAGTAGTTTATTGCGGGATTAGCCAATACATCAATCTTCACGTTTCTGTGTCACACAGACCACAAAAGAAAGCACTTTACTACATACAGATTACTCAACAAATTTTTCAGCATTACAGAGGAAATATTCACATCAAATAGACTGCACAAAAACAGGTGATACACAAATTACATATAAATTATTGTAAGAGGAAACCCCCTGGACTTCAATTTTCGTTTCATTAATATTTCGTTCCGTTGAAGTTTATGTTGTGATTTTAAATGTTTGACATGCTTTGTAGAGCCATCCATAGTCTTAATTTTGGATCATGTGATTCTGCCTGGGTATATATATATATATATATATATATATATATATATATATATATATATATATATATATATATATATATATATATATATATATATGTGTGTGTGTGTATGTGTGTGTCCATATATGTGTATGTCTATATATGTATGTATGTATATATATGTATGTATGTATATGTCTATATATGTACGTCTATATATGTATGTCTATGTATGTATATCTATATATGTATATATATGTGTATGTACATATATGTACATATATATATATATATATATGTGTGTGTATATACATATATGTATATATATATGATTGTATGTATGTATATGTATGTATATATATGTCTGTATATATGTATATATGTGTATGTATGTATATATATGTATATATGTATGTATGTATATATATGTATGTATATATGTGTATGTATGTGTATATGTGTATGTATGTGTATATGTGTATGTATGTATATATGTGTATGTATGTATATATGTGTATGTATGTATATATGTGTATGTATGTATATATATATATGTATATATCTGCATATATATGTATATATATATATGCATGCATGTATATGTATGTATGTATATATATGTGTATATATATGTATATATATATATATATATATATATATATATATATATATATATATATATATATATATATATATATATATATATATATATGTATATATATATATATGTATATGTTGATTGATTGATTGATTTAATTTTAACGGCGCACCAGCACTTTTAGGCTATTTAGCGCCATTCAGTAGGTCATATTTGTAAAAAGAAAGGTTCAATATTGACCAGCGATATAATAAAAAACCCATAGTAGTTAAATATAAAATGGTAAATGTTGGTAACAGTTAAAGATATTGGTTCCCGATCAACGGGAAATGTAAATGATGTATCTTGATCAACGATGTAAATAATAGTTGGTATTTGCATTAGTTAAAAATTAGTTTGGGTAAGATCATACAAGTTACAGTTTAAAATAAAGATTTACTTCCTTTAGGAAATCTAAAATACTAGTGATTTGAATAGTATCAAAAAGTTCCTGCATGTCGTGTACAATATAGTATTTATCACGCGTAGGTTGCAGATCGGAACACGTGGTCATAAAGTGTTTAACAGTAAATGGTACATTGCAAGGAACGCACTCTGGTGGATCTTCACCTTTTAGTATGTGTGAGTGGGTAATGTATGTATGACCGATTCTGATTCTTGCAATGACAACCTCCTCCCTACGAATAGTTCTGTAGGAAGGAGTCCATTCTCCCAAGATTGGTTTGATGGCATGAAGTTTGTTATTGATTGCATCATCCCATGATACCTGCCACTTTTGACGTATATACTTTTTGATACAAGGTTTAAAATCAGAATATGGTAATTTAAAATCCGATGGTTCTAAAGATAGGGCCATCTTAGCAGCCCGGTCTGCTTCTTCGTTACCTCTAATGCCAATATGGCTGGGTAGCCAACAGTATACTATATTGCATGAAACACTAAGCTCAGAGTTTTTGACCAGAACATTCACCAATAGTGGATTATCTAGTTTGATATTGTGTAGCGCCTGAAGCACTGATAATAAGTCACAGAAGATAATACTATTTAGAATGTGTTTAGATTTAATAAATGTCAGAGCAAGGTCTATTGCTCTAATTTCCACTGAAAATATGGATGCATCATTTGGCAAACGCTCTTTGTTTTTGTGTTTGCCACTGACGAAGGCTGCAGCAGCCTTATCAGCAACCTTTGATCCATCAGTATAAAATCTAGCATAATGTGTAAAGTCATTGAGAAGATCATGATAATAGTTCAAGAATAGGATAGGGTTTGTCTCAGATTTTTTCCGATCGTGTAACGTAAAATTCACTTGGGGTTGCTTAATGAGCCAAGGTGGTGTTTTCGAGACAAATGTTTTCTGGATTGAAGATAGATTACATTTGATTTGGTCAAAGCAGGATGATATTCTAAAACCAAATGAAGGTATAGCATTTGGTTTATTTACGTATAAAGCTTTGTAATTTGGATGAAAAACGGCCGAAAAAGCAGGGTCAAGAGGGTTGGACCGTAACTTAAGAGCATAATGTGCAGAAAGCATTTCTCTGCGATGCGATAAAGGTGGTTCATTCACTTCCACGAGAAGGCTTTCACACGGAGATGTCTTAAATGCTCCTAGAGCCAGTCTTATTCCCTGATGATGAATTGGGTCAAGCATTTTCAAATATGACTTTCTAGCTGAACCATAAACAATGCATCCATAGTCTAAGATGGAACGGATAAATGTTCTATACAAATTAAGGAGGACTTTTTTTCATCAGCACCCCAGTCAGTGTGAGCAATTACTTTGATCAAATTTAAGGCTTTTATGCATTTAGCTTTCAAATTCTTAATGTGTGGTATGAATGTCAGCTTTTTGTCAAATAGAATACCTAAGAATTTTGTTTCCTCAACAACTGGAATAAGTGTTCCATCCAGCGTGAGTTTAGGGTCATCATGATGTCTTCGCAACTGACAGAAATGCATGCATACTGTGCTTGATTTTGAAAATTTGAAACCGTTATTACTGGCCCAAATTTGAATCTTATTGATATTTTGCTGGAGTTGCCTCTCAATTGTATGCATGTGCTTTGATCGATAACAAATTAAAAAATCGTCAACATATAATGAGCAATCAACACCGGGAGCTAAGCATTTGGTGATACTATTGATTTTGATGTTAAATAAAGTCACAGATAAAATACTGCCCTGGGGCACACCCATCTCTTGCTGGCGAGTATCGGAGAGGGTAGTGCCCACTCGAACTTTGAATTCCCTGTCAGAGAGAAAATTGGAAATAAATGAGGGCAGACGGCCTTTGAGTCCCAGATCGTGCAGGTCTTTTAGTACCCCGTACTTCCATGTTGTGTCATAAGCCTTTTCTAAATAAAAAAAAAAAAACCGCTACTAAATGTTCTTTCTTGATAAAGGAATCACGAATGAATGTTTCTAGTCTAACTACATGATCATTAGTACTCCGTCCATATCGAAAGCCACTTTGGAAAGGAGATATTAAATTGTTAGTTTCCAAGTACCAGAGAAGTCGAGAATTGATAATTCGTTCCATTGTTTTGCACACACAGCTTGTCAGTGCAATTGGTCGGTAGCTGTTGGGGTCTTTGCTATCTTTACCGGGTTTGGGAACTGGTATTACAGTTGCTTCTTTCCAGTTTTTGGGTATATTACCAATAAGCCATACATCATTGAAGAGTTTCAAAAGAGTTGTTAATGATGATTCTGGAAGGTGTTTCAAAAAACTGGTAATGTACTTCATCAGGCCCAGTGGATGTATCATGGGCCTTATCTAAAGCCTCCCTAAGCTCCGATAATGAGAACAACTGATTATAACTTTCCAAGTTGTTGGATGTGAATTTTAAACGTGACTTTTCTTTTTGAGCTTTAAGTTTTTGGAAGGCTTCGGTATAATTAGATGATGATGAATTTTCGGAGAAACTGTCAGCAAGAGTATTTGCAATGTCACGTTTTGAATTAAAGTTGTTATTGTTTAGTTGCAGGTGTCGGAGAGGGTTTTGTTTGTTCTTTCCGTTTATTTTGCGTACAGTATCCCAAACCTTCTGAACAGAGGAACGAGAGTTTAAAGAAGAAACATATTTCTTCCATGATGCTCTTTTACTTTCCCTGATTGTGCGACGAGCTTTGGCTCGGGCAATACGATATATATTTAAGTTTTCGGGCGTCGGATGATTATTAAATTTGTTTAATGCTTTTCGACGTAGTCTAATGGCTTCTGTACATTCCTTAGTGACCCAAGGTTTTAGGATTCTTTTACAATTGGTATAGGACTTGGGAATAGAGTCTTCTGCAATTTCTATTAAAATAGATGTAAAAAGCTGAATGGGATCGTTGACATTGAAAACTGTGTCCTCATTCAACCTAGTTTTGCAGAGTATTTCGAACTTGACCCAGTCAGCCTTCTTTAAATTCCATTGTGGAATTACTTCATCAATTGTAAAGTTAAGATTTACAAGGGAGATTGGGAAGTGATCGCTACTGTGAAGATCATCAGCGACCTTCCATTCATAGTCCAAAAGCAGCGAGGGAGAACAAATTGTCAAATCGATGCATGTGTATGTACCCGTGCCTGGGTGTAGGTATGTAGGTGTTTTGGAATTATAGAGACACAGATCGTATCTAGAAATAAAGTCTTCAATTTTGTGACCTCTGTCACTTATATGATTTGATCCCCATAAAATATTATGGGCATTAAAATCTCCGAGTAAAACAAATGGTGCAGGAAGTTGTTGAACAAGGGTATCTAATTCGTTTGGAACTAGGTTAGTGTTTGGCGCTTACAGCAATGGCTTGTAAATTTGTGTTTAGAGGAATGACCTTATGAGGGGCTCTATTGTTTACAATAACTGAGACTCCCCCTGAGGCCCTGTCAACATTCTGAGAGTAGTGGTTAAACAGGGAGTAGTTTTAATGTGATGTCTGCATTTTTCAAAAATGTTTCCTGAAGACATAGTACTGCAGGATCATGTTCATCTAAAAGCAGAATATCATGGTAGTTGGCTTTAACTCCTCTACAATTCCATTGTAAAATGGTGTTCTTCATTACAACTGTATATTAGACCTTTCGAGTGGCAAATAATTTGGTTATTTATCTGGAGAAAGTTCGGGGTGTATTTTTTGTTACTGCATCTGGAGTTACCCTGAGGACATGAAGCAGATTCCTCCGCATCCATGTCCTCTAGGTCTTCAAACCTGTTGTGTGTTTTTATAGGGTCATCAGACCCTTTTTTATGCATATTTGTTTGAAGCCTTTTCTTGCTATTTGGTGATTTTGGTGGTGGGGTAATGTTGAATGTTGTTTGCGTCGATGTAGAGTTTTTCTGCGGTCTATAGTGTGGGATGTTTGAGTCAGAATTGAGTTCAGGCGGGTTTGTTTGAGTTTGTGCGTCTTTCGTTGCTTTTTGGCTGCTCTTCACTACAGTTGAGAAGGATGGGCCGGGGAATGATCTAGCTTGAACAAGCTTCCTGTCCTCTGGATAGGGAATATTATTGGTGTATTTAATCCTCTGGATTTCCTTCTCCTGTCTCCAAGTGTCGCATTCCTTGGAACTAGCATGATGTTCTTCGCCGCAGTTTACGCAGTGCGGAGTGGCTTTGCACTCTGATTCCCGGTGGGAGGAGTCGCCACATTAGCCACAGATTTGGCTTCTAGAGCATCTGTCTTCATGATGGCCGTATTTTTGGCATTTGTAACATCGGAGGGAATTTGGTATATATACCTCAACCTTAACTTGTAAGAAGCCAACCTTGACCACTTTAGGTAATATGGGCTTATTAAAGGTGAGTATAATAGTGTTGGTGTCCTGTAGATTGTTGTTTCGTTTGATACGAATTCTACGGACTGCAGTGACACCTTCAGTTTTCATGCCCTCGACGATGTCCTTGTCGCAGACTCCAGCAAGGTCACGACAACGAATGATGCCTTTTGATGTATTAAGTGTAGAGTGGGCGGAGCAGGTTACTGGAATATCGTGAAAGGTCTTAATTTTCAGTTTGAGCTTTGCGCTCACACTCTACAAGTAGGTCACCTGATCTTAGCTTCTTCACACCTTTCGGCTTGCCGACTAATCCAAGTATAGTCTTTTCGACTATAAATGGTGACAATGTGGCAAGTTGTTTAGCTTCATCTTTTGAGTGGATGACCATGAAGCGAGGAAAGGATTCCACCCTACATGGTTCATCATCCGACTCTGATGACACAGTTTTGGTTCGTTTTGGAGTTTTTTTTTAATTCTCCATGATGGCAGTTTGAAAAATTCAGCACCCGTGCTCCCACCCACCAAGGGTACACTTTTCAAGTGCCAGGGATACCCAAATACGATACTCAGTTGGTAAAATTACCTTTGGTTGACCCTGAAGTCGCCAATTTCGAAGGTCAGTAAAATTACCCCCTGATTGACCCGTTAAGCCACCGCCTTCTAGGAAGTCTTCTAAGATTTAAGAAAGGGAAAGATATAGGAATAGAATATAGGGGCAACGGTGGTATCAAATGAGATACAAGAATAAAGTAAAAGGAGGTGAGAGAGTAAATAAAGACTTCCTAGGGCTCGGCGTGACCAGCCGATTTGTCGAGACCGGGCCCATCTCAACCACCCGTCTTAAGAGAAGTAGAGGCCAAAGTAGTGTGTTGCAACTACCAGGATCCTTTCCTCCTCCGTTACGGGTCGCAACCCACGGCAAACAGGTTGCCTCTACTTAGTCGCCTTTTACGACACGTAGCTTGGCACGTCGGGCCAATTCTACAACCCCGAACCCGCAAGGGGGGGGGTATGTCTATGTATGTATATCTATATATGATTGTATATATATATATATATATATATATGTACATATATATCTATATATACATATATATATATATATATATATATATACATATATGTATGTGTATGTATATATATATGTATGTCTATATATGTATGTATGTATATGTATGCATGTATATATATATATGTATGTATATATATATGTATGAATATATATATATATATATATATATATATATATATATATATATATATATATATATATATATGCCTAATGTGGCTGCTAAGGTGCTGTGTTAGGAACCAGTGTAGAGTGAAGATGTCTCCTGCAGTGTATCAGTATAGCCACCCCGCCAGAGCAAGCACACTTGTTCGAATTTTATTGGACAGAAGAGAGCCAGGCCAAGAATCGGAAAAGAACAAGGACAAGTTTTTTGGTCAACCAAAAGACTGGCGTAGAAGGCCCATCCAAGAAACAGAGGTCTTGCGGTATTACACGTTTTTTTTTTTTTAACTGAGGATAACTCTTCATCATTTCGCACTGTTGTCTCTCTATCGATCACAATCAGATAACGATATGATTCTGCCACAAGTGCAATAAGTCTGTGACTGCAAACAGCCAAAGGAAGACCTGTTGGTGAACCTGAGACCCAGTTGGCGACTGCGACCAAGACTGTGCCAAGTCTGCGACCCTGCGACAAGTCGGTGACAGCCAGCAACTGTGACCAAGACTGCGACCAAGTCTGAGTGCAGTCGGCGATCCTGTGACAAGTCGGCGACCAAAGGGAGACAAGTTGGCGAGTCTGCAATCAGTTGGCGATCCTGTGACCAAGTTGGCAACCATGAGGAAGACCAGTCAGCATCTCTGCAACACAGTCGGTGACTGCGATCAGTTAAGGACTGAGCTAGTCGCAGTCTGCGGCCCAGTCGGTGACCCTGTGACCCAATGGAATACGACCAGTTGGCAACAGACTTGTGGTGACCAAGTCGACAACCAGAGGAAGACCAGTCAGTGACCTACGACCCAGACAGCGCCTGAGACTGTGACATATCGGTGACCAGTCGCCGACCTTCTGACAAGTCTGTAACCAATACTGCGACCCTGTCGGTGACTGCAACAGAGTTAGTAACATATGAGAAGCCAGGAATAAGAGTGTCCTACTGAGGTAGAAATCTGTCACACTCTGGAGTGCCAGTCTTCAGACAGATTCTGCATGGTGGAACTCCAAATACAAGACCCATCATGAAGAACCCAACATAGCGAGACTCACGGCAGTATAACTGAGAAAGTAATTCAACTACAATATTGCTGCTACTAACACAGATAATCATTATAATGCAGCCTAAATTTAATTAGTTTTAGATTAATACATAGGTCAGCTTGTTTCATACTAAGGACTTTTTTTTTCTTTTCCTTGGTAGAATAACTATGATGACAAGTAATTCATTGACAAATATTTGAAGGCCTGTCGCTATGGCAAGACGAATGAGGCAATCACCTTGGAGCTGCGCTTTTAGGAAATCAACTCTGCAACTTAATTTGTTGCTTAGGGCCACACGCTCATCGCTTGGAGCCTAGCCTGAATACTTCAGATTTGAAACACTTAGAATTTTTGTGGACTTGTTGAAAGTTTAATGTTTAGTAAGAATTGAAGTGATTGATGTGTTTAATTTTCACTTTGTTTTTTGTTTAAAATTAAATTTTTTAAAATAAATTTAACATACCAAGCAGTCCTTGTAAACGCCTGATTAATTAAACACTATTTTAAAATAAAAGATTGTAGTTTTGTCTTCATAGTTAATTGATTTACAATGTATTTACTTTTCAGTATTACAAAAAATTGTGCAAAAGGGGGTGGTAAGATATTTCTGACCTCACATGGGGGTCTGGGTTTTGTGACAAAGTATGATGAGGGGGGTGGGGGTGTCCAAAAATTGTGTGACATCATATGTGGATGACCCTTTCATAGTAATTTGTCCCATACTGCACACAAACCCTTGTGTTGCTAAAATTCACATTGCATTGATTTACGCTGAAATAAAAACATAATTCACACAAATCAACAAAATATAAATTTGTGTTACTATTCATTACTTCAACTGCACCTTTTCTGTACTTGAAAATCGAGTTGTAAATTAAATGTAGAGACAATACTCAACTTAAAAATTATGAAGGACTTAATTGGTGTTTACAATTCCATATGTTGGCAGCAATGATTACCAAACCCAGTAGCGTTCTAATGGGTTGGGTGTGTATATAGGTTGATCCAAGTGCCAGAGGTCTTGTGGCACCTAAACCATGAGTGCCAGAGGTCACGGTGTTTCGTCCCAATTACCCTTAGTACCCCACTGACCAAACAGTCCAGAAAGTTTATACCACTTAAGATGGTGATCAGACCTATTAAAATTACATATGTACAAAACTTTTTCCCAATTTCCCAGTATATGAGAACTGTTTTCTAAAAGGCTGTGCCTGTTGCCTCACTGAAAGCCAGTTTTAATAAAACTTTAAACAGACTTAACTGATCAAAGGTAAGACACTGTTAATAATGTACAGAATCCAAGCAAGTTACGGAGCTGATCCTGCATGCAGTTGACTCTATGCTAATTATTACTCTAAAGTATGCATTTCTGAACTGAATTTGATCAAACTTTACAAATAGGCTCAAATCATTAAGATCCATGAACAATAATACTATTTTCCAAAGCAGATTTCTATGGTCAAGTTATGCATACATTTGAGGTGATCTTGCATATTATTGGCCGAGCTACATACCACTTTAGCGAGCTACATACCACTTTAGCGCCTATATTTCTGACTTTATTAAGTCAAACTTGGTAAATTGTGTAACACTGTCAAGATGTTGGGAAATGTGTATTATCAGCAAGATTCATGCATGTATATGAGAAGATCAAACTGGCAAAGGATATTTTTTCCACTCTCCAAATTATTTTTAAATAGGATTTTGATCAAACTGGTAAATAGGCCCATGTTATCAAGAAATGTTGTGTATGATCACAAGTGAAATTCCATGTACTGCAATGACGTGACCTTGCATGGTTGCACCTGACATCCATTTATTGATGTATTTGGTTGAACCTGACATCCATTTATCGATGTATTTGGCAAAACTTTGTAAATAGTCTAATATTATCAGGATGAGTTTGAATATTACCAAGATCTACATTTTTATATTCCATTGGAAGCATTCTTCTGTTTGTTCATACATATATGCATAACTTTTGTCAGCGTTATCTTTCCAACTTTGCAATTTTTTTAAAGTAATGGACGTATCTATCTTTACAGATACCTTTCTAGTTCCATTTCTGTAGGATTCTTGTATGTGCAGCTAGGCTGAGCATTAACCCTTGGCATCTGTTACTGACATATATAGATATGTTCATAGAGTTCATAGTTGTACATCAATGCCTTTTTTGTAAGTTGTGCCATTCTTCGTGTGTACAGCTAGTTTCATGGCTTTTGATGAACTGGTCTGAAACTTTGAAGACACTAATGACATGGGATGGAACCAGTATAATCAAAATTAGATCAAACATGCAACTCATTCATTATTAGGGGTTGTCCATATAGGACATCTGCAATACCTGTTTTCCTACCGCCCCATGTCTGTTTTTGTCTGAATGTGGCTGACCCCCCCGCCTTTTCTTGAGCTATGCCGATATGTGGGTATTGTAATCAATCTCAGACACTGGGGGCCAGTTAGACCTATGCTTTAATGCCAACCCATTCATATGTTTTCTGTGGCATGAATCATACAAATTGAAATTAACAAATAATTTATACTTGGGGATCACCCATAAAGGACATCTGCAAAACATACTGGAATGCACGCAATAGGCGTAAAGGAGCTGTTAAACACAGAATATCAAAACAAAAAATACTAGCGTGCAGACATCTGCAAGGTCCTTTACACCCCTCCCCCTTGTCCATATTTGAACAACCCCTCCCCCATCTTTGCAGATGTTCTTTTTGGATGATCATTTACTCAATCAGATGCATTCGTATGTGCACTACTTGCTCAATATCAAACTCATTACAGATTTTACTTCAAGCATGATTAAAACAATCTCAACCAATCAGATTCAAGATATATACACATAGTTTTAAATGCGATTTTCTAATAATATTTTATACTTAAACCCTGAAAATTGTGTTTTACTTGCGTTTGAGTTGTTGTTGTTGGGCTTACCGCCATTTTTCAGCACACGATAGGCTATTCATGGCGGCCAGTATTAATGGTGGAGGAAGAAACTGGGAAATCACTGGAAAGAACCACTGACCCACGAGAAGCTACTGGCAAGCTTTCTCACATATCCACATTCGCGGAATCCTAGACTCAACCCACGAAGACAGAGGTGAGATGGCAGTGATCCGTAACGGACAGCGCTTTAGACCACTTGGCCACTCTGGGCCCCTAAGTGCGTTTGAAAAAGTTTCTGAAAATAATATTCATGATTCTGATATACCAAAATCTTGTTAAAAAAAAGTGATCTCATGTCTGTGATATCTGAAGGTCAAGTCTGTGATTCTATGAAATATGTATGTTACAGTTGTACTAAATAATTTATATTATTTCAGTTAATTTACATGTGCAATAAGTTGCATGAATATGGTGTTGGACTGAAATAGACTGAAACTGTTAACTTTAGTTAACTAGTGCAGCAATACAAAACAAGTAGTCTGCAAGAAAATATAGTCAGTTTTTCCATCTTTACATTTGTGATTTTAAGTTTTTTGCTGTTTGAGGTTTATATAATGTTTATGATTGTTGGATAAAGGTTATGAGGCCAACAGCAGATGGCTAGCTATGTGTTTATTAAGTAATTATTTGAGTCAATTAGTTGCTTCAAAGGGATTTAAGCTGTTCATTTGTGTGTGAGAGATTTGGATTCTTAAAATAGCTATAAGTTTTCAATATCACTATGATGCCTGCAGCGTGACACTTTTTAGTGATGTCTAGCACTAGGGCACCCAGTCACACTATTCTGATATCAAGCTGACCCGTCCTAACACCAATCTCTTACTGCTGAGCACCAAGTGATGCAGCTGCTTGTCCCATTTTTATGTCATTGGTATGACTAAACAGGAGTTTGAACCTGCAACCTCCTGCGTCTGCGGTGGATGCTTTAACCACCAAGCCACCTGAATGGTCAAGCTCTTTGTGTTACTAAGGCCAGATTTATGTGCTCACAGTTGCATGTGAAAAGATTGGGTCCAGGCACTGCCTACATTGAACAAGATGTATCAGCCAATTGGAATAAGAGGAATTTAAACTACCTGTAGAAAACTTACTATATTTAATGTTATGGTCATGTTTCAGAGTATAAGAAATAGCAAAAGAAGCTGCAAGGGAAGAGTGCAGGGTGGAAGAAGATGGGAGAATAGGAGAGAAATGAATGAAAGGGACTACCCACTGAAAGGAGACTCTCACATTAGGATGTTAACTCAGATGATGAATAAAAGGATTTGTTCACAAGCCAAAGAATTGTGTGTATATATATATATATATATATATATATATATATATATATATATATATATATATATATATATGTGTGTGTGTGTATGTATGTGAGAAGCTTGTTCCTCGCTTCTTGTGTGTCATGATTCTTTTCAGGGTTTTCCTGGGTTCTTCCTCCACCATTAATACTGGCCACCATGTATAGTCTATCTTGTGCTAAAAAATGGTATTAAACCTTACAACAATATAACTATCACTGTATCTATTGTGCAAATCACACAGCTAATGTATGCTGTCAAATTCACTTTTTTCAGCTAAATGTGTTATTTTCAAGAATTTGAACATACATACCTTTAAATGGCATTTATTCATTTTATTTTGCATCTTGTCTATCAAAATTCCATTGAAGATTATTGTATAAATTCCTTGAAAAATGCTTAACAGCAAATTCAATGATAACATAGATCAATATTTTTTGGTACAGTCAAGTAAGGAGTGATCTCATTTAAATCAAGGATGGAAACTGTTCACACAATTGTATCATGTTTCTCCCTGCACTAGTACTAGTTCAATCCAATATCGACTTTCTTGACCCAGTGTAATATCAAACTGTCATTATAAAAGTCCAAAGTGATCAACAATTTTCATCTGGAAATTTTGGTATGACAATGTGTAGATACTCAAACATCATGACTGAATAAACATTGTTATAACTATATTACTGTTAAATGTTAAAAAAAAAAATTATTTTTAAAACTTGTATCAGTAAATGAGATTACTTGGCCTGTGTGCCTTCTACAATAATAATAAGCAATATCATCTTACATTATGTAAAAAAAGTTTCAAGTTTTTTTTTAAAATAACTATTATTATTTCTTCCAATGAACTAAACAATTTTTATTAGGACTTTAAAATAATTTCCTCCAGCTATAAAAATAAAGAGAAGCAAATAGTTGTAATTACCTTTACAGTGTTAGACTTTTTAGCTAAAATCAAACCCCACACATATGAATAAAAACTTGCTAGTTTTTGATGAACACTGACCTAGTTTAAAAAACACTTAGATCACAGTAATGACAAGAAACAATTTTTTTTTCTTTCAATTGCCAAATTTTATGCCAAAACAACAGGGATTGTAGCTTATTGGTAAAACTATTTATATTTTATCAGAATATATTAAATCTTAAGACATGACCAAATTTGTTATGTTTGAAATAATTGAACAATTGCTTAGATGGACTTTTTCTAAAGATCTAACAAAAGTATTTTTCAAATAAAAATTATAAAGCAAAACAAATAAATACCATTACCTTTATTTTAGCCTAATGAGATGAACTTTAGACATTTTTGAGGACATCAAAAAACTCATATTTGGCAGAATGTGCAAGATGAGTAAAGTGTCAACAAATCTTGAGCATTACAACAATGCAAAGTAAAAGAGAACTGACCCATTTAAAATTAAAAGGATGACCAAGAAAATTTGATTGTCTGAGTATGTCTTAATATTGCTTTTGGAATGAAACAATGTTATGTTTCATCAAATTATATATATATATATATATATATATATATATATATATATATATATATATATATATATATATATATAATGGACAATTTAGCATTTATTGATACCAATGTAATCAGAGAGCACTTCATTAAGTGGAGTGCCACCATCTGACTTTTGTTCAAAAATAGAATCCTTTTAACTCTTGACTGGATTATTTCATGGAGGTGAGAAATTCTTATGTCATAATCTGAAGAAAGGAAACCATTGGGCTTTTCTTCTAAAACCATACATTACCATTAAGAATCTGACATGGTTCAGAGCAAGTTTTTTCTGAAAAATCCACAAAATGTAAGCATCGGGGTGCACTTTATGCAGGTGAGGTTTTATTAATATAACTAAATCTGGAATGTGTTGATAACTTTTTAGTATGCATCCTTGTTTGGAGGGAATTGATCTATTTTATAACACAGCTCCCCCTCATTGTTAACTGGAAATGCATTAGTTCTCTCCCTTGAGCAGCTGGTAGTGGTAGCAACTGAATATAACTATTCTTGCTACCACTACCAGCTTAGTTTATTTTTATTATTACAACTACAATTCAAACTTGCTTGATATGTATGAATATGAAATTATGTGGTAGTGAAAAAGATTGTTTATATGTATCTTTTACAGATGAGATGTGATTAGTTTCTGTAAAACAAAATATTTTAAGTCTTTCAGGTGTTTTTATCCTTTTAAGGCTGTTGCATCATTAATCCCCCTGCAGAAACATCTTCCTTTATGCTTGTATCATTGTTTTACCTTGTTTACAAAAATTAATTTCACTGTTATTGCAAAAACATATCTGAACAATACAACTATGCAATAAAAATATAATATAAAAATGAAAAGTGTTACTGTACTGAATGTTTCATTGGAATTATTTCAGAAAAATAATTTATGAAACCTGCAATCATAAAAACAATACTTTTTAAAATGAATTTGTCTTTTAAAAAAAACCCCAAGAAATTCCCCTACAGTTAAGCATTTTATAAGCAATAAATACATTTCTCCCTATGTAACTTGTGCACAATGGACACCACAAAGACTGCACGATAAGCGAGAGCAAGAGTTACAGAGTGACCTCCAAAAACTGAAACAATCTGCATATACACTGAAAAAACTGGAGAAAGGTATGTAACTAGGCTGTTTAACAAATGAATCTTCATTTTACAACCACATAAATAATAATTGTCAAAAACATGTTTTTCTTTTCTGTATAAATAACATTTATTTTCAAAATGTCCAACATGTGAAAGACCATTCTAACTGGTTTCAACAACCACCATGTGTACATGAAAACATCTTTGTATTATGTCACTGCGTTTTGTTTTGTTGATTAGTCTGGTTCCCTGAGTGGCATTTAATAATATATTGCCAAGTTGGGAGTCAAAGTAGCAAGGAACTAGACTAATTATTGATACACCACCAAACAAGATTCCTTTCAAAAAGTAGCAAAATATATTTTGTGAGAGAATTGCCTAAGCTGAAACTCAATTTGTGTATTGTTCAATTTGTACAATACTGATGTCATGATTTCACTGAAAGTAACAGTAAAATTTCTTATTATTCTTGAGGAGATCTTTAAGTGCCAGTTCTAGAATTCTCTCAAACTTGCTTACCAAAATGGTCTGTATCTGTGAAACCAAACTCTTTTACTAAGTATTCATTTTGCTTGGTTGCCTTGCTATCTTTGGTCACAGTTATGAATGAGTCAGTTAATTTAAGGTAATTTATGTTACATACATAGTAATATTTATAAGTGTTGGAGTGATAAAATGAAGCAAGTCCACCCAACATATGACCAGGGCCGCTAGATTTAAATATGTATGATTTGCATGCATTTTAACTTTTTTTTATTCCACCTCCATTATTTGATTCAAAAGACATAATTAGCATGATAATACAAAAAAGGCAAGCTTTTCAGTGCAACAACACAACAAATACTTCCACAAGTCAGTTATCAAAACAGTCAGCACTTAATTAGGTTCTTAGGGAAATGCTTGCAGACAGATGTTACAGTAGAATGACTAATTTTACCTTTAAATACACATTTATGATGATAGCACTTAAGAGTAACTAAAAGACATAATTAAAACAAATTGTGTTTTTTATCCAAGGCATCCGGAGGACGTGTTTCTGATATTGAAATATCATGCAAAAAAGGATATACATGTATCAATATCAGCAGAGCATTTAATTACCCTGCGTATCAGATTCTGGCAGACCAGATTTTACTCTTCAAGAAAACATGACATCTGAATGTTCTGCAGAGTTGATCTTGCCAGCATTTACAAAGGGAGACCCCCCCAGATTTCTGCCTGTGAAGTGGAACAATCTTGTAACTATCATCAGTTAGAATTCAGAGAGAGAGAGAGAGAGAGAGAGAGAGAGAGAGAGAGAGAGAATTAAGAAGTCAAGATTTGTGAATCCAATTAAGTCAGAAGCACACAATGACATGCTTTCAAGTGTTGTTAAAACTGTCAAACATTTTCCATTTTTACAAATGTAAGTAATGGGATTGTTCTTACTTCTGATGCAATGGGGAAAAAAAGCTAGTCATTTTCATTTTTTATTAATGGACACAATGTCACAATTGTTTTAGTATGCAGAATAAGTTTCAATTTTCAGTACATAATGATATATGTAAATGGTCAAACTGAATTACTTTGTTATTAATGTGTGATTAGCCTATTTCCATAAAATTGACTTTTATAGATATATTTTTTAACATATTTATAAATTGGAATGTTCATTATAAATGCGTTTTTGTATGGCATAAAGATGACAAATAATGCATTTCTTTCATTAAATCATAATACATGTAAATCATTTTTAGCCTTTTCTCCTTTTGCAATTGTTTCTCTGCCAATCTTTTCTCACTGTCACAGTTGTCATGACTTGTTTAAACTTTCCTACTAATTCTTCTTTTCTCAAATTAATGCTGTCTGGGTTGTGTAAAGATAGATATCTTTGGCATTGGCATGCATCTACTGATATTTATTTGTCTTTACTAACAAAGTTTCTTTGAATGTGCTCAATCTGATAGAAAAAAATTGTCTCAAGCCTCATGCAATTTTTCATTGACTCTTTAGTGTACACTCCTTGCCAAAAAGTTAAAAGAAAATATAAAAGCAGTGTAGATAAATGTACATAGGTTGAAAAATACACAACTGTTAGTGCTAATTAACCAAGGTATAACAGGACAATGAAAGAATAATAATAGAAAAATACAAAATAATGAGAATTTTAAAAAGTAATTAGGATTATAGGTAATACTGACTGAAAATTCCAGATTTTGTTAAAGTTTGTTTGAAGAAAAAAATTTAAGAAAAAAGATATACAAATGAACAAAATATTTTATTTAAAAAAAAAAAAGACACCAACTGTATCTGTAAGATTGTTGTAAACATCAGACCATGTCATTTCAGGCCATTTCGCTGTGATATTTACCCAACAACTGGGTGGTACTTTATAAAAACAATCATTAATTTCAACAACTTTTAAGTTCTGTAAACTTAGTGAATTATCATAGCAGTGAATTATCATAGCAATCCAGCATCTCGTTGTAACCATAAGGCATTGCAAGAATGGCCAACTGATCTCATGATTATTGCATTTATATTCGTCATTTTATAAATGAAAATTGTACGATATACAACTATATAAGAAACAAAGCCTTCAAAGTGTCTTGACTCTAACTGGCGTATGTCATGTACACATGTATGTGACACATACACAATACTGCAACCTTATCAACCTAAAATATAAAAATATTTGACAGACACCCATTCATGATTTTATAACCTGCTTGCACAGCACTTTTGAACAGAAAACAGAAATAATAAACAAAATAAAGGTAAACAAAAACGGTTTGGAATATCGAACATAGCTAAAGCTATCATGCTGTTACTAAGCAATTGTTTTCACCTTTGCAATATGGTGGAAAGTAGGTCACTAAGCTTGTGAGGTCATGCTGACCCAACCTATATTTCAGAAGTGACAGCCTGAAGAATTACTCCCACCCTCATTCCATTACTTGACTGGTTTTTTTTATATACACTGTAAAATAAAATGCTCACATTTTGGAGAAGTATCTTTTTTTTTTTGCTGGCTCTAAATAAGTTGTTTTGAGCCAAAACCATGAAAAGAACTATATTTTATTTGCCAGTTTCTAATGCTATGACCGTAACAAAATTATGAACCTGAAAGAAATTTGAAATTCGGTCTGTTATCCCGACAGTATTTCCAATATCATAAAGTCAAGTCTGTGACGGCCGCCGTTGTCGGTCACTGAAATCATTGTATATTTCAACAAAACACATATTATTGTGATCATAGCTGCACTTCCCAGACCTACAAATCTCGTTATCTAACGAAGCTCTTAATAGCGTGACTTCGTAGTGTCGAAATGGTTCACGTTTAAAATGTAGTGTAAGCAGTGAATAACATAAGCAATAAATCAAACGAGAAATTTACGCGAACGAGAAAAAACATTCAAAACCAAAATTTATTTAGTTTTACTGCTGACTGAATCTGGCTCAGTAATACCTCCGCTCCACTGCTATTGTATGCCTATCGATCTTGCAACTCAAACCTTTGTTACATAATGTTAATAAACCCGCATAAATTGAACCTACTGTGCACCGAGATATTGAACCATTTATCTTGTCTTCAAAAGATAGAAGCCTAGTAAATAAATTTAAAAGCCGGCTTCAAATATATATGGATAATCATTATACCAAATCAAAGAAAATGACCTCCTTCTCAAGGTGGACTAGCAAAATATTTCATTGTAGAACGCTGAGATGAATAATCGCTATAGTTAACGCCATTTTGAAAAATTCCGTGATGAAAGAGGATGAGGGGTATTGAAAAATATGGAATAAATTTTGACTAAACTATGCCGAACATTTTATTTTAAAAATTCAAGACTTGATATTCAATAATATTTTAATTACATTTTTCTGGTCAATAATCTCGATGCAAGTTTAAGGTGCGAGACTCAGCATTTACACCAATGAAAGGGTTTCTTACAAAAATGTGTCGGATGTGAATTGAGCTGACCAATAAAAAATATGCTTATATCCCCCGCGTAAAGTCAAAGCATTACGTCCTCTAAAGGTGAGTACCCCAAATAAAACACGATTATTTCAAATTTGGTGCAAATTACAACAAAAAGCATCACGTATATTAATAGATAGATGATTTATCTAAATGCGTCCAGTAAAGTTTTGACGAAATAATTTACATTTGAACCCAAATAATGGTCACTTTGTCGATGTAACGCTGAAGTCTGGTTGATATTTTGCTTGACTGGTCAACTGCATTCTTTTGTTTTCCCCCATTTGGGGGGCTAACATTCTGAACTTTCAACTCTCAACCTCCCGTTAGGATATGTAAAAGCTTCGTGCATGTAATATTTATTGTTTTTGCTTTAAATTAAAGTAGCAAACAATATAATCATTATAAACCAATAGCCGCCATTTCAGACCATGAGGTTGCGACCTGGTCATATACGATGCATTTACTGTCCTACTTTCTATACATTTTAAAATGTGTTCAGATCACAGTCGTTCCATTCTTGGAGAATGGACACATATTTAAAAACATTGAGTTATCCATTTGCTTCAGTCTGTGCAACATATTTGTTGACAATACCCAATTATACTTATAGTACAAGTCACACAGGTCATGTAATCAACAGCGACACTTTTAGTAATTAATGGTTGTCATTATTTAAAATCTGCTTCTACATACCTATAAGTGGCATGTATTCACTTCATTTGGATTCATATACATCCATATTTCTTTGGAAGATCATTATTCAGATGCCCCAAGAGATGCATATGGCAAAATCAATGTTGTAGTATGTAGACATTTTTGGATGAAATGAACCAAAAGGTGTGATACAGTACAATCTGGATATAATGTCACATGCTGTGATATAACAGCAAAAACTACTCATATTAATAAACAAATTTGTACTACTCTCGATTATGGTGATTCCACTTGACACACTCTTTTGATCTAAGTTTAGTACATGGCCACCATTGTAAAAGTCTATAGCGCTAGATGATTTTCACCTGGAATTTTCTTGGTGACAGATAAGGTGCAGAGCATTTAGTGTTAAATTTTAAAAGAACAATGTATATCTAATTTAAAATAAGTAAGTGTGCATTCTTGACTCATGTGACTTGTACTGTATTCAATATCCTTTGTACTTGGACATTAGAATCTGTTTCTACTTTTTAAGTTTTATAATTTTATAATGAAAAGAGAAATGCCAGTTATAATGACAGAAAGACCAGTAATTCACAAACAGCATGTATTTCTTACTGTGAAAACTGACTTGGCTTTTATTTAACTCAGCCTTGGATATGAGAGGTTATGGGTTTTAACCCAGGCCGAGGCATACCAAAAGGCTTATAAAAATGGTACTAGCAGCTGCCTGGCATAGTACTCAGCATTAAGAGGTTAATGTTGGGACTGTCAGCTTGGTGTCAGGATAATGTAACTGGGTGAGACATGAGGCTACATGTCTTCAGCATGATGCCTTACCATAAACTTCCAGACTGCGGACATCATAGCAAAATGACTGAAAAATTGTTAAAACTATGTTAAAAATCTAAATCACACACATTGACCTAAAGTACATGTGATGTGGGCATTTGATTCTGATTCTTATGTTAGTTTTGAGAATTTGCTTGTAAATACCTTTAAATGGTTATTAAATACTTTATATTGCTCTTCTTCAAAATATCATGTGGACAATCATACAAAGAAATGAGAAATGCTATCAATAATATCATTTGTATATCATGTTAATGTTTGGATTAGGCCATCAAAGAGGCCTAATACAGTGTAAATCCTCATTGAATGAAGCATAGTGATGTCATAATGAATGCGCTGCATAGTGGATCACATCTGAACTGCCCCTTGCGCTGGAACAATCAGATGCTGTGACCATTTTATTTTCATTTCACTGTTTAGTGCCAATTAGCCATTATTAAAGTTGGCAGTGATTGATAATCAATTAAGATACCTTTGTGACTGTAATGATGTATTCTTCAGATGTCACTGTGGTACCACATTAGATGCAAAAGGTATGGTGTGGTTTTGATAGCTCCAGCATTCAAATTTTGTTCCAATAACAAGTCACATGACAATTTTATGTATGACAGAAATACTTCTTATGGTTATAAGCACAAAAATACACATTTGACAGTATCACTGTTAGCTATTATTAAAAATGTTCAGTGACAAAAAGAATCAACATATATAACACAAGAATTCCTCAGCAGAGATAAAAATTCTTACTTGTTGAAAATACCCAATAAAAGGAATCACAAGTGTTGTCAGTAGTATTTCCAAAAGGAATTTACTGTAAAACCTGTTTTCAGATACCCCTGCTTTGAGAGACCATAATGTTGAGGCAGCAGGGTGGTCATTCATTAGTTTCCACTGTACTTTTATGGAGTACTTAGGTATCTCTGAGAATCAATAGAGTGTTTGTAGTTTTTCATCTCAGCAACTTTTTTGTATAAGTTCATAATTCTGATTTTTTTTATATAAGTTTGGGTCTTCATGGTAGTCATAAGTGCATAAGAGACTCCATTCACATAGGATTGGTGTCCTTTTCTTGCTAAATTGCTTGGAACAATTTGGTCATGTTCTCACAATAGTAAAGATGATTTGGCACCCACTTTTTGTTTTAACTATTTCCCATTTTAAGCATAGGATATTTGACTCATTTTTGTATATACTGAATGCCAATACACCTATTAAAATATTTTAGTATTATGAAAACAGTTTGATGATTTTCTACAAAGTTTCTGTGTGTGTGTGTATATATATATATATATATATATATATATATATATATATATATATATATATATATATATATATATATATATATATATATATATATGTGTATATATATATATATGTGTATATATATATGTGTATATATATATGTGTGTATGTGTATATATATATATATATATATATATATATATATATATAGATTACTGCATATATATATGGTCATAGAACACAATTAATTTTACTATATTCTTTCTACATTTGTTTCTCAGGACTGAACTTTCCACTGTGTGACAATCAATACAAATCATATGTTAATCTAAAACACCTTCAAAGATGACTTTATGGTTTAGTTCTTGTCAAGGGTTGACCTGCATTTTTTTGAGAGGCTGAATTGTAAACAAAACACCAGGCAATCACTTTCCGGATCATCACTATGACCTTATTACTCAATGTGCACTGTTGCCAAAATACACAGACAACCACACCATAAGCTCATGTTTTAAAGAATAAACAATTGCCTTTAAATCCTTACCAAGAATGCCAAAATCTAACTCTAGAATCACCACCAATTTCAGACAGGAAAAAGTGATCTAAAAATAGACTGGGACTACTTTTGTGGGTACTGAACCGGATTTTATTAATTGTGTACTGAATGCTGAAAGGGTCTATGTTTTTGTCAAACTGTTATATTTGCATTTTATTTTGCATGCCACTACTACTTCAACTTCATACATAAAGTCTTTTGAAATTTCCTTGCAAGCAAGACATGTGACAGCTGTCAGAAAGTGTGTAGTGCTGGTGTTCTATAGGGTGCAATTTGAGGTCCAATTGTTCTTAAGAAACCAAAACTAAATTTGCTATATCTTCCTTAATTATAGGAATTTTTCAATGCAGTAAAAGCCTAATTGTAATACATGATAAGGCCTGTCTGAAAATGTGCTTGAAATTAAAATATATTGATATATTAAATTTTAAAGGAAATTAAAAGAAATATTTAAATTTTAAAAACTTTTTATTTTTAAAAAATTAAATTTTCATACAAGTTATAACCTTCAGTTTGACAAATTTAAGGCAGCAAAGTTGATTAATGAATGGTGTTTAAAACAAATAGTATTTTGGGTCTGTACAACTGATAATACTATTCCCAGGGATACTGAAGCATGATAGCTCACAGTGATTTTGACGGCAAATTGCAATATGCCTATCCAGCTGCATATAGGTGTAGATACTTAAGCAATGACAGGTGCTATGTTCCACATTTATTGTTTCAGGTGCTTGGGCAGTTGTTTGTATAACTAATAGCCCACTCAAATTTAAAGTTTTGATGGGACCGATACCATGTTTTATAGCAAATATGCATTCCATTTTAATGCCGATAACTACAAAAGTCAACAATGCAAAACAAAAATACAGTTTCAGGGAGGTTCCACCTTACTAAACAATGATTGGAATCTCTCTTATGAAGATCTAAGCCATGTCTTTGAGATGATGTATATCAGTGTACTGATATGAACTCATCTTATGAGACCTTGCTGTCACCATTGGACTACTGGAGAGCTTCCAAATTGATCCAACTCTAATACTTTGTTCCAGATACCAGACTAGACCTGAAAATATATAACATGTTTCACTTAATTCTAAAAAAAGGAAGATGTAGGCAAATGAAGTTAAAATGTGTTAGATATGGTGATTTCAAAATAACATTCAGGTTGCAAATATGGGTAAAAAAGGTAAACTTGACAGAGTGACACTCAAAGATGTGAAGCACTGGGCATGTATTAAAGTGACAAATGCATCCTAAAAATAGATGAAGTTTCTACAAGCATATTTAGCCATTTACAGGTTAAATACCTAATCAGACAGAGTATGTATCATAAAGTTTAAGGCAATGTTGGAACGTGAGGTTTGATCATTGGTGAAAACATTGATAAATACCAGTATACTGGAAAGTCAAGTTACAATGTACCAAATTAAAATTTATTACTATATGCAATCCTATTCATGAAGTAAAAGTAATTTTAGATATTGCAAGTGAATATAGCAAAATGTGGCCACACAGATCAAATATAGGTACCAATAGATCCTATATCATCAACTAAATGTGAAATTTTCATCCCGAAAACTTGTAAACAAGGATGGATATTTGAATGTGTGGAACATATGCAATGCACTTGTTAAAATCACATGTGCAAACACATTCAAATAATCTGTTTGAACATTTTGAGTCTATTTTTAAGAGTGTTGGCTACCAAGTTATTAAGCTCAATGATTCAATGGAATCAGATATCAGCTGATGCTGCAATATCGCTCTCTGTCAAAGTACTAAATTGAAATGTGTTACCATACAGAGGCATATTCATGATGAAAATAACATCTTGGGATATTTTAAGTGCACACAGTCAGAACTGAGACTTACAGATTCACTATAGGTACCATGTCAGCCTAACAATGTAAACTTTTGACTCCAAACATTACAAAATATATGCATATTTGTTCATGTCAGCTATGTAACCATGTTAGGATCAGATGTAGAAAGTTTAATTCAAATAATCTGTTTGAATATTACTTATGTAATCTTTAAAGTGTCAGATAACAAACATTATTAGTCATTAATAATGCATAAAGCAAAAAGGATCATTAGAATTCCCATAATATCATCTGGGCTACAATGCCGCACTACATCAATCAACATCTTAAAGAAACTGAACAATAAAATTAATGCATTCTGTGTTTAACTTATATCATTTTGCTATTTTTTTTTTACATGCAATGGTAAATATACCTGGCTAAAGTATATTTTACCCCTCTGACCTGTATTTCATTCTCTGAAAGCATAATATGATTTTGTAGAGAACTTGAACAGGTTCTAGTATAAAGTCTTCATCTCTGTCCTCTCACTAAATACCCTATAACTATGTTAACAAACAATTACTGATAGCTATTCAAGCAGATGTGTTACTCAGGAAGTCACCCCATCATACACACATAAATTAACTGTTTGGACCCCAAATAAATAGTTTCAATGACCTAAAGGTACAAAGCAAAATTGAATTTTGTCTTCATGTATTTTAAATGAGGGTCTTATTTTCACTAACAAAGATATTTTCTCTGACAAAATTTGACAAATATCTATCATTTGAGCTTGTATATGGTGTAGGAGTATATATATGCTGATATCATTTGATATCATTCCCAATAAATATTATAAATGTGTATACTTTGTGGAAAATTTTTATTTTTAATTGTTTTTTATATTTCATTTAAATTTTTAAAATTAAAATTATTTTTTTATTTTTAATTTTATTTTTATATTTTTAAAGTCAATATACAAAACATATTAAAATTTCATGTGTATATCATTAATAATAAAGATTTTATATCAGTTGAAAGTTTACTCACATGCTTTACTGACAGGCCATAAAACACAATTAATTTTACTATATTCTCTCTACATTTGTTTCTCAGTACTGAACTTTCCACTGTGTGACAATACAAATCATATGTTAATCTAAAACACCTTCAAAGATGACTTTACAGTTTAGTTCTTGTCAAGGGTTGACCAGCATTTTTTTGAGAGGCTGAATTGTAAACAAAACACCAGGCAACGGAACACAGATTTCATCATCACTATGTCCTTATTACTCAATGTGCACTGTTGCCAAAATACACAGACAACCACACCATAAGCTCATATTTTAAAGAATAATTGCCTTTAAATCCTTACCAAGAATGCCAAAATCTAACTCTAAAAAAAATTTAGAGTTTTAACTCTAACTCGCCACCAATTTCAGACAGGAAAAAGTGATCTAAAAATAAACTGGGACTACATTTGTGGATACTGAACAGGATTTTATTAATTGTGTACTGATTCCATATATATATATATATATATATATATATATATATATATATATATATATATATATATATATATATACATATACACACACTAGAACCTGTCTGAAAGACCACCCACCACCCATTCTGCCAGAAAATTATGGTCTCTCAAGACAGGTGGTTTCTCATAACTGGTCACAGTTATATAATCATTATGTTTGTGCATTGAGAATATGGTCTCTCAAGAGACAGGTGGCCTCACATAGCAGTGGTCTTTCAAGACAGGTTTCACTGTATGTGTATGTGTGTGTATATATATATATATATATATATATATATATATATATATATATATATATGCAGTATATATATATATATATGCAGTATATCTCTTAAGAAAGTTTTGATGGCACTAGTGTAGGTGTGCAATAGCATTATGAAAGTTTTTGAACTCCCTTAATTACATCTTTGCTAGTGAAGATTCTGATATGCAAACCTATATAAATCTTGACAGATTGAATTTCATTGAATGCAGTGGCAAGCTACTAGCCACTCACTGTATCCAATCAAAATTAAGTTCAGATTTGAACACTGTTCTTACATGATTGAGACAAGGGTGAGGATACAACTGGAATGGATTCATAAATAAATGATTTTCCATTTGCCAGTCCATGTTTACACAGATAGATCCTTTCCCTAAAATACGACTGTAATGGGATCTTTCTGGTACATAGACTTTCAATATTAAACTTTCAAGGTATCCTTTTAAAATCAGTTGTCTACACTACTTTTAAATGATGTGCAATGCACTGCTGCTTCAAGCTTTTGGTTAGCTGAGCATTGCATACCAAGGGAGGCAACTTGTGAAATCCAGTAGATGTCACTTGTGCAAACCATAAATATTGGATTGATCCACTAAAGTGTAGACAGGTTATTGTATTGGAACATTGGCAAGTGAAGATGACATAATTATTGTAAAAGTGAAACAGAATTGATGAAATAATAAAAGTATTTACATTGACTGTATTCCTTTTTTCCTTTAGTTTTAACCTGATTTAGTGACAAAAGTTGTCAGTCCTTGAATTTAGACAGTTGATAATTGTGAAATGATACATTTCTGCCATGTATGATATGATTCATGATACTAGCCTAATAGGATACATTACATGGTGTTCAGGGACATGGGCTTCCAGGTCAAATATGCATGAAATTCTAAAAGAACATGCCATTTCTCCTTGTGCATCCCCATGACACAGCTTTTTTTTACCTAGGCTACTTCCCTTCCATATCATATTCTGGTCACCTATGGCTAAATCTGCACTGTATTTAAAGGTTAGTCTTAATTATATCTGCAAGAAGCCAGTTTGATTAATTAACAGTTAATCCTTATCATTACAGTTATCATGTGAAAAGGACTTCACCCTCTAACTTACTGCAAAGAAACCATAGTTCTGTTAAGTGTCCAATTGGCTAATAAAGGATGCCCTATCATGTTGTAACTATTTAAATTTAAGTGGTGTCAACACAAATATAAATCATGAATATAACCAAAACTTTCTCAGGGTCTCATTCTGTCTATTGTCAGATCATCAATATTCCATCATCATCATAATAATAATAATAATAATAATAATAATAATAATAATAATAATAATAATAATAACTGATCTTCAATTGATGCAACTTCAACAAGCATTATCAGAAGAAAATTTTTAAAGAGTTCAGGAAAGTAACCTGACTTACAAAAATGGGTCGGTAAAATCTGTTTTCATATTTTGGGAAAGTCTTGGGATGAAAAACAGGTGAAAGTTACATTTGATTGGTGATATTAAACTTGAATACTTAATTGTATAAATTTGTCTTAACAACATTTCAAGTGTCATTGCTTTAATTTATTGATGGTAATTCACATTGGTACAGTTTAATGCCAGATGTTTACTCATGTATGTTCCATTTGATGGAATGGAGATGCTATTGTACTTGTAAGGAAAACTATACAACATTCCCAGTGATCATACATGGGATTGAACTAATTGTTAATAATTTTATTGGTTTTTTTTTATACTGTTGTTGTAAATGCAGATCTTGTCATTAATGTACACATTTAAATGTAACATATATACTGAAAAATATTTTGTTTTCAGTATATTACAAATGGTTGAATAAATCATGATTTTATTAAAATAATGAGCATGTGCTTTTCATTTTTAGTATCTACTTTTGAAAATGAGGGGCTCCAGGTTTAATGCCAGGGACTGGGGACATCTTGAGTTCCATGAGCGGAGTTCAAGACTCCTTGTTCTTTAATTCTGTTGGAAACCATGTATTAGGGATATACTTTTCGATTTAATAGCTTTATAAACTTTAGAAGGTCTCTCACTGGTACAGTGGTGCCATTTTATGATTTGAATGTTTATGCTAAGCAAATTACATGCACATAGTTCATTGAAATCATTGATAAACCCCCTCCCTTTCAACAGATTAATATGGTGAACTTGTCCAGTCTATAGTCTGCCTCTCTTGCTAATTCTTTGTTAATAATTTTAACCCATTGGCAATTTCAATATAACTACTTTACAGATCTTTTAAAAAGGCACTTTTTAATGATATTTCTCCATTACCTGGTGTCTCTTTAGATTGAATTTTGGATGCCAATACTTTTGGTGTTTCATGCAGTGAATACGTTCTGATTGGCATCTTCCATAGCCAAGGTTCTGACATGTTAACCTATCTACACCTTTTTGGATCAGCCAGATATTGCAGTGCTTCAGATCTGAAATTGGATCCACTGCTTCCAATCAAGGTCAGTTTGTTCAAACTTGAACACAGTTTCTATATGAATGAGACAATGTGAGTACACAACTGGAAACAACTCTTAAATAAGCAATTTTTCACTGTCAGATAGTGTACATATACATCCTTTCCCTCTAATACACCTGTAATGGCTTTTCACTGGTACATAGTTATACTTTTGATGTTAAACTTAACAAACACCTGTAATGGCTTTTCACTGGTACATAGTTATTTATACTTTTGATGTTTTAACTTAACAAAATATCTTTTGAAAACAGTTGCTTCCACCTTTTTTGGGTGATGTACTGTGCTGTTGCACTCTTTTGGTTAGTTGGCATTACATAGTTTGAGAGACAACTCATAAAATCCAATAGATGTCACTAATACAAAGAGCTGAAAAATCAGATCAGTCTACCATGGTGTAGATAGGTTAACTTATCAGAACCTTGGCTAGTAAAGATATCTGATTGGTGGCAGTTGTTTATTATTACCCTGGACATGAACAAAACCAATTATTACAAATATAATAAAGGAATAATAAATAACTTAGTATGTGATTAAAATGGGTCAAAGTGAAAGCTAAAAAATTCTCCTTTTTTTACTTTGATAAACTAAAAAGAGAAATTCACAGGGCAACACCGATTTAAGGTTTATTAATCACACTTCATTTTTCTTGCAGAGAGTATGCTATGTAAATAGAGCATCTCAGGTAAGATGCAATTTTCCTTTACAAAATAAGTTGTCCCAGTCACATTGCACAAAAAAGACAACAACCACATAATATAACAGTTGCTACTATAAGAAAAATACTTGGGAATTGTCCGCCATCTTCTTGGCTTCCCTTTTTTATCTCACCCAATGATAACCAAGTAGATCTAAACAGAAATTTAGCAGTATGAAAGATATCTCATTTGACCCACCAATTTCATCCTAGATTTATGAAATAATCCATTCAACGTTGAAAACTCTTGTTTTTTTTGCTAATTTAAATTTGGGAAAATTCTGCTGTATAAATCAGGATCACCAATTTATGATTTTGCAGCCAAGCCAACATTGCGCTAGAAGGCGTTGGGCAATTTAACATTTGTACCATTAGAAATTATCTGTGAGTGAGCATGCTGACATGATTCTATAATCAGCATGGATTTGGTAGGCTACTTTTGAGCATATTTCAAACCACTTGGATTTGTCACCTTGTGTTTGCTATTTTATAGAAGGCTGTTGGGTGTTGTAAATTGCTAATAGCAAATTAGGAATTTGCTTAACTTAAAGAAATATGTGTCACAGTTTGATCTGGTCATGGAAATGACAATAGTATATAATGTACAGTGCCAATAGACTCACTAAGCAGTCACATGACTGAATGCAAAGACAAATCTTTCATCCAGGTTCTAAAGTTTTGTGGGCAGAAATAATTGCATATTGGGACTGCTAAAGCAAAAGGTCCTTGAAGAAGTCAGAGATGCACACACACACACACACACACACACAATCTTGTATGCTTGCCTTCAGGTTATGCCCATTAATTTATGATGTCTGGCCATCTATCTGTTCAACCATTTGTTACCAGTTTTATTTCCCACAATAACTTAATTTGTATACTGTCTAGTTAACAAACTTTGTGGATAGGGTGCATTTGGGGTTGGGAGGAATTCCTCAGATATTGGACTTAAAAGAAGGAAGATCAATGAGACAGAAAAAAGGAAAAATTATTTCTGCACAATATATAGAACACTTTTCCCATTTACAGATACCAAAGCTTGCAGAAGGCATGCCTAGGTATAAGAAAAAAAACCACGTAAATTTCAGGCACAGAAAATCCAAGGTTACATTTGCTGAAAAAAGAATGTTCATTTTACAACATGTTCAATCAAATAGCTTGTACTTGGCTTAAGGAAAAACCCTATAGATTTCAAAAGATAAAAGGTCATGGTCACTTTTGTAGATGGGGGGAGAGATAGTTTTCACACAGTTGTTATTGTGGGGTTTAACACCATTTTTCAGCACAAGATAGGCTATATGTGGTGGCCATTATTAATGGTGGAAGAAGAAACCGGGAATTCACTGGAAGGGAATTCACTGGAAAGAACCACCGGTCCACAAGAAGCTACTGGCAAGCTTTCTCACATATCCACATTCCCTGAATAATAGATTCAAACCCTTGCAGAGATGGGTATGAGTAAGGGATTACTTACGATCACTTAAGACCACTCTGTCATGACATGTGTCAAACAATTTTGTGAATTGCTTGCACTGGGGGTAAGGAAAAAAGCTATTGATCTTTTGGTCAAGGTCATTGACTGAAAAAATTGGATCAGGTAGTATTGTGTTCATTGTACATCACTGACCTGGTTGTGTTTTTTGCATGGCTTTGACTTAAGGCAGTGAATAAATCGTTGATGTCAAAGTCAAAAGGTTAAAAATCAGGGTCACTTAATGAAAAAAGAAAAAAATAAAGTGATTTATGTGCAAATATTTCAGTTATCCACATAGAGAACTGTTAAACATAGAGCAGAGGTCGCTTATTCAAACCCTGGCTTAGTCATACCAAAGACTTATGAAAAGGGTAGTTACAGCCGCCTCACTAGGTGCTCAGCATTAAGAAGTTAGTGTTAGTACTGGTTTCAGGATAATGTGACTGGGTGGGACATGATGCTACGTGTATGTGGCATGATGCCCTAGTGCTAGACATCACTGCTGTAAATTACCACACTGCAGACATTGTAGCAATATGATTGAAAAATTGTTAAAGCATCTTAAAACTCCAAATCACACACACACACACACACACACACACACACACACACATACACAAACATGGAGAAACCTTATAATGTGCTATTCATATTATTTTGCAACAAATGAAATTGAAAAGTTCAGTCATGTAGGCTGTTGTGTTTGTGTGTATAAAAAATGCCATATGATGTTGACCACAAGCCCGATCCCAGACACAGAATCATTGTTGACCAAGCTGTCCTATTTTTCATTTATGTTGTTCTCATAAATGGAATAGTGTAGCTATGAATATTAAACAGGGATGAAGTGCTGTATATAGTAATATGTAAAGAGTAGGGAAAAATATATTAACAAGATTGATGCATCATTAGAATTCATGCACAAAGTTGATTTACATCCTGTGTTAGATATTTGGACAGTTATCAGAGATTATTTTTAAGAATCCTTTGGGACTAATAATAGGCCAGTGTCTCCTAAAAGTATTTTAAAAAATTCAAAATTCTGTTTTACCACTTTTTTCCTAGAAATTTAGTTTTCATTTGGTATCATTTGACCTGAAATTATGGACATGTTCTTGATAAATGCTTGGTTATATTGGTTCTAGTACAGAATTTGCAGAAATGATGAACTGTATGTAACCATTTAAGTTGCATCTTGTGAAAATGAAGGTAGAATTGATATGTCAATTTACCAGCTCATTCTTAACAACTAGATTGCATTTTGTCTCTTAATTAAATGGACACGAATTGTCAACATATTTCAACATTTTTGGTGTTTTCAAAATTACATTTGTACCTGGCCATTTCTTCGATTGCTTGGTTAAATAATCTAAAATCTTGCAGCAGGGCAGTTTCCCTTATATTCAGACAAAATGAGTAGGTCATACAAAAAACTGTTATTGTTTTTAAAAGATAAATATTTTACTCTTGATTTCAGGCAAGCAGAGTTCCATATTTTGCTGCTTTATTAGCCAAATGTCAAGTTTAACATGTTTACATCAGGTTATATGATTTCAGAAGGGGTTGTGATTTTATATCCCACATATCCTAATAATCCAAATATCTAATATTGGTAGGAAAGTTCATGCTTTTCAGTAACCAGATCAGTTAATGTAGCAAGTAGTTTGGACAGTGACTATGCTAATCTACATTTATCATATACCAAGTGAAGCCCAACTGCAAATAACATAGATCCTGATCTGCTATAGCATAATTTGCCAGCAGATCAGAGTCTGTGTTCTGCTGATTTACTCCTTATAAACTGCACACAGATCTACTGCTGCATTATGTGACAGAAGATCTGGATCTATGCAGTCATAGTTGGACTTGTCTTGTAAGTAGAGTTAGAAACAGTGTCATGCTAAATGACAATACAAGTATTGAGAATTTGTGTAACTATATATCAACATATTTCAATGGCAGTTAAAGGGTGCTGTCACATACCAAGAACCTTTTTAAGTTGAATTAATACTAGGAATGTTGATATGGATTCTTTGCAGATGGAATAACATGATCTTCAGCCAATTGTATGGAACAAATACCCAAATTTTAAATGTTTCATTTTCACATCAGATTAGTTATGGATCAGTGATCTAGTATCATATCTTCAAATAAATAACAGTTGCAAAAAAACTGTCAGTTTTCCTTTCAAAATATTGCTTATCAGTTCCTTGCAGTCATTTATTTTTAACTGGCATAGCAGGATGGAACAATTAGATAATATTGAATCATTATGAATTTCTTTGCTTTTATGGTGACCTTGGAACCAAGCACTTGGTGTAAAAGGAAACTTGGATCATAGTGTTGATCAGATGTTGTTGCTGTAAAGTCCATTGACAGTACTCAGTCATGTAAATTCTTTCAAATCTTTTCTAGTAAGCAGTGTAATATTGTGCAACTTTGCTAAACAATAGACAAGTTACATGTTACTATGACTACCAACTCATAAATTTGAATAAGATGCACAATGTTAACTAGAAGTATTCAAATAATACACAATCAGTAATTGGGATTGTGGTATATTTTTTCAGTTCAGTTAGATGCATGTGATGCAATCCTTAAAACAACAATACATGTACACAAGAATCACTAAACAGTAACAAAGTTTTACAACTGCAATTTTGTTACATTAATATTAAATGATTTGTACACAGGTTGGTCAGAAATATTTTTTTTATTGTACTGCAAAAATGACAGAATGTCAAAATTCAGGCTACTTTCATGCATGTAAATAGGATAAATTGGTATGGAATTTTACCTGTGTTTATTAATATTACAACCATTTATGCACAAGAACATAACATGGATAAAACTTGGGGTCTTTAAATGTTACAGAGTCTGGTTTCAATGTCAGTCATCAAAGACCATCTTGAGAATACTGAGAAAATGTGTTTCCTCACTGAATTCTTTCATTTTAATGGTACTTGTAATAAATGATAAACCATTTTAAGTCTGTTCACTACCTGTTGAAAAAAAAATCTCTTTGTCACATATCAGGTAACTTACCAGTTCACATAACTGTCATCTAACATCCTTATGGACATCCTCAGCAAGCATTCTGATCAACTGTATACAACATCTGATCAGTTACATGATGTTTTTTGACAACAAAATAACAAATATGCTATGTGCAGCTGTTTGGGTTTTCAGTAAAAATAGAACCCCAAATTTTACTAATGTAATGGTGAAATCTTTCAAACTGGATGGTTTGTTTGTAAATTCGTTAGTCTGTTAAATTTAAATCTTGAATATATAAAAGACTTCTTTATTCAAGCACAATATAGTGTCTTCACAATGAACATCTTACTCTTAAATATACTGAAAGTATTATGACAGGGCATGTTGTTGAACATCAGTTAATTGGTCGGAAAGATGCATAATGTGTAGCAGTAGTGTGATAAAAATTAAGTCCAACCAGCAAAACAGATTATATAGGTTAGAAATCAGAATACACAGATTTATTTGTACCAGTTGTCCACAGTTTTATGTACATGGCAATGATACAAAAGTTAATTTCTTTTATGTAGACAAGCATTTTGATCTGTCTGAAATGTATTACTTTCAGAATTGACAGGAAATTAACTTTCAACAAACACTTGCATCTGACAGACTGACTGTACACACAGCCAGACATCATTATCATCAAAATGTCTTAGAAGTTAAATACTGTAAGCTTGTGAAACATGAATTGATCTCTTACAAAGTCAAGTTTTGATTAAATCAAAAGTTGCAGTAAGTCTAATTGATTCTTTTGTGATTAAAGTTACATTGACACATCAAAGCAAATGTGCCAAATCTGTTGAAATAAAGTATCTTGCCTATAGATGTGCCATGATGGTTGGCTCAGCCTGGTCAGGGCTGGATTAGAATCTGCACACTTACCATTACACAAAGAAAATGAGAATGTTCTGCCACTGTTTAGATATTAAATCAATATTGCACTTTTGGTAGAGTTTAAGTTTGAGACAATGTATATAATCATTTTTTGTCATTTAAGTGATTCATGTAATTGTCACCATAACTAGCTTTAGAAGTAGGACTGGTTGGGGTGGGGCTTTTTTTTCTGCCAAGGGTATGAAATATGAGTTATTAGTACCAGTAGTTAGAGCCTTGATTTTGAAATAACTAGTAACAGGTATAAATTTATACTGTGTATTTTAGCCAGATTGCAAAGCAATTATGTTTTATGGAGTGATAATGTCTCTTTTTGTTGAAAATCTGGTTGTGTCTGGTGTTAACACTTAAGCTACCATTGATATCTCCAGAGGAAATTTGGTGCAGTAATATTGTGAATGGGGGTGGGGTGATTTTAAATATTTAGCCCTAATGGTCATATACCAGAAGATTTTCTGAAATGGTCTTCTGCCTGGTTTGTCAATCATTAACATAAGTTTATTATAGCTAATAACATGGAAGATGGATATAAATCTTTAAACACACATTTGTCTCATGGTCTAATTTGTTGTTACTGAAAATGATGCAGTTCGAACAACAAATATGTTTAGCGGAGAAGCCAACTTAAAATCTTGTTATTGCTATTCCATAAAGATAATAAGTCTATTGACATCTGGTTATCACCAGTAGACTTGTTATGATATCTAGTTTGTTCAGAATGAAAATAACACTGATTGGACATTTTCTTATAAGTCTTATTACCACTACTGTTCTGGAATAAGATGTCCTTTTGGCATAAGGTTTTCACTTTAAAATGACTTCTTATCATGTATAGTTTAAAATTTTGCAGCTTTAATGACCAAAAAAGCTGTCTCTGCAGCAATTTTGAAGACATTGTAATTACTAATACTAGTGAATGGAAAGTGATATTGATGTGGTGTTTTAAAAAAACCTCTTATGATGTCTTCATGTTTCTGAATCAAAATTGTGCCAGGCTGACATCCAATACATTCAGCACTTCGGCTTGAAAATTTTGTTTTTTTTTTGTATAATAAGTGATTCTTTGAACACTGAGCATTTAAAAGGAAGAAATGTTTTTATCTGGAATTCTAGTTAAATCTTTAAGCCCAGTATAGTGTGTGAGTTCTTTTGAGGGATCTTGTTTTCAGTGGTGCATCAGGAATTCCACGGGCTGTGATTACTGTTTCCTCCATATGTGTGAGTTGCAACATTTTAAATGGATGTAGGAAAATAGGAGATAGTACTTAATGTACTTGTAGTGCCAAAGATAATGAGATTGTATTTGTTTTGATAGGTTTGCAACCTTCACTTTATATTGCATTTGGTTATCATCTCTTGGAGACTTTTACTGTGTGAGTTTTTAATGTAGCTTTAACAATTTTCAGTCACATTGCTACAATGTCTGCAGTGTGGCATTTTATACTGATGTCTAGCACTGGGGCATCATGCTCCACCCAATCACATTTTTGTGACACCAGGTTGAGTCTTAACACTAGTCTCTTAATGCTGAGCGCCTAGTTAGGCAGCTGTTTTTAAGTCTTGGGTATGACTCATCTGGGATTTGAACCCATGACCACCTGCATCTGAATCGGATGTTCTAGACGCTAGGCTACCAAAACAGTCTGAAGAATTTTACTATTGTAATAAACATTTTATCAAGCACAGAAGTAACTCATGAAAATGTTAACATGTCTAAATTTCTGATTTACCAGATGAGCCATGTGAAATAACCCAAAATCCCCAATCTTTTACAGGTGACCATGTCCAGTTAACATAGAATGATTTCCAGATGTAAATCTATGCAAATGATCGCTGCATGCAGCATTTTAGCATATAAAAAACTGAAGTTATTGCCAATTGAAACAGGGATGTGTAGCATAGTTTTTAAATGCTTGTAGTTTTGTTTTTAATTATACAAATATTTTGCTGAAATTTACTATGCAACATTGATTTGATGAATATGAATCAGTATTCAGATTTTCAAAATCTTAGATATTTGTAGAGATAAACACACCCAAAGTTGGTCTTTTGTTCATTATTATTTTTTTTCCCTCGAGATTTTAAGGTGCAGTATAGTATCACTACTACTTGGTCATCCATCACAAACACCAGTTATGATTTTATTTGAAAACTCAACCTACAGGGGATTGTACCAAATTCATCTTATCTGAATCAAGTGCATTCATTGTTCAGCTGTAACTGGGGCAGAGACTTTAGACAAACTACAAAATGCCAACTTTTATTGTTGTTCAATAAGACTTATATGGGAACCTGGTCAAATTAAACTGCACCATCTGATTCTACCAGAAAAGCCACTTAATTAGATCTTGATTTAGTTTCAAAGCAAGTATTTGGTTTGTTATCAGTCAATAACTTTAGAAAACAATAGAGTGAAATAAAATGTTTGTTGAAATAAATTTTCTGAAAGAAAAAATGATTTTTTATAAATAATTATTGAGAGGAATCTGTATAATAGCAATGTCTGATATTATCTCTTACTGTTGCATTCCATACCTTTCTAGGGCTCTTAGTCCTCAGTCTAAGCTAATTGTTGATCGTTTGATTAGTATTGGAGGGCCATAATTGAAGCACATTATCCCAGACTCTTCAGTCACAGCTATCATACAGAATACCCTTTTTTCTTTACCTTGGAGGATGTGCATGATACATGTGTACTGTAGAGAAAGTTACTGTGAGGGACAGTGCTGTCTTATCTCTAGAGTGGCTCAAGACAATGTCATTTTTAGCTTGGTGGACTCAATTGAGTTCTTTAAGGAACCAGTGGTGACAGTTCCTCTAATTTCATTGGGGTCCCTAGCTCCTTGCTACCTTTCAATCAAGGTGGAGGAAGTTTTGACATTTGATAAAGCAGTAATCAAAGTTTACAACCACTTTTTCTTAGGCATGTGTCCTGTCTTTTGGCACTGAGGACATACAAGATTCTCTCCAGTCTGGATAGACTGTCTGGGGCAGCATCTTTTATGTTGCTTCTGCACTCTGGGATTATCCAGGAGCTGACAGTTTTACTAGGTAGAAGAGAAGCAGCAAAAAGGAAGGTCTGCTCCATCTTCTGTTGGCTGGTTTCTGTCAGTTGCTCGTTATTTGATCTATTTGCCAGATATCCCCTTTTAAGACAGACACAGCAGCACATGTGTGTACACACTTTCTCTCTCTCTCTCTTTCTCTGCAGATATGGGGTATCACTAGTGGGGGCATTAGCTAATGCCTGGGCTTATCTCAAAACAATTACCTTGGAATATTTGGAGTTTGCCACTCATGCTTTCATAATTGCATCATATGCATACTTGCCAACCATTACACTTTTGGCTAATCATTATGCTTTTTTTCACTATATTACACCTTTCATGTAATGTATCCTGATTGCGCTTTTTAGGTATATCCCGCTCAAAAAAATTAATAATTTGTTTTCTTATTTTTATTAACATTTCAATAATCCAACAGACGGCTTCTACTTAACTCCTAACTCCAAAATAAGATTACACTTGTCCATAGACTGGCATTCAATTTCCTAACAGTGCTATGTTCTATTTATAGCCTGCTGCCCTATTTCCAAGAAACATACTTTACAATTTTTGACCTAGGTTTCTGTTTGTAGCAGCTGTATGTCTTAGGAAGGAACAGACTGGTTAATCTTTGCTCTCAGATTCTTTATTCTAATTTATATATGGTACAAAACCAGTAAGTTTGTATTTGGTGCTAAAAGTCAAGTCAGATTTTTTCAAGTCAGTACATGTGTTGGGAGCAAAAAGGTTTTTTTTTGTCATGTAATTTCACAGATGGATTAGAAAAAGACTAAAAAAACAAATTCAGAGATGAATACATGAATTACATAATACATCGTACCATTCTCATACAGCTTCATATACATTGCAGTCTGTGTGGAAAGTATTTTAATATTGGTCTTGTTAGTAAAACAAAGTAACCTTGAATTAGCTAGTTTCACTAACTCCAATACTAAGGTAGCTTCTTTTTTACAGCAGAACTCAATTGTGGACACAAATTTTAAAAATGCAGAGGCGTTATTTACAGAGTTCTTAATAAAACATGTACTACCTCTAGCGGTATAAGACTACATTGGTTCTTTGTTCTAAGGAATGTTTTCTGATTCCAAAATTGCCAAAAAAATTGCATGTACAAGAAGAAAATCATCTAATATTGTTAGGTATTTAGGAGGAGATACTGAATAACTTAAAATTGTAGATTCCATGAAAATTGGGCTGTTTGGTATTGCCACATACAGGAGTAGTGATTATGATGAAAAAATGTTTTTCTCAGTCTGTTTAGGAAACTCTTACAATGATATGGGCAAAGTGCTCTTCTTTCATTACCAGAATTAACAGTAGATTCCACTGGAGAAAACAGTTTTTATTTGCATGAAAATGATTTGAATAGGCACAAGTTGGCAGAACTCTATGGATGTTTCAGCTGATAAAGATCAGATATGACTGGAATTCATAAAGGAGTTGCATTCTGTATTTTGAAAAATGTCTCCATCAGTGTACATGTAAGGTTGTCCCAGTCATTTGATGCACTTTGCTACAGGAAAGGCTGCCGATAAATTAGAAGAACTTATGAAGTATCAAGTTGGCATTCTACCTGACAATGTACTTCCTGTGGATAGAGTTGATCTGCAATGGCACCTTATTTCCCAACTGAAAACCCAATAACTGGAAGATATTAATTCCCTCTTTGTCAGGTTATGAAAGGAATATTGGGTCATTACCATTCTAATGCTGACTGTGATTGTTCAGTATCATTAACCCCCCCCCAATTTAGATCCAGGTTCAGTAACCCATCACTTTGTGCTATACTTTATGCAGAATATTCATAGTCTCATTTGCTAGAAAGTGTTTTGAAATGCAGTATGAGAGTGTTGCTTTGTAATGCTAAAAGTGCTACATATGAAAACTTGAACAATTACTGATGTTAAAAGACTAAAGAGGTAAATAAATCATTTTGGACATATGCTCATTGAATTTTATTGTGCTATATGTGAATTATTCTTTTTCTGCTAAAATTACTTTTTGTGTTCACTTGGATTTCTCTTTTTCAGCGCCAGAGGTTTGCATGTATGCACATGCCAACTTATTGGCAGCCTCCTTCATTCTCTTGAAGGAGGAATCACATTTCAGTTTTGTTAGAGTTTATTTTAAACAGGTGCAACCTCAATAGTCTCAAAAACAGCCTTGGTTCAAAGCTTCTCACACATCAATCACTAGGCAAGTTGGTTGAAAATGTCAGGGGAGAAAGTCTTGGGATTACTCCTTCTTTCCTAAGGAGAGAGAATCTTGACCCTTGTGCTCCATCTCCTGTGCCTTCCTTTTCCCAACATTCTGGTAGGAGTTCCTCTAGCCTAGTTTCCAGGTTTTGTTGGTACCAGAGATCATATTTGTAGCCATCTCTTTTCAAAAGATGGTAGCTGGCTTTGTTTCAAGGAACATTCACAAATATCACTGGTCCCCATCTTTTACCTGTTCAAACTGGCTTACATGTAACTAATGGAAGAGAGACTTTCTGCCATCTTTGGAAAGGAGCAATTCGTGAGGGTGTAAAATGACCAGACTGCAGCTTTCAGTTTCTGGATTTTTCTGGTGTAAGAAACTGGAAAGTTTACTCAAAATCAGCCTTTCTCATTTAACAGATTTCTTTGTGAAAAATGTGTACCTTCTCATCCTCTACTTCCCTCCGCTGGCTTTGTCTCAACCTAAGATATTTCAATTTAAAGCTTTTGTCAGGATTTTCTCTTTGTTGGGCAAAATTTCCATGTTGGCCTTAGTTACATTTGTTTTTCTTCATTCCAATTTATTTTACAACAATTGTGGCCAAGTCTTACTTGTTGGCACATCTTAACCTTTCCTTCCAGGGGTTCAGCTGGAGACCATACAAGAACCCTTAGCCCAGGGATAAGATTTGCACCACCACCTGTTAAGGTGACTAAATTTATTGTTGCAATCCCCCCCCCCATTTCATACCCCCGCTAGTTTCATTACAGTGTCATCTTTTCAATGTGATGCTCATCTAGAGCCAGAAGGTGCAGTTTATTCTACATTTTTGGTCCCAAGAATAGGTGTTGGATAATATAAGCTTCTTGAAAATAAAAGCAAAGTCAATAGCCTTATAGGTGTAGAAACATCATAAGGTGTTACTGTCTTATGGTTGCCTGAGACAACATGTCAAAAATAAGGTACCTTGGGCATCAGGGAGGTATGCATGCACCATCACAGTATGTGGAAGTCTGGAACAACCTCAGAGGAGATTGGTCTCAAAGTCAGCCATATTTTGGCAAACTGAATATCCTGGTGGACAGTGTGTCTAAAATGTGTTTTGCAGTACACATGTAATAGTCTGTACCAGTCAGTAGTAGAGCCACTTTTCAAAATGTTTTATGTTGTGTATATTTTATTTAATTAGTTGCTGTTTTAATTTTTTTTTACTTCATTACATGTTATTGTAATGTAATATTGTACGCTGGACTTGACTTTGTCTAAAATTGAGTTCATTTTTGATTGACTTTTTTATGTTTTTTTTTCATTTATGTAAAGAACTAATTATAGCTTCATTATTCTGTATTTGTGTGAGATTATCAGGATTATTATTCAGGTAAACAAGTTGATCAGGGTCAGGGTTTTGTAGATTCCTAAGTGAATTGTATAGGCTGTTGTGTTGTAAATAATAAAGGCTCATTAGCAATGGTTGTTTTCAGAAAATGCTAATTGTGACCTGAGGTCAAGCAGAGAACTATATCATGTGATTGAGGATTTTACCAGTCATGCTTTAACATCTAGCATCTTAAATTGTATTATGTTGTGACCAGTTTGGGATGAATTTTGTTTTCTTCAAATTATTGAGTTCAAGTAATTATGTTCTCAGGAAATACAAAAGTGCTCTGACAGAATTCTTGGATGAAGACATTCAATGGAAATTATACTGAATTCAAACCTGGAATAATATTTCTGTGATTCAGCAAGAGACTGTTGATACAGGAGCACTTTGTAGGCTATAGCACACATCATCACTTTCAATTTTGGATCTCTTTGGCTCTTGAACTGAGTTTTTTTCAGGACTTTTTATTACTAAGATATGTGTCTTTAATTCTTGGATTATTATTGGATTTAATTTGCAATACCGCAAGTTCTTTTTTTTTTTACTCATTTTCACTTTGTATTATAGGGAAATAAATTATTTGTTAAATTTTACAAAGCTTGTTGTCTTCACTCTTTTCTGTTACTTATTTTAAGAGCAGAGTTATAACAGTAGGGAGGACCCATGGTGGACATGTTTTTTTTTATGAGACTGAACAAAAGCTTTTGTCTTGCAAGTACCAGATCAGAGGGCTTAGGCAGTAGATGCTTTCAGTCGATAATGGGATTGTCTTTTTGTGTACATCTTTCCATCTTACGAAATAATTAAGGAGGTGGTCCACCAAGTCTGAGACATAACTGGTCAGTTCATTCTGGCCAACTTTACCTGTTGTCAAACAATCCAAGGAGATTACCACAGAGGTGGGATCAGCTGTTACAACACAGGGGTCTCTCCATAACAGTTCCCAGATTCTCCACCTTCACATTTGACTCATCTAAAATAATGAATCCATCAGGACTTGTTTTCAAGCAATGCTGTCAGTTGCATTTTTCAGACTACATACAGGTTTTTCAAAGCAGGCTGGAAAATTCTTTGTGTGATTGTTGCATTATGAAAGTGCTGATCCTAACTGCCCCCATTTGGGTTGAGTTGCAGCTTGTTCTCTCAATTTTTGAGGAAAGAGAATGTACAGCGTCCACTATTAAGAGTTACAGAACATCCCTTTCTAGCACTCAAATTCTTTAGAGGTTATGCCGTTGGGTTGGACCTTTTTCATTGATCTCATCAGGCATTTTGAACTGGAGACTGGTATCCCATTCAATAAAGCCTAGATGGAATCTTTCATGTGCTCTTTGGTCACTGTCAAAACACTCTTATAATCCTTCAGGTGTATGTTCTAAGAACCTTAAGACTTAAAATCCAAATCATGCATGCAAATGTGGATGCATATGTGCACACACACACACACACACACACACACACACACACACACACTTCTGTGCATTAATGAGGAAAAGGTGCAACCTTCGTGCATTGTCTCTGGTAAATGGTTGTCCATTGTGTGTGGTAATTATTGTTTGGTTTTACATGTTAGCCAACCGAGATTTCTGGTTAAGAAATAGTTACCTACCATAGCCCCACTTTCTTGTAAGATACCCAGTCTGTGTCATATCTGTGGGCAATCAAGGTATGGTCCTTATGGCTTTATTTGGCTTCCAAAGGTAGAAGGAGGGATCAGAAGCTTAGTAAGTAGGATATTTCAGTGGCCATTATTTCCAGGTTGATTGTCTTGACTACTTTACTCTTCATTTATTTCCATGGAGGGACCTTTCTTTCATGCAAATTAAAACCCATGAAGTCTACAATCTATTGCTATGGCTTGAGCCTATTTTAATCACTCTTTATATGGCAGTTACGCACTACCCTTTGCACTACCCTTTGCGTTTTAATTTTTCCCTTTTGTCCAATCAGCATGATGGCATTTATTTGTGTTAGGCCTTAAGCATATGGCACAACGTGTGTCTCAACCTTTTACCAGTCATAGTAGTATATACTCCTACTGTAAGGGTATGGTAATTAACAACAGTTTTATGTTTCAGATATGTTGAGCCATCAACCTCCGTCCTGCTGGTCGATTCTGCAATGCAGTAGTAGTGTACAATGAATTATTGATGATAAAATCTATGGGGTGGGGTAAAACTAATTTTAAATATGTAACGCTTCTATTGCAAACACTCTCTCCTTCAACCCTGTCTTGATGTCCTCTATTCTGGATCCAGAGTCGAAAGATGATGGAATTCCATATGTTGCCTGTGACTAAGTTGTCAGGCTGTGATCCTGTTTTCAATTCTAGCCAATCCAGTACTAATTGGAGAAGGGAATTATTAGACTGGACAGGGGACTAAAGAATTGGGAATGCAAAAAGAAATGCATTAGTAACAGGTGATTATTTCATAATTAGTTTTAACTGCTTCCCACCTCCCATTGCAATATGTTCAATATTTTTCTGGAATGGTTAATAACTGGTACAACTTGGCAGATCTCATTTGAATGTCTTCATATTACATTTTACAAATATATTGCTGCCTCATTCATTTTTATAGAAAAATGTCTTTAGGATTTGAAACTCTGTGTGTGTGTGTATATATATATATATATATATATATATATATATATATATATATATATATATATATATATATATATATATATATATATATATATATATATAGTAATAAATAGGTATAGGTACATTGAAGGTATTAATGTAATATGAGGAGATTGTAAAGTTGTCATTATGTCCAATATTTTTTTCTTTTTTTTTTATTGCAGATGCATAAAGTGTGTGAAAATATTCAGTATTACCAATGCATTGGAAAGGATATTATTTTTTGGAAATTCCCACCCCTTTGATGCAGGTGTTAGCCAAGAAATCTGCATGCCTTCATTACACTATACAGTCCTTTCGTTGCCAGATATGTCTGACATGAAGTCACCTCCTAGAAAGGTAAAGTTAATTTACATCTGACACAGTACATTTTCATTCTCTGGAAAAAAATTGGGGAGGAGCAAATATTTGTATGATCAATCTGCTTTTGACCAAGTACTTCTTTCACTTACATTTACTTAAGAAATATTTTACTTTTCTGTGGATTAGAACAACACAGAAAGTTCTGTTTTCCAGAGAGCTAAAATCCATGTAAAGGTATGCACACTTTTTGGTTTTAGAGACATGAATATTCTAACAGCTAAGTCAGCTGTGAACAAGTTTTTGGGTCAGTGAATTGTCTTTTATCTATTTTTATAAGATGAGTTTCAGTTTAGTAGTGCATGATCTGTCAAAAAAAAGTTAAAGCAAAATATGTTAAAAAGTTAAAGCAAAATATGTTAATTCAGATAGGTTGGACCTTAGTGGACAAGAAGTTTAAGAAATCTGTATATCTTTACATGATATTTGGAACACTTGCTTTTCAGCATATAATGTATCTTGAAAAATAGTTCTAAGATTTAACTAGGTCATAGACCAAAAGAGCTTATGAGATGGTTGTATGTCCATCATTTGTCATCCATCATCTGACCATTGACACAAATTTGTTTTATGAATCTTCCCCTTAACTACCTGGAGGATTGCCATGAAACTTTATCCACACATTTATTCAATGGTTTAGTTGTTCCTAAAAGAAAATGGTGCTTCACAAACATCCAATGTGGCCACTTTTATCCAGTCATCTTGAATTTCATTATTGTTACTCCAAAATGGATGATTATATCAGCATGCTAATTTCTCAAAAAGACTCCATTTGGTGTCTAAATTTTGTTTTCCTTGTAGAGCATCAGGCCCTCCATGGACTCTTGCTTTGCTTACCATGGATATATGCTCATGTTATGGTCTTGAATCAGGATAATATCTATTTTTCATTTTTATGTACAGATATACTTTTGCTTTTTAGTGATTATCTAATAAATACTATTCTTAGGTCAACTTAACATTATTTCTTTGGTGCCTAGAGAAAGACTGCAGTAGAGTATGATTCTCATGAGACTGGTTGATTAGGTTTTTAATAAGAAAACTGATTGCCAAAGGACGCAGATATGTGGAATACATTATGGAATAAAACATTCCCATGGACTGATAAACAAGAAAACAGAAACATTAGTGGCCTTATTCCTTAAAGTGTGTTCTACTACTATTAAGCATTCCATTTGTTGCTTATTCATGTGAGGAGATGATGTATTTGTGATTGGATATTTGATTTGAAACAGGATAGTAAACATACATTTTTTGAAGTCAGAAGTGCATGACATAAAAAGAAACATAATGTCATTGCAGCTATTTTACCACTTAAAAATTGCTGTAGTTGAATAACATTCAGTCAGGTAGAATAAATTTATTATTGCAGCTCCTCCTAAACTACATGCACTATTGCAACCACAGCAGCTTTCTTAAAAATCTTGTTATTAATACTCCTCAGTGGAATGGTTTTACTGAATGACTTCCAGTGTTGTCTAGTCATTCTTAAAGGAAATTGTGCCAGTCTGATATCCTGTATATCCATGACGGCTGCCAGCTTGAAAATCTTGTTATTACCATTTCTTCTGAATGGAAAGTCGGATCATTCTACTGTTTCACCAGTAGACTGATTCTAGAGGGAAATGGTCCCCCTTTGACATTGGCCATCCTTTAAATCCTGTTTATACTTCACCAGAATTGATGGTCATTTCAAGATTGGGATATCACTCAAAGAACTTATTGTGATGTATAATTTATCCTAATTGGAGACAGTGCTGAAAGAAAATTAAATCTGGCCATCTTGAAAATCTTGCTTACTTTTCCTTTTGAATGTAAAGTGATATTGATGTGGCTTTTTTTAACCAGAAGACTTCATGTCATGTCTGGTTGGTCCTAAATGAAAATGGCTCTGCCATAGTGGCCATGGTTACAGCTTCTCCAGTATTGATGATCATATCAAAATGGTGGTCCATGGTTACAGCTTCTCCAGTATTGATGATCATATCAAAATGGTGGTTTCACTACAGAGATTTATATTAAAATCTTTTTAGTCCTAAATAAAAAATATTGTTGATCTGACTTCCAGTATAGTCATCACAACCATAAGAAATTCTTGTTATCCTGCTTATCCTGAATGAAAAGCCATGTAGCATGGGGTTATGACAATCACTTTTAATTCTGTCTAAATGGTTGTGAATGAAAATGCTGCTACTTGGATATTTAAAATGGCAAGCACAGTTGCAGTTTTTTAAAATTTGTTATTGCTGCTCTCCAGAATGGATGGGAAAGCTATGATGTTGCCATATATCAGACTTTACAGAGTTGTTTTCATGGCCCACAAGTAGAGCTTGGTTTGGTGGCTTATGGCACAGCAACGCAAGTTGGTTTTTTAGTGCCAAGGTAGTTTTAGTAAAGTACCTTGGTCATCTTCACTAGCCAAGGTTCCAATTTAACCATATCTACATCTTGGCAGATTGAACAGATATACGCTACTTCCTTGATAACTCTCGTCAGAATAATGCGCGAACCCGCTTATAACATGGTGAACCCGCTTATAACATGGTGTCCGGCATGGTTTCCGATTTTTTTCAAAGAAAATATATTTTTGAATGTGGAAAAAAGTTGTGATAAGAAATGGTAAATTGGTAGATTAAACCTTGATATATAGCTTATTTTTATCATTGAAAATGGTGATTATTGCCCATTAAGATAGAATCCATATTGTGATATTTGATATTTCTAATAAGATATCACATATTATGTTAGTTTTTTTTTTAAATAGAGAAATAGTTGTCAATATACTGTAAAAAAACAGCACTCAACACGTGAGTACTTCTGTGAGAATATAATTACATGCCGGCTTTGTTTTGATCAACTGCTTGGGGAAATGTTTATTGCAATAAAAGAATCAATTAAAAGAGACCCGTGGTGTTTTATCACTTTGAATGTCTTTTGTATCAAATCAAACAAGTAAAATAAAATAAAGTTCAAAGGCATGCCAATAGGAGCTTACGTTCTTGTATTCATTACCATTATCAAATTTCATTTTACTTGACCAATCAAAAATGTTTTCACATTTTATGTATTAACATCATTAAAATATATAATATAAGTAATGTATCCTAATCATTTGTAAATGTGACCATGGAGAGCAAAAGAATTAAGCGAAAGTCGTACTTAGTGACTGAAAAGCTGTGCATCAGAGATAGTGTTTGTTCATAATGACAATTCGAGATCAAAAATTTGCAATGAACTAAAACTTGCTGAGTTGACATTTAAAGGTTGGCTTAAGGATGAGCTGAAACTTCGAAATTACTCACATGATGTTGATTCAGATGAAGGAATGAAATGAAAACGAGCACTGAGTGTAAGCGATAATGCATTAGATGATGCTGTGTATACGTGTCACAAACCGCAAGTGTTATCGTATTCTAATTTATGTTTTAATTTTTTAAACCCATTAAATTCATGTTGGTAATTGTTAACCCTTGTGAATTTATTTTTTTTCCATTTTACTTCTACCGCAATAAAAATCTACACATCGTTCGATCAACATTGTTTTTCCGAAATGTGTCGATCTTTTGTATTTTAAAAAATGTTTACTTTGTATCAAACAATAAAACTAGAATGTATACCATTCACAGCAAAAATTAGTGATGTATGCAATGTGAAGTCGTACATGTGCTAAGCGAATGGAAACCATGTGGAATAATGTTTTGATGATCAATATACTGCAAGTTATCATGAAATTAATGTTACTCTGTGTGGAGAAAACTAAACAAAGTACACCGATATGAAAAGATATTTATTCACAGTTAATCTTAGCACGATTATTGAGTATTCAACACTGTAACATGCCAAGCCATCCCCACCCCTCTTTTGCCTATAGGTTGATAGATTTGTTTTGTTGTTTGTTATAGGTCCATCGATAACTCACACCTTTGCTTATATTGCAATCGATGTTTTTGGTCCCCAATGTCCATGAGTTATCAAGGGAGTGGTGTATTGGCATACATACCAACTATTATGGCTTTTGGCGAAATCAATATGCTTTTTTTTCTCTAAATTACGCCTTACTGTAAATGTAAATGGATTACGCTTTTTCGGTATATATCCCCCTCCCCCCAAAATTAATTTGTTTTCTCATTTTTATTAACATCCCACTAATTGCACAAATTGTATTCTAGAAAAGACAGTTTCTTAGTAACTATGAAATAAAAGTACACATCTGTAGACTAGCAGTGACTTTACTTAGTGTTATGTTATATTTAAAGAAACCTTTGCCATTGCTAGAATATCAGTACCAACAGGTTGTGCCCATTTGGAGAAAAAGACAGTGAATTTGTGTGAATATTTTAATATAGTTCTCTCTCTCTCTCTCATATAACATTGTGTCATGTGTTACCTGACTTAAGCAATGCACTCAATTTATGTATGCATGCATGGAATTCATTAATATATTTTTGTCTTTAATAAATTGCTCATGAAGAATATTAAAGAGGAATATATATAAAATAAGGTTTTTTTTTCTTCATTCTCTTCATTCTATTATCAAATTAGCATTTTATTTATTTTATTTGATTGTAATGTGAGAAGGGAGACTCAATTCAACACAATTTATTTTTTCAGTCTTGAATCATTTGTTCTTGGTGAAAAAATTTCAAAGTTCTGAGACAGGAAAAAAAATCATTTTTTATTGTCCCAAAATAGGTTGTACTAATAGTATTGCAAAACTTGTGTATTTGACAATAAACAATGTGATATTCTTTGGGTCTTGATTAGGTAAATTTGTTATTTTTTAAGTGGTGTGGGGAGTAACAACTTTAGAAAATATGATGATATGGGTCACCAGGAACAAGAATCAAAAATGCATTTTTTAACCCTTGGTCAAGGTTCCTTTGACATTTTGCTGGGAGAAGACTCACACATTAATGATTTCATTTTCTTTTTCTAAAGAACCTGTCATGTCAGTGGCTGTATAAATATTGGGATTATACTGAAAGACTTCTCATGATGTCCTCTTCATTCTAAAATTCTAAATGAAGATGGTGCTGGTATGAGATCCAATAAATCCAATTATTAATTACATTTTTTTCTAGTCATTACAGTAAAACCTGTCTTGAGAGATCACTGCTATGAGAGACTACCAGTCTTGAGAGACCATGTTTTCCATTCCATGTACAGATTTATTGATTATATAGTGTTATGACCTGTTATAAGAGACCACCTGTCATGAGAGACCATTGTTTTGACAGAAGGAGTGGTCTTTCAAGTCAGGTTCTACAGTAATACAAAATATGTAAGGATTATTTAACTGAATTAACTCTTTTCCATGAAACCATATTATTGTATTCACTGTAATAACAACATATATTCTGACAAGTACCAACCCCACCCCTATTTCATTTTTTTTTTTTATAAAAAAAGATATCAAAATTAAATCCCTTGCCGGGTGCAGATGATATATACCAGAATGTATTGTGGGATAGAAACTCTGCTGATATCCACCCATAACATCAAATGCACTTATAACCCTTGTTTGTTTTTTTTTAGAAAGGCACCCCAAAAAATTTCTGTTTACTTAATACAGTGAAACCTGTCTTTAAAGACCACTGCTATGTGAGATCACCTGTCTTGAGAGACCATATCATCACTGCACAAACTTAATGATTTTATAGACCATAATTTTCTGGCAGAAAGGGTGGTCTTTCAAGACATATGTTCTACTGTATTAAAATGTTAAAATTTAAATTAATATATCACAATTTTATCATCAAAAGAAGTGGTTAATCATCAAATCTTTTTAAGAAATTATATAGTTGTAAGATTTTCTTTTAGAAAAGTATTTTTTTAGTATGTAACACAAATGCATGATGAAATTTCAGTCAGTAAAACTTTTGGTAAATGCAATACTCTATGAAATAAATGCCAGCCAAAAAAAAAAAGTATTTTTAAGTGAAATTTGTAATTTTAATAAAACTTAAAAATTGGATTTAATATGCATATATGTAAGAGGCACTTATCTAGTAAGATATGAAAAAAATCAAATCAGCTGTCATAGCTCTGCCCACTTTTGGTTGGATGAAAAAGTGATTACTCCTTCAGGGGGATGACTTCCAACTATTGAAATCTTTGTGGACACACTGACCCAAGCAGATTAACATTGCCACACTGACCCAAGCAGATTAGCAGATTAGATGTCTAGAGCCAATAACCTTAACATAATGCACTTTCAAGGTGCTGACTTATAATAATGTTCTGGTGTAGATCAGCCTTATTGTTTGCAAAAATCACAGACCAAAAAAATAAGGGTAAGGGAAGTTTTTTTCTTTGGCTCATCAGTGGATTGTTCTTCTGAGATTTAAAAAAAAAAAAACTTGCATGTTTTAAGACATTTATTTTGGATTTTTCCCAATAATTTGATCCATATCTTTTTCAAAATTTGGATCAAGTTTTTCCATGACATTGCAGTTGTTATATATCAACTATTTTTATTAGCAGAATGATATGGAGTTGTACTCATTCAATGCAATGTACAATCCACAAAGACAAAACAGTGTAAATGTCAGGAGTAATTAACTAGTAGAACTGTACTAATCAATGATGTGTTTGGCTGTGGCAGTTATATGAGAATATATCAGTGGAGCTTAAAGGAGACCAAAAATCAATGGAAATATAGAATAACAATAAAAGCAATCTAAAAGAAAACAATTTTCTGAAGTATCATCTGTGACTGTAATGCCAGTATTTAAATATTGGCATATCTTCAAGGGACTGAATTTCCATGCCTATTCAGTTACTTTTGTGATGTGACAACACAGTAGCAACTACAGCATTCCAACTGACAGTTGCCAGCTAAAAAAAAAAATGTTTTGTGTTGCATACACTGTTGTGTTTCAAGAAAACACAATTTTCAGTAATCTTAAAAGAATTTTAAAAATCTATAAAAGGATCCCCTTCCAGTCTATGCCAGTTAGATGTAGTATGTATAAATTGTAATCTGTAGTGATTAAAAGAAAAGAGGTCAGGTATAAAATCAAAGTTTCACATTAACTAGCAGGCAATAGAAATTGGGGGGAGATGACTGCTGACCCACCCTCTTGCCCCAATGTGCAAGCTCATGGGGAGCTCAATTTCTACATATGATACACATTATAATCCCACAGGACAAGCCCCATTTTTCATTTTCTGGTCAGCTGTGGCTAAACTGCACAATAGCTAAAGTTTGGACCCAACAGTTACATAATTAATCCTTATCCTTGTATTGATCTTGTGAAAAGGACTACCATTTGGATCACATATGTAAGCACCATCACTTGATTGGCAAATAAAGATTTCTATTTTGTTGTAACTTACAATGCCTATAAGACTTCATTTTAACAGTTCAAGTCTGCAGTCACAAGTTACCTTACATGTTTACTAAATGAAAATATTTATTCTGAATTAGTTTTTTGGAGCACATATCCTGCATGGTATATTTTGCTTAATCCCTACTGTTAATTTAATCATGGTCATTAAACTTCAGAGAAATATCAGGTGTTAACTTGCTGAGTGTTCTTGGTGGAAATGTAGATGCAATTTTGTTTGCAGAGAAATGACACAGCATTCACAGTGATCATTTATGGGATTTAAGTTAATTTTTGACTTTTTTTTATTACTATAGTACTGTTGTAGTGGTTTTGAAAAAATCTGAAATTTACATGAATAATGTTTAATCTTAACATTTTATTTCTTGAAGAAAACAACTGTTATGTGATACAGATTTTGTTAAATGCCAGATTTATACATAGTACAGCCCAAAACTATGGGATTCTGTAGAGGCCCTATTTGATATAAAATAAATTTGACAGACTCTGAGACCCTAAGCTGTAGCTTGTTTAAGCTTATGCATAAATCCAGCACTGATGTCATCACTACAATATTCACAAGTGATAGAATATGGCATTTGTAGATTGCATACATTATATCTATTTATGTATGGTTTGGTGGTTTTTTTTCTTCTGAAAAATGAAATTGACATAATGTAATAATCAAGAGTTCACTGCAAAAATCAGAAGATATTACTAGATCAGGAGGTAGGTGTTGAAATAGAGTTGACCGGTATGTTGGGTCTTATGGAATTTCAGGAAGGGCTTGTGAGTTCATTTAAGTTGTCAGTCAGTCAGTCGGGGGCCTGTGTCTTAAAAAAATTTTCTTTGAGCTCTTACCAGTATAGTACATAAACTATTATACCAGACATGTATATGAGATTTGTCAATACACTAACTTTAGCCTGCATTTAAAATACACTGTAATTGACCTAAGAAGGAAACTACCTAATGTTTAAAATAATTCTTAATATTTCTGCTTTGCAGATTTACTATTTATTTAATTTTTAAAAAAAATATGCTTAAGTTACAAACAATGAAAACTGTTCTCATTGCCTTTTTGCACCTCCCCTGTAATGGATATTGTTTCACACACAAGTCAGTAACCATTCTAGTCTGTTTGCCCAGAATTCAGTATTATATCTGTTTCAGTGTTGGGTGTACATTTTCAAAATATTAGTCCTCAGGTGGTGTGTTGGGGTTGGGTTTTATATGTCAATTTCATATAATACAATTGAATCTCATTCTTCTCAAATGAATTTATTGCATTGTGGTAAATTTTTAATTTTTATACTGGGCACCATCACTTAATCCTTATCACATTTTTGCACAGCAGACAATGTATAAGTATTTATTTTAAAATTACATTGCTTTTTAAAAATCTTAACACACAGTTATATAGTTAGAGCATCTCTCAGAAACAGATTAAACTTTTTAATGTGCAACCCAGATCTGGTCTCCTCCTGTTGGTCTTGCTCACCATGTTTCTGTTTCTATTTAAGGACTGGCTAGTATTATGTCACGGGACCACATAATCTGTTGTCTCATCAAAACTTAAAAAAATTCAGTAATTTACGGAATTGTGGAATTATGGTATCTTCCGTGCAATATAATCACTACCCATCTACAATATCTATTTTATAAAGTTACAGTCAAATTAAAATGGATAGGGAATTACATACATAAAAGGAAATATTTTATTTCTGGTCTCCTTTAAGATCACTTGTAATTGCTTACATTGGATACACTTGGTTTGATACTGAAAGGGAGGAAATTGAAACTTTACAGATGCACGAATTTGTGAGCACAATGTCTTTAAAATTGAACAATGTTATTAAATTTCACTATATGAATATCTATATAGGACAAAGAAAATTAGGAAATTATATGTATCAATGAAAGCAGCAGTATACCCATCTTTCCCAAGCTGATATTGTTAACCAGCTTATTTTTCTTGATATCTTGCACCCTGGCTTATGCAGTGTTTGTTGTTTATGGACTGTTGTTTGCAAGTTACCAGGGATATGTGTGGTGTGGATATTGTTTATTATATTGTTTGTGTGTGCATATTATAATGAGATTGAACCTTACCCTTACACGATGTACTTCAGTAATAACACAATGAGTGTATTGCATCAGATTTGTTGGTTTGGTTTATTAATTTTCTGAAATTGTACTTTTGGGAAATATATAATCTGACCTTTCAGTTCTAGTCATTTAGTTAAAACTCCATGTCTTTTGTCTGAATGCTTTTAAAGTTAGTAATCAAGCATCAATGTGTCAATGTGTATAATATGTTACTACACAAGAATCAGGATTTTCTAAATCTTAATGCAAAAAAATTATTTATCCCATTATATGATAATTTGTTTAGATTTTAAATAGAGCCCTCCAGATTTATAGTTATTTTACCATCTCTCTTCAAGTTATATTATCATTCAGTGTTTTCTCAGGTTGTACAAGTTAAGGGCCCAGTAGGTGGAATTCACTTTAAGCTGTTACAGCATCATGAAATATAAATACAGTATTGTTATCATTTAGTGGCACTTCAGCTATGAACATTTTTGTTTATTCCTTTAAATACATAGATCTTGTACTAATATTTCTCTGTTATGCTTTATTATTGTGATTTAAAAAAATATTCAAGATAATATCTACAGATGTTTCCACCTGAGTTGTTTATTTGAAATTGTTGCACATTTGAAAAGAAATGACACATTACTTTTTCATTTACTTTTTAGAAATTTTTAAATTTTGAATCTTAAGCATTTCATAAAACTTTATTCTTTATGCATGAATAACCATGTTGTCTAATTGGTATAAGATACTGACACAGGTTCCCACCTCCATTTGTCATGGTCGTTAATTTCAGTTCATTCATTTCTACAACCACAAAATACATCATAACTGTATTTGTATCAGACCATCTGTCACTATCACCTTCATTGACCTAAGTACTGATTAGCACAGAAAGTCCATTATTCCATAATTCCTTCCAGTTTGCCCACAGAGGTTTTGTTAAAACACCAGGTAATCTTTATGATTGAGAACTTTGCCATATGGTACAAGTTTTATAATCAAGGTTCATGAGGTTTTAAAGGACATAGCTAATAATCTGCAGAGTGCACACTATTGCAAGTACTGTAACATATACTTGTTGGTTTTTTTTCCTTTACTCTTTAATATGTATTGCAAATATCTGTACAAGGCATGTGCCCATTTGAATTCATCTGTGCTGAATAATTCAATGCAGAAATGGAGAAAACTTTTTATTAATATGATACTTTTTTCAAAGTAAAGGTCACGGCAAGCAAAAAGGTAATTGTCAGTTGTCTCCTTATCCAAATTATAACTTTGTAAACACCAAAGAATTTTAATGAAACTTGACTCCACTATATATCATGTATAGTCTATGTACATCACACAGAAACCTTGCCCCCATCTTCATGGTATATGTAACATCAGTAGAAAATGTTACTTACTCCTGTCCTTGATTAGAGCATAACTTTTAAAACAATAAAGATGCTATAATGAACTAGAGATATATTATGTCTTATAACTTGTTTGTCACATGCTTTTTCAAGGTCAAAAACACTTCTATACACTTTCTCTTTGTCTATTCAGTTATCTCTTTAACCTCAAGATTTTTATGGTCAGGGTTAATGAAAATATAAATTGTGATCTCTATTCATTTATGGGTATAACTTTTGAACCAGTCAACATATATAGCCATTTATCTACTGGGCTTATTGCACCATTCCTACTACCTGCCTCAAGGTCAATATCACTACAACTGATAATATAATTCAGTAGCCAGTAATTCTCATCCAGGCTATTTCATTTTATCTGCAACAAATATTTTAATGTAATTTTACCCAGGTCTCTGTCATATCACACAAGCATCAAATCCCTAGCTCAAAGATTTTGTTCATGGATAGGGAGAATTTCTTGAGATGACTATATAATTTGCTGTTTGTAGTAATTTTGTTTCTTTTTCATTTGTTAAGACATAGTCATAGGACTTTAACTTATAAAAAGGTGTTGGGTCTCTGCTTAATTTTCTGTTTTCCTTTGAGCCTGAGGGAAAATTTTGTTTCAGACAGGTGTGGATTTATTATAGTTTAAAAAGTGCTTTACAGTTAATATTGGGGCTCTTAAAGGGTCTTTCAGGATTAAAATGTTGGGGCTCTTGAAGGGTTTTTTTTATAAACCAAATCCTAGGTCCACTCCCAGACCTTAATCTTAAGAAATTCACAGTGCCTTGGCTTTTGGATGGGAGGATTTTGAATTTTATTGGAATTTATCCTATGTCTAAAAACATGCACCATAAGCAGATATTTCACATACTGAGATGAGACACAAATGAAAGGTTTCATTGTTATGCACACTTTGAAGTGACAGGTGTTGTACCTTTTGCCTGTGCATCCCAGCCTAATAACAGCAAAGCCATTTATGGAGACTGGCATCCCTCATAAGAACAAAGCACAGAGATTTGGTAGTTTCAGACATACAGTGTACCTAACTCTGGTTTACCCTTAAGTTGTCTACTTACAATGGGTTGAGTTTATCAACTATCACAGTTTTAACATAAATTAGATGAAGAAACTTTATGGGGGATTTACAGTTTGAGAAAATCATGGACTTTTTGAGGGAATGTGGTGTATAAATTTATTTGAAAGAGTTATCTCAAGTTTTTAGATTCATTTTTGCTTTTAATTTTTACGTTTTTAGAACTTAACTGTAGTTGCATGGTTTAGTCAGTTTTGTACTAAGGTGCCATAAAATGCTAATGCATATGCCTGTCATTTCATAAGCATCAGTTTTCAAATAAATTTCTGCACACTAATTCCCTATTACCTCTCCAGTTTGACACAAGGGAATCAAATTTTGAACACTAGTATTATAATGTAAATGGGTGGGTGGGAGGACCCAAAACTAGTTATAGCATATATGAAAAGATATAGCATGAATTGAAATTGTCTTATTTCAAGGATTCTCTATTGTTTTTCTAAAGATTGTACAGTAACATGTATCACTTTTTATTAACTTAAGATAATAATAATATACCAAAGGGGTTGTAATTTACCAACACATTTGCTTCTGTGTTTTCTTTTACATTCAGTTCAGTTTATTAAAATTGGTTTCATTGTATGCAACTTAGATCAAAATTTCACCTTTCCCAAAACAGTTAAAACTTGCTCCAGGGATCAGTTTAGCTCCCTATGTTGACATTTTCCTTTCTTTTACAGGGACAATCTTTCCAACAAATGTCACTTACAACAAGCTTTAGCTGGAAAAGTCTTGATTGTTTAGGTCATCTTGCATGACTTTTATCTTTACAGGTTTGACAGTCAAGCCTGAATTAACCAGCTGCCACCAGTTTAAGGATAACAATATACTCACTTATGGTGTGGAAATTGTCAACCATAAAGGATCATGAGCTGCATTAGTATAATACCCCTGGAGATCAGGGTCTGTGTTGTATGTTCTACTGATTGCTCTTAACAAAATTCCACGTCAGTGGATGATGCAAAAACAGAGCTAGGTCTGTGCAATTTGCAGTTAGACTACTAAGCAAGTGATTGTATAATGCAAGTTCATATCTTCAAGTTGCAAAATCTGTAGCTTGAAATCTATGGTAAAAATGGGCAGATCTACTTAGGTTCTGAATGCAGCCAAATCACAAACATACATTTTTTTATGTATCTGCAATTATCTTTATTACAATTTAAATCCTTCCAAATGGCCATGAAAGATAACAAGCACTCTGCATTTATTTGAGTAATTATGGTACTTTCTTTGAGGTGAAGGAGCTAAATAGCAATTGTCTTTTCCCTTTGTCTGAATTTGTCAACATTTATTATAACCACCACAGCCCTGAAACTGTTACACATAAATGGTTGCTTTTTCATATGTGAATAACCAAATGTTGATTTGCCTTCAGTTTCACTAAAGCCGTTTTGTTGGTCAACATAGTCTGCTGCAGTATAGTATGTACATTTGTTACCTTTGACAAGGGGGCCCAGAGTGGCCGAGTGATCTAAATAAATCACTCTCCAATACGGATGGACTTGGCATCTTGGCATGGTGAGTTGAGTCTAAGATTCTCAGCGAATGTGGATATGTAAGAAAGCTTGCCAGTAGCTTCTTGTTGGTCGGTGGTTCTTTCCACAGATTTCCGGTTTCTTCCTCCACTTTTAATATTGGCCGCCATGTATAGCCTATCTTGTGCTGAAAAATGGTGTTAAGCCCCAGAACAACAACAACAACCATTGACAGGTATCTTCACATGGCATGTTGCTTGTAACCAACACAGCTGAACCTTTCAACTTATTGTGATATAATTTGGTATGAACTGTATTTCATAACATTTGATGTACCATTAATGAGTTTTGTTTTGTCAGCTCTATTTTTCCATTGAGATCTAGCCAGAGACAATTAACTTCTTATCTTCTCAAATGTTGCCAGTAACCTGCAAAGCTTATGAACAATTCAACATATTCTGATGCAATTTGGTAAGAATATTGTTTCATTGGTTAACTTTCTTTTGGGATATAGTTATGGCTCTTACCAGTTAACTTTGCATTTTCATAGAGGATTTTCTTGTTACATAGTTCAGGAGCCCTTCATCATAGTGTGATAGTTTAGTGTGAACACTACTCCATGGACATGCATCTGCTTTTTTGCAGATTTAGTCACCTCTTCTTGATTTTGCAGTTATGTCCCTTGTAGAACATTTTCTTGTCTTCTAAGGAAGCATGGAATGTTGCTTGTGATCAGTATATATCCAGAACTTCTGAACATTAGAATTTTATGAGAACATTGTCATTTGGATCTAGAGTTGAGTTTACATTGGTGTTTTAATCTATACAACTTGGTACACAGTTGTAGATTTTGTTGATCAGCTTCACATCTTGACACAATTAATTTTATTATATAGTCTCTGCATTTGTTTCTCAGTACTGAACTTTCCACTGTGTGACAATCAATACAAATCATGTTATCTAAAATACCTTCAAAGATGACTATGATGAAGTTCTTGTCAAGGGTTGACCTGCATTTTTTTGAGAGGCTGAATTGTAAACAAAACAACATGCAATGAAACACAGATTTCACTTCCTGATAATCACCACACCATAACCTCACATTCTAAAGAATAAACAATTGTCTTTAAATCCTTAACAAGAATGCCAAAATCTAACTCTTGTATCACTACCAAACAGAGACAGGAAAAAAAAAGGATCTGAAAATAGACCTGGACTACATTCCTGGGTACTGAACCAGAATTATTAATTGTGTCCTGATTCCAGTAGCCATTCTGATAAAATTGTACAGACCAATATGTCTGGTCTACCCTGCCCATTGTCAGTCAGCATCATATCTTTATATTTACATGGGATGTTTCTTGTATTAATGAGCTACATTTAAAGCATACAGATCATCATATATTATTCAGTTTAAATCTATAAAACAAACCATAGTGTATGCTTGCAAATTGCCACGGCCTATTGCTGATCTAGTTACTGCATATTTCTATTAATAACTTGGCCTTCAAATACAGTGATAAAATTAATGCTGGCTCAGTGCCAAAATTGGGTGTGCTGGCATATTTATGCAATGACTGTTTTACCTTAGACTGTAACAGATAGAACAAAAATGCCAGTATTCTTCTTGTGTGTTAGGTGTAGTAGATTTATTTAACTACCTTCTAATTTGTTAAATCACAGGACATTACTGTATTTAATTGTTACTAGAAATAAACACATCTTGCATTAAAAGAGTACTTCATGAACAATACTATAAAGAAGACAGGATTACATAAACAGTTAGGCCTGTTACACTAAGTTGTTCCATTATTATTTGGCCTATTTTCCTGACCTAGTTTAGCCAGATTGTTTAGTGTTATTGTGCAGGTTTTGATGTATTGAATTACTTTGTACAAGATATTAATTCAAAGCAGTTGCACATAGCAGGATCTAATTAGGTAACTATGATCCACTTTTTGAAAATGGCTCACCAACTGATTACATGTATGTGTACAATTTGAGTTATGATGCATTCTAAACCAGTGGTCAGATTTACTGATGTTGACTTTTAACTGTTATTATTGCTTGCAGCAGAGGCATTCTGATTTGTTCCTGTTTTGTCTAGAGATTTGTTTTATTTCACATATATATAAATATTGTGTACAATGTATATTTGCATGTGAAGATTATCTGATTGCTGTTTTAGGTTAATTACAATTCTGAATTATTTTTTTAATGTAGACTTTTTGGACTAAGACATTAGCAGATCAAGGAAAACCATTTCAGATTGACAAATGAAATTTGGTTGGCATATTTTAGGAATATGTAGACAGGCTTGATTAGATTTTCATGTAATTATACCAATAATATCACTTTGTAAACCAAATTTTATTTTTTTGGGACATTTTGTCCAAGTGCCTGAAGTTGTGGTATAGTAAGCCATGATGTTGAAGCCTCATCAAGATGAGGCTGTATTTTTATTATTTTTTAATATAGGAACAAAATAATAATCTAGATTTACACACAGTTTGTGACACTTGAAAAGCACAAGTTTTACTACTAGGTTGGACTTTGCTCACAGATATTACATACTTCTGAGAGAGTGACAGGTTTAAGGTGAAGTCATCTGCATATGTAACATGCACAGTGGAGAATGTTGGCACACTTTTATTGCTTTCTTGTACTGGGGCTGATATTTCTTTTAAAATTGTGGTATGGAAAAATGCATTGATCTAAGCACATATCAGATCAATAGGGTTACCTCCATGTCCTTGAAAATTATGTCTAAATTAGTCGAAAGTTTGCTGACTTTAACAGGTATTTAAACCAGGAAAACAAACTGCTAGAGTAGACAATACTAGCTTCTGAAAGTACAGTGAAGTAAAATAAAAGCTATCATCTTGCATTTTTACAATATATATATATATATATATATATATATATATATATATATATATATATATATATATATATATATATATATATATATATATATATATATATTAGTCTTGGAAATGAAAATGACCAAGTGGAGCTAGTAGTATTTTAATTGGTGTGTATCTAAAGTAAGGCCAATCTGTATAATCTATAACCCATTTTGCAACCTTTAATCATATATGAAAATAATGGGATTCAAAAGTTCTTTTAACAATAGCTAAGATCTACAATGTCTGCTTTAAATAGCCAGGATAATCAGTGAAAAAGACCTGGAAAATTCTTTTTCTTTAAAAATTTAACCCTTTGCAAAGTTTTAGTGCCATTTTGTGTGTCCTACTGAATAGGTCAGATACTATATTCAAAATGAGCACATGACTGCAGCCACATGATATGTAGCACCATTTTCATTTGTAAAATCTGAAAAAAGTTTTGCTCAACAATAGATGAGGAACAAATGAAAACTTGTATTTTTACCTGAGTATCAGATCATTAATAACATTTACTGCATATATGATGACTTGTGATCAAGCTGGTAATCCCAGTAAAAACCAAGATGAAGTGGAGTACACATTGGAGAAAAATGAGAAATAAAACAGCATCACATCTACAAGAGCCTTTGAAAGCTGGAATTTTGGAATGATTGATGACTATAATGCTAAAGAGTTATAAAATTGTAGATTTTGACATATCTAATGCTGTTAGAATATTTTTGTAAACTACATCATTAGTGCTAATGATGGACTATAGGAAAGAAGGGCAGGAACTTTTCAATTACAGTAGCTTCCTGGCATATGAACCTAATAGGGTCTCATTGATAAGTTTTTCATCAGTTCTCAAGCCGAATTGCTGCTACATAAAAAAAGATGAATAACATTACATGTACTGTACAAACACAACACATATATAGCAATAAAACACACAAACACTCAAAACCCACAAAAACAACACAAACATGACACAAAGATAAACACAAGAACACCATAGACTCCTTTTCTCTTCTTTTTTCACTATTTGAGTAGAGGCAGCCATATGTCAGCTGTATGTTCAAATTTTGTACATTCAAATTTTGTGTATAAGTGAATGTAGCTGAATGTAACCTAACTGCATTGATATTTGGCCAATTAATTAATTTGGAGACAGTGATTGACAGGTAATGTCTTTTTGTTGGTTTGGCATGATAACATAATTCTCTATCAACTGTGTAAGAGGTAAGACGTTGATTAAAGAATGAATAACAGAGGTCCAAGGGTAGAGCACTGTGTACTCCACAATTAGTGTTTTTACTTTCAGAAAGTTGACCATTTTGTTTTTCAAGCAAAATGTCATGGTCTACAAGATCAAAAGCTTTACAAAAATCAACCAAAATAGTGTCAACCATTTCTCCTTTATCCTGTGCTCTCAGCCAATTCACAGGAGTGATTCTGTTGAAAGCACACTGATTATGAGGAATAAGATTGTAAGTTTTCAAATAATAAAAAAGTTAATCATATTAAGTCTTTTATCTTGTTTGGCAGACTGAGCAGTATGGCTGAAGAGCATCAATGTATTCTAAATAATTTGATTCATTTTCATATTTCTGAAAGCTGCATTTACATAGATTCAAAGGTAACCAGAAGGTGATCCCAGATCATCACATATTACAGTTTTTATTCAGATTGACAGACACCCTGTAAAAGATAATGTCCTGATATTAGAGAGATTGTTGATAAAGATGGGATGTGTTGACACTGAAACTAAGGTGTGCTTGTTTTACTCTTGATATGAAAGGCAGGGAAACTGAGTGGAATGCCCACAGGAACACAAGATATTTATCACAGGTCAGAAAACAATATAAATACATGACCTTATAGATGAGAAAATTTGTGAACTAGAACAGTTGTGTAAAATTAAAACAAAACAACTGTTCTCCTGAAATTCTTGGATGATTCTCATTCCAATAAAGGAATACATATACTTAACATATTAACATAAACTAAAAACATTATCTTTCTTAATCAGAAATATTTCTGAAAGTTTCTTTTGGCTACAGTTTCTTTCTCACCATTTTTGAATACATCACATGTTTTGTTTTAATTTTACACAACTGTTCTAGTTCACAAATTTTTTCTTTTATCACATGATGATGATAGTTGAAAACCTATGTTAAAATGATTTATTATTTTCTCTTGTGGGGTTACTCTGCATTTGTGGGTATGTGTAATTACCTGCAAAAAAACAGTTGCACGTGTTGCATAATTATTTCCCCATTAGGGTATTGCTGATGCATCCACATAGATGATAGGTCTTAAATTTGCTGCAGCATACTGTGCTTGCAGATCAGGGTCTATGTTGTGTATTCTACTGATTATTCTTAACAAGCTACTCAAACCCAGATCTGCCGGTGGATTATGTTATGGCAGATCTGAATCTGTGCAGTTTTTCAGTTAGATTCCACTTAGTAATATCTTGTTCATAAACTTTCCCACAGAGACTGCAGTTTTGAAAGTGTGGAAGTTGTGTAATGAAGGTCTTGGTTGGGATGGGGATGAGAAAACTAGACATAATGTTGGTTTGATGGGCAAACTTGGGGCTAGGAGGACAAGAAGCTAAGCCCACTCCCAATGATCTTGATTTTAGAATATTTCTTAATAAACTTGATGCTATTGATCTTGAAAAAACACTAAGAAAATGGTATCAAGGTTTCTAATGCTCGTCATATGGTAGAGTTGCAAGATTTTGTAATATTTAATTTAAAAACTTTCCCACATACACCTGCATCCCTTTGTTTGGCTCTGAACCTTGATATGTTAGTGAAATGCTTTAATGAGACCTGGTATACAGTATGCCACCAATATTGGTTTTCTTGTTAGGAATTAGTGGTATATTGATAACATTCTAGGTTGAGGTATGTACCTAAACAGTCCTCTAGATTTACTGCATTATGGTTTAAACTATTTATTGCTTAAGGCTGTGTTGATTTAGTTCAGGAGCACATGACATTGACAATCTCTGTCATATGCTGTATGAAAGGGTTCCTTGAATAAAATTAGCAGAGTAGTTTCTTTCAACTTGGAATTAAAAGTTACTCAGTGATGCATTTTCAACATGAAAGGGTCACAATAGCTAATAAACTTTATGTTTTTATTATAACTATTGTTTACTTTCTGCTCAACTTTTTGTAAGGCAGCGTGAGCTCATGCAATAACCATGTGTTTGTCATCCATCAGTTAGTTATCCATCTGTCAGTATTTGCTTGTTATGACAGTGGAGGCCACGTTTCTGAATAGATTTGTATGGTCAAGATCTAGGACAATATCATTAATGAGCAGGACTCATGCATATTAATGAGGTAATCTTGCATAAGATTTTCTGAGCTTGGTATAAACTGGAGGCAGGTTTTCTCATTCTCCTTTGATCTTTCTGAATGAGCTTGATAATGAGCAAGAGCTGTATAAAAAATAAGGTGCTCTTCCATCAGGTTGACTGAGCTTGGTGATCTTGCATCTGATTTATCTTCAATCTGACTGAGTTTGAGCAGGAGACAGCCAGACAAATATCATTAGGGTCTTGCTGAGGAAAACCTCTCATCTTTATTGTCCTGACTGGATTTAAATTTACTGTGCCAGGTTAGACTCCATTTCTTACTGGATTGACTAGATACAGATTTGTACATCAAAAGAAAATTTCATTGCATTTTCTATCCTTATGTTCCAGAATTCAGCATCACATCAATTATTGATTACCTTTGCCTGTTTGCCTACAAAATGGTTTGCAAAGGAAGCAGACTTTTTTTTTTTTTACATGGGCTTGATACATAAAAAGGCATGAAGTTATAATGGGTCAAAATTATGAAAATACTATTCTTGGGGTGGAGACAGCAAGTATCAAATCTTTATATCGTGGTTGTTTAGATATCTACATGTATATAAAATTTGCAGAATTTAAGTTATGATGTCTCTCCTTCTCTTCCTCCCCTAAAAGGTAATTAAATACCACAGACAATCTGATTAAAATCAGATCTCCTACATAAAAATCTGACCCAAATGCTTAGGAGTCATGCTCTGGTGAACCTGCTATTACCATAATTGTTAATTTTATCAGCCAATCCAATGAAGTCTTATATTTTTGCATTTGAGAGAATGACCAGTGTAGCTGAAGAGCATCAATGCCTGCTGAATGATTTTATTCACTTTCACATTTTTGAAAGCTGCAATTCCATTGGCTAATTTATAGGTCAGCAGAATATGACCCATAAGAGGTTGCTGTCACAACTTAAGGTACAACAGTGGAGATCTGATTTTAATCAGATTGATACCAGAGGAATTCTTTTTGGTCAGTGCATAACAGAAAACTAATGAAACATCCACTCTGCATAAAAACACAGGATTTATTTTTTATATATTTGTTATGTCCCACAGTGATTAGGCTGCATTCAAATCAGATTGGTGGTTATTGTCTACCCTGGACTGTATGTAGTCTCTGGATTGTGTGACTTCCAGGAAATGCATCTTTATAAAACTCACTCCAGTAGACAAAATGATTGTTGCATAACTTAAGAGCAAGATCTTGCACATGTTGGATAATTAGGATAATCCTTGCACATGAAATAATCATATCTGATTCACTCACCTTATTAGCACACTGGAGATGGAAATTTAAGAGTCTAAAATAAACAAAATCTGAACATTGCACTTATTTGCATCTGCTAGACTGAGCTTGCTTGACACAATACATTTGCTTGAAGACAGTATTCACCTTAGAGACTTCAGTAATACTTATTAAATAGGATTATGTCATGAAGATCTTGGACAAATTCAGAATATTAGTATAATCTATGTCTATGTGGTATGCTTGGATCTTTGCATAGAATTTGTCACATAGTCCACACTATAGGACTTCTGAGATGAAATGGTTGCCCCATTATCAGACATTTTTGCCCAGATATGTCAGTAAAACTAAGTTGACTTCATATTTTTCAAGTTAATATCTTTGCCATGCACCCCCCATTTTGTGCCAATTGTTTTCACATTCTGAGTATAGTATCATGTGTCCTTTTTTTTCTGTTCAAAGAGCAATGTAAAACAGTTTAAGCATAATTAACATGCTTCAGTCAAGTTTTGCATCCATAGTCTAATTATATTTAAATCTGTGATATTCCAGCCAAAAATTTACAGGTGAAGTTGAAGAGTTGTTTCAAACATTTGTAGCCAGCAAATTATGACTCATTAGAGCGTTACATACCATTGTTTGAAAATTAAGTGCATTTCATATTTTATTTTGTACAAGTGGGGTGGGCTTAAAAAATTGTGGAACCAATTTTGATAGCATTTTCAGTATTACAGTCTTGTGCAGAAATATTTGTACAGAAATGTAAGGATTCAAACTTGGAAAAAAAATTATTCAGTGAATATTTTCTTTGCTTTTACAATATTTGACTAAAACATTCTTTTTCTTTTTTCAGACATTCAAAATCTTTTTCTCATTAAACATACTATTCTTTAGTTTTCTTCCACCTCACCATTCTGGCAAAGAGTGAGATCAGTTCATCTTAAAATTCAAAGTTGATATAAGAACACATGCATACTGGCTGGCAAGAGAGTGAAGCACCAGACCTAAATTTAAATCAGTATAAAACTGGAGAACATTTTTCGATTTTTTTTTTTTTTTTGCCTCACAGTCAGTCACATGGGATCCATCATGCACATCTAATGTTGCTGTCAGTTACTGACAGTGCATACATGTAGTTCCCTGAGTAAGAGGGCAGATTGATGTCACACAAAGATTTGCCTTAAACAGAGGGCAGATTGATGTCACACAAAGATTTGTCTTAAACAGAGGGCAGATTGATGTCACACAAAGATTTGCCTTAAACAGAGGGCAGATTGATGTCACACAAAGATTTGCCTTAAACAGAGGGCAGATTGATGTCACACAAAGATTTGTCTTAAACAGAGGGCAGATTGATGTCACACAAAGATTTGCCTTAAACAGAGGGCAGATTGATGTCACACAAAGATTTGCCTTAAACAGAGGGCAGATTGATGTCACACAAAGATTTGCCTTAAACAGAAGGCAGATTGATGTCACACAAAGATTTGCCTTAAAGAAAGAATTTTGATGTTCTGTTTACATTCAGTATTATGAATCACACAAAATTGTAAAAGAACAGAGAGCATATTTTTTAAGTTTACTTACCTCACCCCCGCCCAAGAAATCGTGAATAATTACCAAAATCTGATTGGGCTTTTTTGAATATATCAAGGGGACATTAGCCTTTCATCACAGGATCCTTTAGTGAACATTGCATAATGAAGCTATGTTTGGGCAAGCATATGGAACTTTGTTATTTATCCATAGCATACAGAGAGTGAGAAACCTAACACTTTCTTGTATTGAAGTATTGTTTCATCTTGTGATGTTTGAAGTTCCCAACTAATTATAACCTTGCCCCACATCCTCTCTCCCACTTGGCAAAAATAGGTGTTCAATTAAGTGCCCTGCATCAACCTTGTTACTGCATTGGATTGTATCCTTGGCCAACCAGCCAATCATATCACAATAAGAAGGAACCCACTTCTTTGGTGGTCTAAAAGTTAAATTACACTTAGTGTAAGACTGCTTCAGTGGCCTAAGTGGTTAGAATGTATGCCTTGGTTACAGGATGTTGCAGGTTCAAACCCTGGTTGAGTCACACGAAAAGACAAAAAATTTACTAACAGCTGCCTTGGTACTAAGCATAAAGAGGTTAGTGTCAAGACTAGTTGGGCTTGGTGTCAAATAATGTGACTGGGTGAGAACATGATGCTACATGTCTGCAGCAGGATACCACAATGCTAGACATCACTATAAACTACCACACTGCAGACATTATAGTGATATGACGAAATATTGTTAAGGCTGCATTAAAAATCCAAAATATGCACACACACTCTGATTTGGCTGAGATAAAGACATCAGCCTGCAGATCTTAAAGACAACAATCAGTATTTTTTTATATGTTAACCATTCTGAGAAATCTAAATGAACTTTTCTGTTACCCAAGTCAGATCTTCATTTTGAATGTAATGTGCTATGGAATGGGAAATGGTCAGGCTCTCCTGGTATCTGCATAAAAAGCTACGGAATTTATCTTGGATGGTCAGCTGGCATGAAACTTATCCACATAGATTCAGGGTTCCTGCAGGTCATGGAATCCAGGAAAAGTTTTGGAATTTAAAAAATAAATTTCAAGGGCCTTGAAAAGTTATGGATTTTGTCAAAACCTTGCAAAGTTTTGGAAAAGTCATGGAATTTGTGACAATGGAATTAAAGAAATTGATTACTTCAAATTTCATAGAGCACAGAGAACCGATTAAATAAAATGTTAAAATGACATTCAATAAATGTTTCAATTCATAAAACAAGAGTAAGTTCCCCTAATCGAAGTATCACATGATTTCCAGTATAGATCACTAAATAAAAGAAAGCAACTGGAAAGTAATGTGTTTTGTTAATATTGTAAAATAGGAACACATACAAAGACTACATTGGATTGTTTCCTTTTTTCTTTTGAATACAAATTACATTGAACATAGGATTATGACATGAATTACTACATGAAGTCAAAGTGTGCTAGCCCAGGCAAATTTATATGTACATATTAAAAATATTTGCTTTAACACTTTTTGTTATTTTAGATTGAAAGATGTTATTCTTTATATTCATTTGCTTGACAATGCAAGATAGCAGGGTCCTTGAGTTTTATGAAATGGCCCTGGAAAAGTTTTGGAAAAGTCATGGAATTTGTTTTTGTTAAGTCTGCAGGAACCCTGTAGATTGCAAAATTGTCTATGCTAGACATATTTTAAGTATCATTTGACAAAATAATATATCTAATAAGGAGTAACATGGGAAGTTCTTAAACTAAGTTTCATCTTGCCATTGTCCAAACTTCCAAAACTGATTTACTAGTAGGGTTTCATTGCATTCTGCTTCTTGTGGTGCACCATACAGTACATCATGTACAGCTGTTGAGTAAAGTCCATATATCACTAAGATTAATATTATATCATTGTCTATAAAAGACTATGAAAGAAAAAAAATTACAATAGTTTCATTTTATGCTAGTTTATGCAGCTGTATGTTAAAAATTTATTGCAACTTTCCTGGATTATCATCAGAGTTGACATCTTTGGGAGGAATCAATAGATTTGTTTGCCCAGCACTTGTTTCCTTCTTCAGAAAGATGCATTTGTATTGACATTTCTGTTGTTAAATATGTAGATCTGTATAGCCTGTGTAGAATTGACCTAACAAAAATTCTTTGGGCTTGACATTAACAGCTGCCTGACTGTCTTAGGCAGGTAAGGCTATACCAAGTGAAAGCTTGAATAGCTAGCTTATTGACTGGACAAGTGATTTATAGATTTTACAAGAGGAACATTTTTTTGAAATTGTAATTCAGATGATAAATTAAAGTAACATTTATTCCACTCCATATTGTCTTTGTACCTTACAGGACTTTCACTAATTCCATTCTTTACTTGCAACAATGGTCGACATGAAAATCCAGACTTAAGTAAGTTGTCTTGTTCTGCTTCAACCTGATTGGCTTGGTTTTGAAGTCTGTGTTTTATGGCACATCAACATATTAATTTATGATTAAAGGTTATATTTTGCAAAGTTATATGAAATGTCTTGTAGTACCAATATTGGCTAATCCAAATGTCACAAACCCAGCAACTTGGATGCTTGCGTAGCAGACATTTTGTATACAAAGTATCAAATATATGTAAAGCATGACACCGTTTAGACTAGATTTTCAATTAATATATCATTATTATAAAATTAGTAGATTTTGTTGTAATTGCATGAAACTGGCCCATTCATTATGTTGATGTCAGGGGTTAGGGTTAGGGTTACTCTCACTCTCTGTATGCTATGGATTAATAACAAAGTTCCATATGCTTGCCCAAACATAGCTCCATTTGGCAATGTTCACTAAAGAATCCTGTGATGAAAGGCTAATGTCCCCTTGATATATTCAAAAAAGCCCAATCAGATTTTGATAATTATTCATATGATTTTTTGGGTGGAAGGGAATTAAACTTAAAAAATATGTTTTCTGTTCTTTTACAATTTTGTGTGATTCATAATACTGAATGTAAACAGAACATCAAAATTCTTTGTTTAAGGCAAATCTTTGTGTGACATCAATCTGCCCTCTGTTTAAGGCAAATCTTTGTGTGACATCAATCTGCCTTCTGTTTAAGGCAAATCTTTGTGTGACATCAATCTGCCCTCAGTTTAAGGCAAATCTTTGTGTGACATCAATCTGCCCTCTGTTTAAGGCAAATCTTTGTGTGACATCAATCTGCCCTCTGTTTAAGGCAAATCTTTGTGTAACATCAATCTACCCTCTGTTTAAGGCAAATCTTTGTGTGACATCAATCTGCCCTCAGTTTAAGGCAAATCTTTATGTGATGTCAATCTACCCTCTTATTCAGGGAACTACATGTATGCACTGTCTGTCAGTAATTGACAGCAACTAACCCTAACTATAACCCTAATGACAAGTTTCCCACACTACTGGGAAATCAGGATAAAACATAATGGGTTTGTTACCTAAGAAGAAAATTTAATTTTGAATATTGATCAAAGCCTGGAAAAATCAGGAATTTTAAGTCATCACTTCATCACAGAAAACACCAACATGTAATTGAATTCTTACCAGAGGTTGTGGAACTCTAATCATAGAAGGTACAATTGACAGTATGAATCATTTGGGTGTTTTCACTAAATATATTTGTATAGTTAATCCAAACACTCAAGCAGTCCCATTGGTCAAGTTTTATTATTACCCTGAAGTCATATCTATATTTGTATCTTTTGTATAATGTATGAGGACCAGTCTTGCATCCTGTTGTGACAAATGTCTGTGACATGTGATCTTAGAAAGCTTAAGAGAAAAGAATATTTGTCCCTGTCTGATATGTAAATTTAATGAAAGGGAATCATGATTATTTGGCATTTTATTAAACTCTACTAATTACATAGAAATCTTCTGATTGTTGGGGTAATTTTACATGCAAAATAGCACATTCAAGGCTTGCTTGATCATGGTAGCATTAAATAGTCTCTTGTTGGATTACAGCCAGCATAGGTGTGAGGATCTAACAAGACATTAATGAATTTTTTTTAAAATGCTGTTGTTTTTATTGCAAAGTGTCATTTTTTTTAAAGGATTGTTTCACAATTTCAGACAACTCTTTTCTCTAAAATTTTTTGATCGAAATATGTACAGTTAAACAGAGCAAAGTTTAAAATTTTTATTTTGTAAATTTAAATGAGTTTCAATAGACCGTAGTTTGATACATGGTCTGATACATGGTCTTGTGTCTAATTCAGCTGCTATGGGAGGTCCCAAATTAAAAACAAAGGCTTTTGATTTTAAAACTTCTGAAGCCAAAATGTCAATTTCATCACCGAAAAAAAAATAGGGCAGAGATCTTTAACAAAGTGTGAATATCTTTATTGATAAGTGCCAATTTTTAAAAAATAGATATTAATTGCCATCATTGAATATACAGTACATCGCCTTTTGTGAACAGAGTCATGGATGGACATCCACTTCTGAACATTGTAGGCATTTATTTTACAAATGTTTTCTGACTTAAATGGTAGGGGTGGGCACATTGGTTCAAGACAGTTGATGACATGGGACAAAAAATTGTATGGTACCCACATGCTCAGTATGCATCAATGACACAGGCAGTTATATTGCTCAAGAATGCCTGACATGAGTGGCAAAGTGGTCTAAAGCACTGACCATTATGGATCACTGCCATCTCACCTGTCTGCTGAGGCTAATGTGGGTAAGTGAGAAAGCTTGCCAGTAACTTCTCGTGGGTCTGTTGTTCTTCCCAGGGTTTTCCAGGGTTCTTCCTCCTCCATTAATACTGACCATCATGTATAGCCTATCTTGTGCTGAAAAAACAGCTTAAACCCTACAACAGATTAGTGGAATCACACTTGCACTCATGAGAGTGTGTGTGTGTGTGTGTGTGTGTGTGTGTGTGTGTGTGTGTGTGTGTGTGTTCATTTCTTGGCTTGACCAGTCTTGGTAGAAAGCCTACCGGTAGCTTTTTGATCATTACCTCTTTCTTGGCTTATTAAATATACTAACTGCCCCCTACCCACCCTTCACAAACAATATACATAATATGTTAGCTATGTCTGTTGATCATATAATGTTAATTGATTGTATTATATTTACACCTACTTGCAAATAAACTGACTTTTTGAACTGTTGAACCACTCCTTTTTTTGGGTGCACCACATTCAGGTGAAATTTGTCAGTGATTGAGAAAGAATTTTGTTTGGATCTGTTATCTACCATAGCCACTGATTTAGACTGAAAATGGTATGGATCTGTTGTCTAGCATAGCTAGTAGTGATCATTGAAACTTGATTCAGTATGGTTCTTTTATCTAGCATCATGATTGCACATCAAAAGCAAGAAAAGTTTAGACCAACTCTAATGATACAGTATGCACATGTAAGTATTTAACATTAATGTATCAGTATCTGTGTTCAGTTGTCAAAGGACTATTTTTGTTTATATCTTTGTCTTCCTGCAGTAATACAGCTATAGGGATTTTCTGTTATTTTGAGACACTGGCAGTCTTGGGTGAGTCAATATACCCATGCCAATTTTTAACACAAGTAACAGACACTGCCACAGTACACCATATTTAGCTGTGTACCATTTGCAAAAGGTGGAGACCTGTATCTGCCTTTGCATAATGCACTGACAGACTAGTCTATGGCCTATACTGTTTTCTTAAGGTTGTCAGTTTTTGTTGTTGTTTTTGGTTTAAACATAACTGGTGGAGAAACAACCCAGAAAAATCCCAGTAAGAATCAGACACAAAAGAAGCTACTGGCAAGCTTTCTCAATTACCCACATTGGCCAGGGTCAAGGCTTGAACACATATTGACAGCTGCCCCCCCCCACTTGTACACTTGTGTGAAATCAGCTCTTACTTTTTAGCTTAAAATGATGTGATCTTTACATTTTGACATCATCCATATGACATCAGTTTGTATCTATGTGTATTGTAGTGTTGTCAGCCAGTGGAGAATTGCATGTAAAATGACACTGTGACCTTGATCTTTTATTGAATATTTTAAAAAATAGAAGGCTTTTTGAACAGTCTGAATAATTTCAACAACAGATCTGTTAATGAACATTATAAAATCAGTGTAAAATATACAAAACCTTGAGAAACTTTTATTACGAGCAGCCATAAATTTGGTTAAATGCTTTCTGTTGTGGAAAACTAGTGTAATCTCAGTTGTGTCCCACTTAAAAATCTTGTTCAGCAATCCCATTTCTTTGTGTATTTGATATGAGTAATCTTTCATCTTCAACCAGTCAAACTTAATCTTTCATCTTCAACTAGTCAAACTTAAGATAATGGTGAATTGTAAATACTATTCAACTGTTATTTTTATGGACAATTCATGTTGGTCGTTTTTCTGTATTTTTCTTTGTAATGACCCTTCTTTAGCAAAAGAATATTCAAAAACAATTAAATGAAAATATGCATCAATTTATACATTTTTTTAAATAAAAGTTATTGTTTTTGGATTGCTTGGAATCTTCTATTTTTAATTATATAAGTTCAAGCTAAACTCGACAAGGTAAAGATAAGTTATTGTACTACCTCTCTAATGTTAATGTCAGCGCAGATAATGTACTCCATCACTGAATGTCTACTGTTGTATTTTCTAGGTTCTAATTAAAATTTTTTAGTTGGTTTCATTGCAAGTATCCTCAGTGGGTGGGACTAAGGAAACTAACTTGGTGTACACTTGTACATTAGATATACATTCTTGAATCTGTTTTTAGTCTAGCCCAATGTTTTTGCACATTATTTAAATACAGTTATACCTGGAATAATGAAACATGGTGAGGAGGTGTATCTTGATGAGTACATATGTAGGTTGCTATGACTTAAATTTCATGATTCAACAACAGATTCAATTTTAAGGTTTAAGTTTTTTTTTCTGAGCCTATCTTAATGCTCAAGTATGCAAGCTATATATATGCAGCTCTGTTAGTACCACTACAAAAGAGGTTCACTATCCACACTTGCATTTTACTGGCTTAGTTAAGTTCTCTTGCTTCATATATACATACTGTTAAACTTAGTTTGGTGAAATATGATGAGATGCATTTTGAGTATTGATCCATCATCACAAAAAGTTATTGATTGATATTTCATGCTTCACCCACTTAAATTTTCTTTTAAGTTTATTTTGTAAACTGTTCATAGTAAAATCATCAAATTGGGTGATTGGATGCATCTCTATTAATACCACATCCTCACAACAAAAATATGGTCATGGTCACATTTTACTGGAGGGGCCCAGAGTGGCCTCGTGGTCTAATGTCCGTTATGGATCACTGCCATCTCACCTCTGTCTTCGTGGGTTCGAGTCTAGAGTCTAGGATTCCTCGAAATGTGAGAAAGCTATCCAGTAGCTTCTCATGGGTTGGTGGTTCTTTCCTCCACCATTAATACTGGCCGACATGAATAGCCTATCGTGTGCTGAAAAATGTCGTTAAGCCAAACAGCAACAACAAAAACAACATTTTACTGGCTTAGGTTAAGTTTGTGTGCCTGGTTCTTAACCAAGTTGACTTTTAACACTGTATATGTACTGTTATTCCAGGATACATGCAACTTGATAAGGGGTGCATCTTGATTATTACTACACCCATGTAAAAATAAAAGTAGATTGCTGTGAGCTATATTTTATGCAACCGCTCAGGTGGCCTAGTGGTTAGAGCATCCGCTTTGGATGCAGGAGGTCATGGGTTCGATCCCCGGTCAAGTCATACCAAAACGGTCCTCGCTTGATGCTCAGCATTAGGAGGTTATTGCTAGGTCTGGTCAGCCTGGTGTCAGGATAATGTGACTGGGTGGGACATCATGCTACATGTCTGCTGCATGATGCCCTAGTGGAGACATCACTATAAACTGCCACACTGTAGACATTGTAGCAATATGACTGAAAAATTGTTAAAGCTACCTTAAAAATCATAATCACATCCCATATTTTATGCTACACTGACATAGTTTCTATTTAAGCACTATTCATGCCAGATTCATAACTTAATTATTTTATCTATCTTTATTATACTAAATCCATACAGCAAAGAAGGTCCTTATTTCACATTTTATAGTTTCATGTCCAATGTTTGCATTTAACCCATGAGTGTATTGGATTTTTATCAAAAGAGTAATACTATTTTACCTGAATTCATGAAACTTGGGGTGCTATGTATGTTTTGTATAATAATAATAATATAAAAGGAATCATGAAACTTAATAAAGTTGCATCTCTGATGACAGTACTACACCCTTTTCTTAAAAGTAATTGTGACTCACATTTCACTGATTTGGGTTCAATGCAATGCTTTTGCTGTTGTGTTTTGATCATTAAACTAGACTATTGCATATACATCTCTCTAAACATTAATTCTATTCCACAAAAGGTGTACTCTGACAAATATTTTACATTTTTCTGGCATAGATTGGGGCTACATAGGATTTTGGCATGCTCTGTACATAACTGTCCTATCTGGAAACTTTGTGATGCATCTTCTTGAACAACATTTCAGTACACTGTAGTAGGTAATTATGGCCCATGCTTCACACTTCACTTGCTTAGATTTTGTGTTTGATGTTCATTTCTTGGCATTCTTCTGGCAACAGTCTGAAACTGATGATGATGATGATGATGATGATGATGATGATGATGATGACAATGATGATGATGATGATGACTACATCTCATGCTACCATATCTTTGGGACAAAGAAGGCTAATTTTGACCTAAATTTAATCTTGTACTGGTTATGGTAATATTTTTGTGTTTAGATCATGACTGTTTTAGTTTTGGCATGCTATATACATGCTATCATGTGATGAAGCATGATTTTTTAGAACATTGAACATATTTCAACTGGTTTTTATCAGTGTACTATGTGGATATCTTAGTAATGAATGTTTTTGTTAATGTTTGATGTCTTTTATGCCTATTGTTAGTAAGATAGCCTACTTACCATTTGTTGGTGGGTAGGTAGGGGTTTGCAGATGTCAGCACAATACTGGCTATATGGTGCTGATTGTTTTATATTTTAATGTTATTGAAAGTTCTTATATAAAAGTACAAGATTGAACAAATATTATGGTAGAAGATGGACCAAGATTATTTAAGTTTGAATTCATTTTCTGCTGTTTACAATGGCTAATGGAGGTTAGATATGTAAATCATACATTAAAGTGGGGGGGTAAAAGGATTTGATGACACATACATGATGATTGTTCAGTTTATTTCACTAGATTATTATTCCTTGCAAGATCATGATAGATGGATAACCACTTAAGGAAATGCATCCAGTAAAGTCAGTATTTAGGTATAATTGGATGTGGCTAACCAAAAGGTGTGATCCAGGGTAAACCATATTGAATGTCACAATGAAATTAAAAATATTGTAATACACCTTGCACTGGTTATATTTAAACCCAGAGTTCAAATTTCTCTTTGTGTCTGGCCTCCATGATTCATAGCCTTTGATAATTTTTGTGTGGAAGTTTTGTGATGACGGGTATTGTGTAGGTTTTTGAACAATCAACAGTGAACAAATTTTGTTAAAATATATTTTATTTTTAGAATGATTAATATTCAATATTAATAAGGTGCACTACTTGAATTTTAGAGTTAAGAAAAGTGAGAATGTAGTTGGATATTTTAATATGGTAATTAGATATGTCTTGGATAAGTAAAATTTCTTTAGGATAAAAGACAACTGCCCAAGTTTGCTCCTTTGTCTCTTTCCCAACACTTCATTTTGACATATGGTAGTGTTTGTTGTTGGTGGTGGGAAGTAAAAATACCAGGGTGGTATTATGCCCATAGGAGATACAGTGCTCTTTTTTAAAAGTATGCTCTTAACATTGCTTTTTGTGAAATATTACAAACATATACTGTTCAAGAAAGAGCATCAAAACTTCTGTCAAGTTAGAACATTTTTAAAAATCATTTTGGTAGATGTGGACCCTCTTGACCCTTTCTATCACCATAAAAAGCCCTTTATTCTTTGCCCCATTAATGTCAACTTCATTTCATATTAAAGTTCTAAATGTGTCATAAACTCCCAGACTTTCCAAAGGAGAAAAAATACTTATGTTTTTTAAATATGTTGTTCTCAAAAACAATGAGCTCTTGATCATACCATCAAGCAGCAGTTGTAGGATCTTAAACCATTGTAAATAGGATGCATCAGCCTGCTTGGGATATATGTAAAAGTCTGGTAAAAAGAATGTCAAATTATCAGATTGTATTTGACATTGTTTGTCCATTTTACCCAGGAATCCTTGGGGAGTAACAAAGTTTAAAACTGCTTGTACATGATTAATATACATGGTTTCATAGTTGTTGGCATTACTCCTGTTTTTATGATGGGTTGTGGCATTGAACAAATAGAGTGACAGATCAAAGGACAGACAGAATAAGATGGAGGGTATTTTAATATTTTCAGCATTAAAATAGGATAACAAACATTGGTAGTTATCCATTTTATTGAGGCTTTTACTCTTTTCCTTGAGATGTATTCAAGTTTAATGTTAAAATTCACTGTGTAAAAACCAGGGCTGATTTGTCTTTTAAGTGATTTTGCATTGCATATTTTCATGGTCATCAGTTATTCACCTGCTTTAAAATTTTATGTAGCATCAAGAAACATTCAAGTCTTGTTTGGTCACCCGTTTATGCTATCTCAAAATCAGCCATCTCTTTATCAAAGAGCCATACTAGAAGGTAACCATGGATACGGATTTGTGCAAGTATCTCAGACTTGGCACTGTGTGCCAAACTACATATGCTATTTGCAAGTCAAGAGTTAAAAATGGTATTTTCCTAGGTTTCCAAATGGTTTGGACTGACTTGAATTTAAGCAGGGTCAAGTACATGTCAGTGCTCACATGCATTGCAAAATGTACATTATATTGTTTCTGTGCATGAGAAGGTCAGTCAGGGTTGTGTAGTAATTAATTATACCATATTTTGAATACTTAATTTTTAAATTCTTTTGAATGATTGGTTGGCACTGTTTCACTTTGACCAAATCCAGCAGATATTCTCCATCCCAATCAGCCAGTATTGTAAATTTAACAAGTCTTCATATCTTGATCATTATACAGGTATAGACATACATAAAAGGTTCTCCTTGACATTTCAAGCAGAGTGCAACACACTTTGTTCCACTGGTATTGGTGTTTTTAGTGTTATTTGTATGGCAACATGAAAGGATCTTGTTGGAGTGGCTAAATCATTTTATTTATGCAGAATATAATGAAATCACATATATATTATTATCATAATGACTACTCTAAAGAAGGTTAATCAATTGTTCTGGGGATCTGATCTGCCGTAGAGTTCTTCAGTAATATACAGTAATGTATTGTATTAATATATGCTTTAGCATGAATTACTGGATTTTTTTTTAGGGAAATAATCTTGATAATGCACTCTAGTAAAATATCACATTTTCTCACTGCTTGTCAAGAGACATTATTATGGTCCAAAAATTTTAAGTTATTTTTAAATGCACGTGTAGTCAGCAATAAGAATGGCTGCTTCCCATTGAAGACCAACGAGTTCAAATCAAACAAGATATAAGGTTGTTTTTTTATTATTATACTATTTTACTTTGAATTGGGATTGAGAATTGTGTCACTGTTTATATTTTCTGTTCAAAAATTAACAAAACAGAACATCAACAGTATAGTGATGACATTGCAAAGGATTTGGTAAGAAATGTATTGGGTTTTCTTCAGTCTGTTGTACCAAAATATACTGGCCACCATGAAAAATGTTGAACACATAACAAGCAACCAGTCTAAAACTTTTGAGTACCACCATTATTAGTTATGTGAAAGATATTGCTTAGGTAGACATGAATGGCTTTTGTGGGCACTTTATTCATAGATTTGCCTTTTCTAAAGAATTTTCTTATATATATTGGTTAAACTTTTATATAATTCAAAGCATTCAGAAAATTGTCTATACACTGACTTGGAATCAAATGTCATGTTTGGGTGTATTAAAGTTTTAAAAGTTTGTTATGTTTGAATTACAGTCACTACCACAAAATTACATTAAAATAGTTCAGATACAATTGAATCCAGCTATTATATAGGATGACCCTGTACTGTAAAGGAATGAATGTTCTTATATAGCTAAAAATAGGTCTTAAACTTGTCTGTAACATGTTAAATGTGAATATACTATGTTAGACTGTTAACCTCTCATGGTAAAATTATTTGTGTATAATTTTGCAGATCACAGTATAATCTGCGGGTATTCATATCAGTATGTAAAAAGCAGAGGACCAAATGGTGGATGAGGTCTGTAAAATTGATTGTGTCACCTTCTATGAATAAAGCCCTTATTAATACATGAGGGTACTGATGAAGTGGGAACAAAATTAATGTACTGTAGATGTAGGTCTCATTGGAAAGTGCTTTCTATCCATGATCTCTATGGTTTGGGATAGAGGTGGTTTAATACTTTGTTGTTTGTTGTTTTTTTAATTTGGTTCTAAATTCTAGCATATTTATGCCCTTTTGGCTTAATCAGATATTGATTGCAGTAAAAAATGATGTCTGAAGTATCATCTGTGTTTGTGCTAATGATCATCCTCATTGCTTAAGGCGTCTGAATGTTCACATGTTGAGTCACTTCAGTTATAATAGCCAGTCAGATATTTGAAGGTCAGAATTGACTCTAAAACTGACAATTAATTTAAGGTTGATATTTTTGCATCTGTGAAAAGAGTGATTTTTTTAATATAGGTTTATTGCAGTTTTTTTTGCATGATAAATAATAAGTGCAAATCCTGCAATAATCACACATCCTTGAATAGACCATAGCGGTGTCAGTGTTGTATCCTTATAGTTCCTCTGGTAACCATTGTGTGATGTATTTTTGAGCTTGTATGAAAAGTTTTAGGAGTACAGTGAAGTAATTTATTCATGAGTAAATATTGTGGTTCAGTAAAAATTGTACTAAAACTTGTGTAGTCAGAAAGGTCCCGTTGTTTCCACAAAAGGAATTTTATTTGAACTATTCATAGACCATGGAGAGCTTAAGGAACTACCAGTTGTGTGTTGTTTGTCCATCCATTAATACAAGTTTGTTATTATAGTGATCCTCCACAACTATTTGGAGGATTGCCTTTAAACTTTACACACACATTCATCCAAAGATCTAGTGGGTCCACAGTGAAAATGGTTCAATGCACACCATCCATAGCTGCCATCTTGACAGTCTTGTTATGGCTACTCCACCTAGATGGATTTTTTTTTTTATCCATGATATTTTCACTAAAAGACTTAAAGATGGATTTTTTTATCAGCACAAGTTTTTCACTTAACCCTTTCATCCGAAAAAAAAAAAAAACAGTCATGGGGAAGTAAGCCCATAAACACTATGGACCTATTTTCGGTCTGGGGCAGTGTTCTTCTTTAACATTTTAGTACCCAACTAAATAACTTTCGGGGTACCTTTAATAACTTCCATCTTGTAATGTAGCTGTTATATTTGGATGATCTTGTGAGTTTAGCTTGTATACAACTAGAAATATTGAACAAAGTAGGAACTTTTAACGTGTTTTCCGAATGCTAAAATTTGTATCCAAAATGTTGGAGTTTGAACAAATTTCAGGAGAGTTATTGGAGAAATCTGAATAATTTTGATCTGCTAAATTTGGATGAAAATGGAGAAGACGTCTGGAGAGACAATGGAATGCACTGGTGTGTGACAGTGATGCCAATGAAGAGGACTTTGAAGGTTTTGAACCAGAGAAATTGTACACTCCAAATGATTTTGATTGGACGAAGCTGGAAAACCAAAGAGATTTGTTTCAGTTTTCTGATAGAGTTTGGCACACCAGAGTGTTAGATGGCTCCAGGAAAGCTTTGGGATATTTTCAAATATTTTATTCAGATGAAGTTTTTGGAAAAATTGTCCGTTTAACGAACTTCAATGCGACGATTGAACTTGGCAGAGCATTATAGGTGTGTGGACAGATCTCACCTTGGAGATCATTTTGGTTCATTTTATATTTTATAGAATTTTATAAATTATGGACACCATGAAAGAAAGACTTGTGTTGCTACTGTGATTATTCACTAATACATCTTGGGTCAATTGAACAAGTTTTGAGAACTTTCAAAGGTTTCTAAGAGGTAATAAAATAATTACTTGTATATTACCTCATGTTACCTGTTTGTACCTGCATTTTAACAGTTGTAATAGATATGCACATTTTAATGATTTAGTCATAAAATTTGATTTTTAACCTTGATTTTGACACTTAATCCAGCCAGATATCTTTAACATTGGCAAAGTTATGTTGTTTCAAAGTCCACAAGTCATTTTGCTTTACAACTCCAAAGTTACTTAGTGTTGAGGACTCTATGCCTACAAAGTTACTTAGTGATGAAAGGGTTAAAGACGTATGATTTTGATTAGCCCCAAAAAATAAAAATGGTGCCTATTTGATGTTCAATAAGGCCGCCATGGCAACAATCATAAACATTTTATCACTTCACTTAATATATCACTTCACTTCACTGAATAGAAAGTCATATTACCATGGGGTTTTCACCAAAAGACTTTTTGTGATGTTCATTTGGTCCAAAAGATAATGAAACCAGATATCCTGTTTATCTTGAAAATCATGTCATTGCTACTTCACCTCAATGGTTGGTTGGATCATCTTGGTTTTCCCTAAACAACTTTTTGTTAGATCTTGTTGGTACTAAATGAAAATTGTGCCAGTCTCATATACATGTACAAGATGGCCCCAATGCAGCCATCTTAAAATTCTTGTTATTACTCCTTCTACATAAAAAGTTGTATCATTGTGTTTATACCAAAATAATTCATATAATGTTTACTTTGAATTGATAAAAATAGTGCTGATCTGACAGCCAGTATGCCCACTTTGGCATCTGTCCTTGCTTTTTCGCCTGAATAATAATTATGATATCTAGCTGGTCCTGTTTGAAAATGTTGCTGGTCTGACCCCAAACATGGCTGCCACAATGAACATGTTGAAAATCTTTCACTTTCTGCTGGGTGGGATGGTTATATCAAAATGGGGTTTCCATGAAAAGTTTTCTAATGATGTCTAGTTTATCCTAAATGAAAATAGTGCCAGTCTTGCATTTAACATAACTTACAAAGTGGGTAACTTGAAAATCAAGGTTGCTCAAGTATATCAACACTAAGTAGTTTTGGTTTCAACATTCAGCATATATAAGAAACAAGTCTTATCTTGAACTCATGAAAATTCTTTTCCAATTGTGATGGGTGATTCTGGTCAAGGTCTCCTATTCTTCATGGCTTGTAACAACCATAAAATCAATAACATTGCTCCCTCTTGAAACAACAATAAAAAAAATGAAAATTGCTCTATTTAGGATTCAATCAAATATTTATTACATGGGAACAGTATTTCTGAGAAGATTGAAATCATTAAAGAAACCATTAATGGTTGATAGATGAAGACAAACATTTAATCAAAAAAAGATATAGAACATCTTCACTAGTCAAGGTTCTACACCTTGGTGGATCAACAGCTATATTGGTGCTTTAACCTAGTGACATCTATTGGATTTCATGTATTGCCTCCCAAAATATATAATGCCACCTAACCAATAGCATGGAGCATTGTACATCTGCCGAAAACAGTGGTTGCACATTTGACCTATAAAGGATGCTTTGTAAGTTTAACATCAAAAGTATGACTATGTACCAGAGGGATGTCATTACAGGTGTATTTGAGTGAAATGTATTTGTACAAACATGGACTGACACTGGAAAACTGCTTATTTATCAGTCCATTCAAACTGTGTTCTCCCTTGTCTCATCACATAGGAATAGTGTTCAAATTTGAACAGTTTTATTTTGATTGAATCTGGAGGCTTGCTCAGAAGCAGAAGAGAGTTGTCTTTCTTTGTGTGTTATCTGCAATGTTGCATCCAGGATCCCAAGGGCATGGGACACTGTTCCCCACCCTCCAGATTTGGGGCATACAAAAAATTTTGAGGATATGGTAGAAAAAAAAAGAACATAATGCACTAGCATACTTCTGCATTTCTTCTGGCTGTTCCAAACCAATTTTAGTTATTTTGTTAAATAGGGTGGGAAAGGTTAGAGGACACTCATACTAGTGTTTGTAACGATAAAAATCTATCTCTGGTTTAAGGAGCTCATCTTTACAATTTGCTCACTAGTCTTCTGGCAGCCAAAGACTTTACATTGTAATGCAGCTGACTACCACAAACCTTAAATGTTGTCATTTAATTTAAAAAGGATATTCATTGCCATCTCATTGCACCTGTAGCAATTTAGACCATTGCAAGCCCCCAATCTGATTAAAATCAGGTGTCTACTGTCCTACATGAAGATCTGACTGTGACCACTTAGAAGTGGTCATGTTATGGTGACATTTGAATTAACCAAAGGAAATGCAGTTTGCAGAAATCTAAATGTGAATCTATGGGTCAGAACACATTGATGCTATTTAGCATACTGCTCAGTCTCTCAAATATGAAAATATAAGACTTTATCTGATTGGCTGATACCTGAACATGATTCCTTAGGGGTTGCTGTGAGATCTTCATGCAGGACAATGTAGATCTGATTTTAATCCATTGTGCAAGCACCAACTTAGAAAATATACATGGATGGACATTCACTAAAGGAAATTTGGTGGTATATTATTTGATCTTTTTAGTGAAGAAATGCATGCCCAAGATGTTGCAAAAGGTCAAGAGTTGAGTGACCAAGTTTTGTGTACTCTTTTGGGTTGTGTTTTTTTTTTGTGCCCATATTTCAAATCTTTAGCAGAATAGTCCTTGGTAATTTAGCACCAGTCATCCATAGGTCACTGGGTTTTGAACACTGGTCAGAAGAATGATATCCATCTAGGGAAAGGGATAAAGCAGATACCCCATAGAAACTACATTTTACTGAGGAATAGGTATAATGACAAAGCTGGTTTCAAAATTACAATATCAGTATTGTACTTCAGAGGTCAATGTGGAAAAATAATGTACTAGTTGGCATTGTCACCAGCTTGCATCCAATGGTAATGCATGTGGTATGTGGTAATAATCCTGCGGTGGTTATTTCATGATACTGCACTGTCACAAGTACAACTAGAAGGTGTTGTCTAAGGAGATAAATATAGGCTTGCCTGCTTGGTAAGTAAAGGTGTAATCATATCAGTGCCTATGCTGAGCCACCATCTGGTAGGCAAAGGTATGAAGAGTTTATAGCAGTTTATAAAGAAGTGAAGTAAATTTTACTATGAAAATTTTTAATCTGTTGTATTGAATCTTTAAAAAAATATTTTCACCTTTTTAAACCACCAGTTTTATTTTTTTGTTGAAAACAAATAGCATTAATTATCTCTGTTGTCAACACAGTTTATTCTTGCAAGTATTTGTGCATGTAACTCTGGGTCAATCTTGAAGATGAGGTCCCAGGGTGGCAGAGTGGTCTAATGAGCTTACCTTTACTAACAACTGCCATGTCACCTCTGTCTACATGGTTTGAGCCTCATGCTTGGCCAATGTGGCTGTGTGAGAAAGCTTGTCACTAGCTTTTCCTGGGTTTTTCCTCCACCTGTTCTCTGGAAGTCATTTTCCATTTTTGTGCTGCAAAATTTAAACCCCCCACAACAACTATCTTGAATACCCAAATTTTGACATCTTAAAAACTCAAGTACATAACTTGCCACCCTGTGTTGCACATATCAAGTACATGTGTGCAGATCGGCTGCATAGTATGATTTTTTTTATTTTTGACTTGGTAACATGTTGAATATAAGAAATTTAAACTAGTGGGAAGACTGATTGCCTTTTAAGTGGTCTAAATTTCTGACATCAGCAGATTTAGATGTGATTGGCAAGCTAATGTCAGTCAAGACAATACTTGTGAAATTATAAAAATTCTGCTTGTTGTAAATTAGTAGGCATTAGAGTCCAGATAATTAGAGTTCACAGTTTAGTCCATGCTGAGAGTTCAAATTACGGATCTGTGTTTGCATGTTAAAACAGCCAGGAAACAAATGCATCTTATTAACTGACAGGTTTCTTCTAAACATAAAAGACTTAGATTTAGCCACATTAATGTCAGCTGTTTATTCAGGAAACATAAATAATCAATCAGAACATTAAGTAGAGTTAAACATTAGTTGCATAAACTAAGGGATTTAAGGCAGTAAAATTAATATGATAGAACTTTCATTATGTTTTTTGCTTTTGTAATATTAATGGTTATTCAGGAAATCATCCCACACTGGGTTGTATTATATTGATATATCAGATAGAAAAATTGTGAAAAACTGTTTGCCCATTATATTCTTATAATGTCTAGTTGATCCTAAAATAAAATGTAGTATGAACCTGATCTTAAATATGTCCACCATGTCAGCCATTTTGAAAATGTCACAAATTCTGAACAAAAAGTTATTAATGTGGGGTTTTCACTACAAGACTAATAATCAGGACCTCCACTAGGCATCATATTTGTCGCCAAATGTGAAAGAATTTGAAAGTAGTGCTATTTTTTATTGACTGGCAAAAGTTGCTGGCAAAAAAATTTTATAAAGTAAATTTTTAATTTTTTATTTATGTAAGTGAATCAAGCCACTTAATACTATCTTTGGCAGTCAGTGGATCATATCATTAGAATAAGATGTTCTTCAAACTTTATTGCAAATAACTGCAAGAAGTCAGTCTATTTCGAGAAGCAATTAAATGCAGTTGGCAGGAAATAAGGAATGACCTGGTGGATGAACTTGTTGAACAGGTTAGCCAAAGACTCTGCATCATTTGCAGGTGTTGTTAATTTATGTTTATTCCAAACTAAGTGTCAAGTGCACTTGGGACTGCTTAGTGTTTAGGGGATTTTTTTCTTTGATAACACATTTTTGTAGACTGAGCTTAAATGAGTAACACTGGATACCTCTACAAGGATGCCAATAGTTGACTGTAAAGAGCTCATGCCACTTATATCAATAAAAATTAAAAATTTACATTATAAAACAAGTCTATCTCAAACACAAAGAATATGGCTAATTTTGATAATTATTCATGTTCTTTGCGATGTAATAAAAAAACATGTTAAAACTGTTTTATTGTCATATTTATATAGATTAAAAATAAGGTCAATGTACATATATACAAGTACACATATACAAGTCCCTGCATTATGGCATCAAAAGGCTCCTGTGGCTGAAAAGTGGCTCCAGATTTTTTTAATTTAGTGAATTTCATGGCACAAAGAAAAATATTTCCAGGAGAGGCCCAAAAAATGTTCATTTGGTTATAAATGAAAATCTACTGATCTGATATTCAATATGGACACCAGCAGCCATCTTAACAACCTTGTTTGTGCTACTCAATGAATGATCATATCAGATGAGGCCTTTTTCTTGAATCGGGTCATCAGCAAAGACTTAATATGATGTTAAGAAGGTTTGAAATGCCAGTTTGATGTCCAAGTTTGATGTCCAATATTAACAGCAGCCATCTTGAAAATATTATCACAACTGATATTTTTGGTTCCACCAGGATAAACCCAGACCAAAATCGCAAGCTTTTTTTTAAGGTTGCGGCAAGCTTGCCCAATTGCAAGCTTAGATTTGAAACGCGCAAGCCAATTGCAAGCTTGCGCCAAGCTTTCTGAATTAAAAGTAAAATGTTAATATATGCCGTAAAATAATCGGGACAAAATCACTTTCACAATCAATGAGTAACCATCAAATAATTTAATAATATTCAGTTAAAAAATATAACAATGTGAAGCAGTAAGTGTTGTTATAGAAATTGCCAAAACTATAGCTAGATCTGAAGAAATTCATTCCTCAAGTTCATTTATTGTTTTATACTTCTTCTGCCTGTGGCACATTTACTTTTTATGATATCATTAAAAATTGCCTCAGAAAGAGAGGGTTCCCCATTGTCTTTCTTGAACTGTTTCAGAACAAATCCCTTTATTGCTTGTATTGCCAAATTTGGCAAGGCACTTGTTTTCACTGATGAATTGTGGGCAGTTCGAGTCCCTGTCGCATTCGATTTGGCCAACTGTTCCTTAGTGAACAGAGTGTCTAGTAGAGAAATTACTAGTTTCCTTGGTTGAGTCCCGATATGAAAGGCTTGGGAAAGTTGTGGTGGAGTCACAAAACAGTCTATATTTTCAACCAAACGCAATTTTTTCACTCCAGTGCTCTGAAAAATAAGAGAAAATAAAGGATTTTAACAATTGTTTTCTTCTAAGGTTAGAAAAAGCATTACATTTTCTTGTCATGCATAAGGCATTGATCAGACCTATTCCAATTTGTCTAAAAAAAAATTAGATTAAAGAGGGTTCTTCAAAAGCAAAGAAAAAAATAAATATAAAATTTCAAACAGGTTAAATGAGTTTAAACGCGTCTGTGCAATGTTATGAATATTGCTATATTTTATAATGCTTCTAGCAAAAGTCTAAATTTGAAAATAATTTGAGAAAGTTGCACCATATCAAGGCCAAAAACCAAAATGACCTTGACCAAAAAAGTGGTGTGCATTGGCTGACTGAAACTTTTAGCTAACATGAACAAAATACCATAATGTTTTCCTCCCATGTGTATTTCTTGGGTGCAGTATCATCTGCTGCAGCAAAAGCATTTAAATTTTAGATCATTATTCCAAAATCACTTAACAAGTTCAGGAATTGTCAGTGTTTTTCAAGATCATCTTTTATTGAGCAAAAAATTCTAGTTTTACTATTCACTTTGAAAGGTCAATAGCACATGTCAGATGAATGGCACTTGTGAGTTTTGAACAACAAAAATCCGATGAAACTGATTACGTACCTTAATACATTTTGAAATAAAATAACAGCCATCTTCTTTGAGGATGAAAAGAATTAAATATAACAACCTCTGAACAATTGTTGATTTGATATGCGAGAGGAAATATACCTTAAGAATAACGGAAATGAGATTCCCAAGCGTGGAAATGAGATTCCCAAGCGTGCGTTTAATTCCGTAACCCTATTGTCGATAACTGATAGCACTTCAACGATTTGGCAAATGTAGCAATAAATGATAATTATCTGCAGCATTGCCATCTCAATCATTGGGTGAAGCAACATTGCAAAGTCATATTTTAACATATTTAAATCATATAAGTGAAAAACGCTACCGATGAACTAAAGTAAAAAATAAAACTGGCAAAGTATGACACAATTTTGATTTACTAACTGATATTGTAACTCTGTGATTTCAGATGATCTCTCTGATTGTAGGATCGGTTACTGCACATATGATAGTTCAGCGGGCAATGAAATTTACCAAATTAAATAGGTAAATTGTTAAGGATCAACCTTGAAAATTGTGCCTGCATAAAGGGGATGCTACAATGGTTGTTTTATGTTCTTTTGACTTAAATATGTTATGTGTATTTTTAAAGTTCGTAAACCAGTCTACTAATTAAAAAAAAGGTAAACAGGGGACATAACCGCTTTTTAGGACTGATACCAAATTAAGTCTCTGGCACAGCAAGCCACACTTCACCTTGCATGCTTTTATTTGATTTCTTTTCAAATAAGCAAAATTCACAAAGCTTATTTATTTATAGAATGCTGGCAGAATGGGATGCACCTCTCTCTCAAAGAAAAACAAAAACTATATATATTTCTAAATTTTATTTAGTAATTATATAACTGACAATTATTTCTTTTCTTCTGGCAGCAGATTGTCATTGAAGCAAATATATGACAGTTCTTTCATAAACTTAATGCCAGAAGTTAATATTACCAGATTTACTGAAACTATATTTGATGGTGCATACACTATTGGTAAATATATTTACAAGTACTTGTTATCAAATATCTTGCTGTATCAAGTTAGTCTGCAATTAACTTTGCAATCAGCACTGTCTTCCTGTTTTCCAGGATTTTACTGGATGGAATCTTTACCCACACTTCCATTACATCACAAAATTACTGCATAGCTAATTGAGTGTTCATCACTTAAAGAATTTCCTTTATGCCAAAAAGCTCATTTTTTTCTCTAACATGTACAATATTTGTAAAAATTCAAAAGGAGAAAAAGACATTTGTAGAAAAAGTAATTCATATTTTGCCATGTTCAAGAAATAATTCAGATTATTTTGAGATGTTAATAATGTTCATAGTTAATTTAACCATAGAGAAATGTTGGAATAATAGATTTTATTTATGTACCAGCTCAGCACAAGTAATACAAGTTCTTAGCATTTTGTAATACTGAAAAGACGATATAAATAAAAACTAGATTGCAAATAACATCTTTTAATTTGATAGTGTAGTTTCCTATACAGAGTATTTGATCTAGTCACAACATATACAGTATTCAACATTTCAAGAAGTACTGATCTCATGCAGAACTGCCCTTAAATTTCACAATTGATTAATGCAAATATGAGCAAACTTATGTCAAGTACTTTAGAATTTGCAAACTTGCAGACTTTGAAAAATTCCTTTTGCAAGCTGGCAGACTTTGAAATATTCCATTTGCAAGCTTGCAGACTTTGAAATATTTCTCTTGCAAGCTTGTGCAAGCACCATTACTAGCTTGCTGCAAGCTTGTCATAAGCATGCATTTTGGTTTGGGAAGACAGCACAGTAAGTGTATTAATTACACAAAAATTAGTGGAAGAGTGTCTATATAGGCTGCCAAAGGAGATATTTCTGAAACTGACTACTCATTCTGATGTCAACTGATATTGGAACAGGCTATGCAAGGCCATTATTTGGGTAGTAAGACATAGCACTTAATCAAAGAACATGTGCTATTTCTTACATTGTAGGACTACAGGAAACACGGAATCCTTCTCTTGAGGTGGATCACTGCATTATGGGCATAAAACACTAAAACATAACCAGAAGCATATGATAAAAATCAATGTTTAATCTGTACATTAAAAAAAACATCATACCCATAGGAGCACTGAAAACTCCAGGTATTTCTATCATTTGTTGTTCAAAAATTCTAAATTTGGTCCTTTTCAGTTGTATTGCATCTCATTTGCTGTAAGATATCTTGCTGATTCTACTTTTCTGTCTGATAAACATAACCACAGACTGCCACTATAGTCTAGTTTACAAAATAGTTTAGTAAATATTTGATTAATTAAGCAGATTGCCATCCTGTTAAGTAAACTACTGCAGTAATAAGGTGAATGATTAATGAAAACAAAATCCCTTTTAAATTTTAAGTATTTTTCCATGTTGGAACTGAGATGCATTTCAATTAAAGTCTGAATTTGAGTTACTAAATGTCCAACTTGATTTCACAATATACATTTAAGATTTACATAGAGGCAGTTTTTCTCCTGGACAGAGAGGAGGAATTACAATATATCATTTAAGATTTACATATGGGCAGTGTATTTTCCTGTGCAGAGAGGAGGAATTTCCTCTGGCAGTTCATAAATGGGGATTTACAGTTCTTAAGGAATGGGGGTGGGATGTTAGGTTTAGATGAGAACAGTATTGGAGTTTACTGTATATACTGATTGTAAGACCAGTCAAAATGCTAACAACAAAGACAGTGTTTTGCTGTAGCATAATGGACTTGATCAGGGTCTGTACTGTTTGTTCTACTGATTACTCCTAACAAACTACACAACCCAGATGGGATGGCAGATGTGAGTATATATGGTAGTTTTATTGACCACCCTGTCCTATTCAAAGTCTCCATATTCATTAGATGATTTGCACAAGATATATAAATGCAGGCTTGTACAGATGGGCAGGATAACATCAACACCTGTTTCTTTGAAAAGCAAGGATTATTATGATTGCCTGTCTCCACACAGCTAAAATTGAGGAATATCTTAACTCAAAAAAAATTCAATTTTTGAAAATAAATCTGGTATGGTATGTACATGCAGAAAATGTTTTTGACAAATCTCAGTGGGTGCAGCCACATTTACTCAGTGTATCGGATCTTGTTGCAAGTAATCAGAAACATTCTTTAAGAACATTGCTTAACATATTTTGTTAACACAAAAACTATTTCATTGTTTTGAAGGAAACAAAACCTTCAAATGGCTGTTAGGAAATTGTGAATGCAGCCAGTCATCTTGATAGACCCACATTCACCAGTTTTTTCCAGGTCCTATAGACAACATAACTAGGCAGAGTTTTTGAAATATCAAATAAGGAGATATTCTAGGATTGTATTATTGATATCCAGGAAAGAGACTGTTGGCACATCAACACTGCATATGATACTACAAACACACCAATACTTCGAGCACTGGATTTAATTTTGCATTTCCACTAAACTTTATTCAGAACTTTGTAATTCTAAGATTATTTGGTTGTAATTTACAATGCCATAAGTTCCTTTTTTACATTTTCACTTCATCTTATAGGGAAATAAATTATTTATTGGATTTTACAAAGCTTGTTGTTTTGACCTTTTTCTATTACTTATTGTAAGATCATAGAACCATAATATCTGATACAAAGTGTATACTTTTGGTGTATTTATTGCAAATGATTAGTTAGTCCACGGTGGGGTTGCATTTTATCATTTTTTTCCCTCCCAGTACACTTTTTTTGAAAAGACATGGATCAGTATTTTGCTGAATATTTCATCTTATTTTGTTTACATCTTGATCTATCATCATGGATCATGTGATCTCAATTGGTGCAAGGCTAATCAAAATCTCTATCAGCCAGTGAAATTGATAATCTTATGCTTCTTTGGGAATGATTACACTCTGCAAGCCCTCAACTGCACTCAGGATCAAATCAACTATTTTTTATTTATGCATCCCACAAGTGCCATGGAGGAACTTTATTGTGACACAAGTAAATCCTAAGGTATATCACATGATGCTCAAAAGCACAAAAAAATGAACAAATGAAACCACCATTGGGAACAAGTCGAAGTGATAAAATTTCTATTTGCAAACCAACATAATTCATTCATATTCACACTGGAATTAGAAGACCTAATGTGACTTAAAAAAACCTAAATTAACCTATCACCATTTGTCAATCATGCTGATCAATTAACCATCAGCAAGTGTAAATTATGTACACCTCCAGCAGAGTTCCCAGAGAGGCATAAATACATGTATTTGGATGCTAATTTTTTATTTGGGATGCATAAAATCACCCACAGAGGAGTCCTCCATCTGTATGTTTTTGTTGGAAGGAGTAAACTTTGGCTGCAAAATGAATATGTTGTAATCACTATGAAAACTGGGGGGGATGCTTTTAATTTATTGATTGTTGCTGACTTATTTGATCAAAGGTCACTGGCTTGCTTTGATGCAGGTGTTATTGAAGGCACAGCTAAAGGCTCTCTTTGAAGGACAAAACAAATATCCATTTGTTATTGCTGTGGCAACATCAAATAAATTATATAGAACATTGTCACAATTTTTAAAAAAATTCCTTAGTATATATCAGTGCTTCAGAGGTATTCAGTTTTCATTGAAGTTGCAGAACTATTTTCTGGTGTTTTTTTTTATTAAAATTTGGGTAATGTGGTTGACTCTAGTCATTTCTTGTTTCCTATCTCAGAGGAGTCCATTGTAGCTAGTCCGTTCATTGGCTACTTTGATTGTATTACCTCATACCTATCTAGGATAGATATCAGCATAAATGGATTAGCAATTAACTGTTAGGGTGGTTGATCAATATGAAATAAAGATTTATTTATGTAACAATTGATTCCTGTACATTTTTATATGCAGGTTTGCAGCTTTCTGTCCTGGTGCATTTGAATTTCTCCACTCCAAACACAAGGCTGTATATACCATTTTTATCAGCCAAAAAGGTTGTAGCCAAAAATATGGCCAAAAGGTATATTTTATCACCAATATGTAAAACAAAATTGCAACTTGCCACATTAGCAAAGTCCAGGGCAATCACTATTATTGATCTCATTTCCTATTGTTGATGTATAAATATTGCCTGGGAACTCAAAATCAAGAGACTTGAACAAAATAATGTTTGCAAATCTAGACAAGTGTTTTGTAGTTAAACATGAGAATGATGAAGATTTCAATGAGATTCTTAACTGTGCTAAAGTTGCTAAAACTGATAGTTCTGATGGGACTATAGCTAAGTGTAAGAAAGTATGCGATTTCTGGCTTATTGGAGACTGCAACTTACCTGGTTGGACTGCAGTTTTTGCTGGTGGGACTACTTTTTTTTACCAAATTTGGAGTCCTAGACTTCTAATTTTTTAATTATGGCGAGACCTCTGCTAGGCCATTTACCTTAGACATGCTGCTTGTGGCAATAATGAATTGATTGTAATAAGTATTTAAATTTTTTGCAATGATTTGTTGCTTTATTAATATCTAATAGTGCAAAAAAAGGCAGTGATGGCTATGTAGTTATGTATGTCAATATCCAGATTATCTTTATGGAGGAATTTGATTTATTCTTTAACCAAAAGTAGCCAAAACTTCAATGGATAAAGAACTTTTTTGTGTTTGTTTGCCCAGTCAACTGAATATGGAAACAATTAAGGGCAATTACAACATGATTGTTTGCATAAAAATTTGTACAAAAGCATGTCCTGTTGATGGCTTTAAGGGAAAAATGAATTGAAATTGAAAAATATATGTAAAAATAAATGTTTCTAGAATATGGGTGAAAAAAACCCTAATTTTAGGGCTTTGTATGTATGTTATATTTCTTGTATATGAAGCACTGAACCCCGAACTTCAATATTTGAAAGTTTGAAATTTTACACTTTAATGTTGGCTTTTCCCAAAATAATTTATCGTCTAGATCTTTCAGGCACTTGAGTGACTCTTTACTTTCTCACTGGGCTGAAGGAGGGTTTGGTGATAAAAAAAAGGTGTAATAATAAAAAAAAAGTACAAAAACAATGGTTTCAGATAATTATCATCCAATATATTAACTATGCATTTACATGTTTAAATTAACAGACATCATTTATCAAATTCCATATGACAAACATATTAGAACTTTTAAAAATTACTATGTACAACTGTTTAGTTCTAAACAGTAATTATTTAATATGACGTTATTAATTTTTAATTTATTTCCTTCCAAAAAAGCATGACCATAAGCCAGATAAAATTAATAATGATAAGGTTATATACTAAATACATTATTATCCTTGTACATGAATAAGTTATCCAGCAGCTTAAAAATTGATTTTTATTATTAATGAAATAACACACTTAGATTATTACTTTGTGAATATAATCTACACACATGAATATTGTCTACTGCAGTTTAATTGATGCAACTTTGAAATTTTACATTTCTAAGAATAATACAAATCATTTTCAATTAACATACCACTTAAGCTGTGTCCTACCAAAGATTTACAAAAATGTTACCAACAGCTGCCTCCCTTGGCATTAAGAGGTTAGTGTTAGGACTGGTCTGGTAAGGATAATGTGACTGGGTGGGACATAATACTACATGTCTGTGGCATGATGCTCCAGTGTTAGACATCACTATAAACTGCCACACTGCAGACATCATTGAGATATGACTGAAAAATTGTTAAAGCTAGGTTAAAAATCTAAATCACACACACATCACTTAAGCTGAAATATATTTCTTTGCCAAATACTGTATGTTTGTTGGAGGTGAGCAGGTGGTCATATCAGTGATTTGGTAGGATGAGCAATCTATCATCTTGTGTAAGGTAAATTACAATATACATGTATAACTCTCACCCCAGAAATCTACAAAGACTACAAATATTAGCCATTGAAACATCTTATATATATATATATATATATATATATATATATATATATATATATATATATATATATATATATATATATATATATATTGTTCATTATACAATTACCAAAATATACTGTGAAGTAGTTTTTCAGATAATTTATAATTTAGAAGTGCAAATTCTGCTATAGTAACACTAGCATATACTTTACTTCACCCTTCCAACTTAAGCATTTGGGTAGTTTGAAAAATATTATCCTGATCCTACACCCAGATGTTACTGTGATATTGGCCCCATTTATATATTGCAATAGATGGGGGACAATTATTTTTTAATATGCTTGTGTCATTATATCTTGGGACCATTCAGTCCTCAACATTTCTCAGCATGCCAGCAAGGAGTAAGTTAAATAGAGTTATTATGACTAATTGTTGTTTTCTAATTGATTAAATAGTATTTTTAATGCCCTAGCCATGAGGCAGGAGGCTCAGCTGATATATTCATATATTTCTTATTTATCTGCACTAATACGAAAAGCTAATCAATTGGTGATCAGTGGATTTTCAGGCAGATCACTATATGGAAGGGCTCAGAAATCCATTAGGTCATTATTAAGTTAAGCCAGTCATATCTAAGTTAACAGGTGGACTTGTGTGGGATGTATCTTTCAGAGCAGGTAATGACATGCTCTTTCAAGATTGTAGTAAATTTGTACCAGCCCAAGACCCAATACCTGACAGTTGCAATGCATGCCAACAGGGAAAATGGCAATGTGTTATTAAAGCATCATGTTAATTAGGGTGCTGATCATCTGAATAGTCAGCCTACCAAGCTAGCTTGGGTAAACTGGACTAATACCTTAATTTTAATAATAATGATATAAAATGATTCATTTTGCAAGGCTTGTGACCAGTCTTAAGCCAGTCTGAAATGTTTGTGTTGACTGCATAATGCAGAATTAAACTATATAATAGGTTTTGGTTTTAGATTGTAATGCATTGTGAGGTGACAGGTAGCAAGATTTAAAAGTTCTTTCAAGGTGTAAGCTGCCATTGTAGCATCCAAAATTAAAGTGCATGTCAACATGGTCTGGTAGGTGCATTTACTGAAAAGTTGTTGGATTTCTTATATAATTTAAACAATGCCCTTTTACTCAGATTGTTGAATGCTGTGTACCTTGAATGCCCTCAGACATCTTCTAGTGGAAATTATTGATCACTATTGACATTTAAATATGTTTCTTCCACAGATGGTGGTTATGGGGTGGGTGGGAAAACTATCAATTTTGGTCAAGTTACACAGCAGTTTACAAAGAGATAAGGTGGCATACAAATTGAAGAATGATTATCACAGCAGCTCTGACTCCATAGTTTGGGGACAAGAAATTAAGTATACAATTTAACAAGTAGCTATGTGAACACAAAGCCACATTATCAAGTCAGTGCAGGGTTTATAAACTTGACCTGGGCTGGGATTTTTAATCAGATATCAGCAATAAAGTGGAACAACCATCTGTATGTTGTATGCAAGTTTCCTTTAGTAGGGTATTATTGACACACTATATACATGTTCTTGTAGTGCAGTAATTATCTCTATCAGGATTATGTGTATTTACAGAAGGCACTTTAGTGCTTGTGACCTTTAGATGACACATTACCTTCAGTTTTCAGCAGGGGGGTGGGGCATATGTCCAAGAAAATTGCTGGCAAAGCATGTTCAAGATAAAATCAGAGACCTATTGTTTTGAAGTCAACATCCAGTCAATTTTCTTCAACCAGTATTCAGAAACAAAATTGTTTTAAGAATAATGGGCTGATCATTATGGAGAGAAAGGGATTTTTTTCTGATCAGGATATTTTTGTTCTTTTATTTCAATTTTTTCAACATGATGGATAGAATAAGATCAGGGGTTTTTCTTTTACTCAACTGGTCATATACAAGAAGAGGTCTATTGTTCATTATCTATCTGTTGTCCATTGTCCAATGTCATCCAATTATTTACCCTTGTTATTACTACTTCTCCTAAACTACTTGTAAGAATGCATTGAAACTTTACATATAATCTTCCCATGCTCTAGTTGGTCCTAAATGAAATTACTGCTGTTTGCACATCTAATATGGCTTCCACAAAGGCCATCTTGAAAATCTTGTTATTGCTACTATCTTTAACAGAAGGTCATTTCAACATGGAGTTTTCAATTAAGCTTTTTATGCTGTTCCTATATGAAAATGATGTATATTTTACCTACAGTATGGCTGACAGTGGCCATATTGAAAATCTTGTTATTGCTATGATAATATCAATACAGGGTTTTTACTTAAAGACCTTTTGATGTTTGGTTGGTCCTAAATGAAAATGGTATAGATCCACCGTCCAAAATGGCCACCATTGCACATTGCAGCCATTTTGAAGATCTTTTAGCTACTCCTCCTGAAAAAATGGTGATATCAACATGGGGTTTTTAACTAAAAAGACTTGTAATAATTGTTTGTCTAAGTGAAATATGACAACCACAATGGCCATCTTGAAAACCTTCTATTGCTACTCCTAAATAACTTGTCATATCAGCATGGGGTGATCACAAAAACTTCTCATTATGAGTTTATGCTAAATAAACATTGTGCTAATCTCATTTCCATCTTGATCACATGGCAGAGGTCTGGAAAATCTTATTATGGCTGCTTGTCATATCAGCATCTGGTTTTCACTAAAAGATTCATTATGAAACCAAGCTGGGCCTAAATAGGAAGATTGTTGTCACTATTGCCCCAGAATATAGACCATCATTATAAAATGGGACTTTCACCAATAGACTTCTAATGATGTCACATTGTCCTAAATGAAATTGGTGCCAAGTAGACTTCAAGTGTGCATCACATGAGCTGATTTGAAAAATCTAGTTATCTGAAGAATGTCAGAGATGGTTTCAGCACTGACAGATGGTCTTAGCTTGAATTCCTGGAATTTGTTGTCTTTTCAGTAGAAAATCAGTTTCTTTGCTCAACTCTGGTATCTTCAGATCAGAGCATAATTTGTTTCAGAAGGGGAGGGGGCAGAAATTATCTATCTAAATAATAATACATGCATGCACAAACACGTACACACACACACACACACACACACACACACACACACACACATCACTCCCAAAGTGTATATTTCGTCTGGTTTGTTCATATTTGATGATTGGAGATGTATTATGAATGACTGGAAAACAGGCTGTTTTACAGACTGAGGCCAGTACACACAGGTTTCATTATGTTTAGATTATTAATTATTATTAGAACCAAATTGAAAGAGCTGCCTTCTTAGAAGCTCTGTGTGAAAGCTTTACTGTACCTCAAAAGAACATTGCCCTTATGTAAAGACATCATTTGACCTTGAATGGACATAATGATTTTGTGCATGAAATGTTGGTTCCACAAAACAAAAACAAAAATCAAAGGAGGAAGTTGTTTCTACCTAATTAGATTAACTAAGTCATTCAGTGATAAAAGTATGAGAAAATATATCCCTGGTGTCTTGTGAAACTTTATTGATTGGTGGAGGAGCCAGAGAATAATAGTCTCTATCCCATTTTGGCTCATAGCCAGCTGGTAGATTTTTCACATGCATCTGAACTTACTAAAAGGTGCAGGTTGCACATTACTTTTTGTGACTTGTATATCTACTAGTTCAGGTAGACAAGAATGGAAAATAATTGTGATTTATAATCCCATGCAGGACTTTCAAAATAGTGTTACCCTTTCCAGGTTATATCATCTTCACAATCAAACTTTAACTTACCTAAAAAATAAATTATTGTCAGCAGTCATGATAGGTAAAGACCTGCTAATTCATCCCTTTGGAAGTAAAGATTAAGATTTGTATCACCAGTACTTCTTTCATTCAGAACACATTGAATAGATAGGTCATCAGGAAATAATGCTTAACAAAATTCTTTGCAGAGCTCACTCCCAACATGGAGGGCTGGCTTGGTAGGTAGGCTTTCTTTTATCCCAGTATTTTTCTCCTTGTTAAGGTTATGTACATGTATAAGGTGGTGTAGATAAATTATCTACAAGACATCTGTTCACCTGGTTTGGTACTCCATCAGGTCATTAGAGAAACATCTGTGTTCATGACCTGCATACTTTATTTTTAGGTGAATTGTCAGAGCTTTCCTGAACCTAAATAAAAGAATTGATATAAATCTTGAGTAAACTAGCCTTTTTTCCCTTCATAGCAACAAAAATATCATTTCAGTTGCATAGTTATCAAACCATGTGGTATGCTGATGCAAGCTTGCTTTATAAAATCTGAGCTGAGTGATAAAGTATATGTTGAACATGTATGGTATTCTGTAAGCAGTACCACAGCTAATGCCAGATTAACCTGGTGTAAAAGTACGTTTTATGTATATTCAGCATTTAACAGAGATTGAGATGGGAAGAAGCATGAATCAAAGAAATGTAATCACCTGTAAGGTACTGATTGTTTAAATTTGTTTTTTTGGGGGTGGGGGTAGGCTTTGATTTTCTTTCAAGCTGAGATATTTAATTTTCTTTTATCTGAAGATAAGTAATTTTTTCAAAGACAATACAGTATAATGAAATATAATTTGGTGTTATTTTGATATCTGGTATATTTTCCAGCTGCCAAAAGAAAAAAAATTGTAAGAAAAAAAATTGTTCTGTGGTATACTTGGACACTTGTGTACAAACCCCAATTCATACCATGCAATAGTGTAATTTTAATAGGGGCCCATCATTTAATTTTGGCATGGGTCTGGGATTCTTGTATTTTATTGTAATTAATGTGACTGAAAAATCTTAAACAATCAGCTTAAGTATTACATTAGTAAGAAAAGTCTGCATAAATTTATACAAGCAAAATGCATTGCTCCAAGTAAAGAAAACAGAAAGTCATTGAGAGAGAATGAAAACATTTTTTAAGAAGAATAATTTAGCAAGTAATATTGTGAAGTCCTTTATGAGCAAACGAAAAGATGAAATTGTGAAAAGACAAAAATTACATGATGAAAAAATCTAGATTCCAGAGAGAGAGGTGAGAGAATTAATTTTAAAGATAAGTTCTGTGAATAAAATGAAGTAAAATCACAATTTTCATATTATGTCATCCAGTACCTGAAAGAAAACATCAAATTGCAAAACAAAAATTAAATATTACAAAAGCTAATGTTTCTGTCTATTGCTTCATGAATGACATCCAGAAATTTACTATAGTATAACAGTCTGTATAGTCAGTTTTAGATATTTTAGTCATAAATGCCACAAAACTTATTTAAACATAATATGAATAGGATCCAGAAAATGATGCAATGTAATATTTCCAGGTAAAGTTAGGTTGGGTTGTTGGAAGGTTTTTCTGCTGTCAGGAAGCAGTAAAGTTTATGTCCATCCATCAAACATATACAGGTATCTGCAGACTGGTGCAAATTTTGCATTGATATAATTTCATATGAATTAAGTGTTTTTAATATAAATTTTTTTGTAAATTGAAAATAAAATTATTTGTCTAAAACAAACTAATTAGAATTAGTAAATGTCTTAAATGAATGGTATTAGAGTTAATTGAATTTATATATTTTTCAATGAAAATTAAATGAAGTGAAAATAAAGATTTAAAGTGATACATCCACTCATGGGAGTGCAACTATTGTGTTAAGTTGAGAGTCAACTGTAGTATTTCAATACAAATCAGCATGTGTTAAAAGAGACGTGAATATGACCACATGATCAGTCAAAAATGATTAGCTTCAGTTGGTTTGACAGATGCTGTAACATTTGGGAACATAAAGCAGGATGCCAGGAAAGAGATGCATAAGGGAGACCTGCCCAGATTGATAAAAGAGCATTGATCATACATAAATCAGACAGTAAGCTGTCATAAGTGAGTTCAGTGGTATTCTCTCATGTAATACCATGTATATGGTATGGTGGGGGATATGAATGTTAATGTTTGTTTTATATCTGGTATCCTACTTGTCTGATACTGGGATGGGTATACAAAGGCTGATTAGGCTACCACCATAACATAGGTACATGCAAAGAAACCAAATGAGATATAGAACAACTTGAAGAAGAAATCTATCAGTTAAACTCTTTTCCACTAGAATTTATGAAAGAAAAATTTATATGGGGAATTCTTTGAATATGAAATTATGTCAATTCTCCAGAAAAGTAATGATAAGAATACCAGGTAATGGTAATAAAATGTTTTTTTTTATGGCTCTTTTTAACACATTTGCTGTATCCTGCTGAGGTCATGACTACCTTTCCCAAGGGCTTGCCAAGACAGCTGAGGAGAAATGACCTGGGCAGATATTGAACTAATACCATTGTTTTACAAGTTCTGGGAACTGAGCTGACAGGCCTTATTTGGGAATGGGGATGTAGAATAGGCCCAAAGCATCCTTGTGCATGTTGTACAAAGTCGCAGGGACAAAGTGGTTATCATCCTGAACCTGACTGAAGGGTGTGAGGTTGAATCTAAATTGGATCAGCCCAGGTCACCTACTCTTTTTGTGTCCTTTGTCAATTCACTTCACTTCACTCTAATTTCCTCTGCACTAAATAACCTACTTGAATTGTTGTGCCATAAAACAATAAATCAAACCAACCAAACTAATCTTTTTGCCTCTGCTGGTCACAGACAATAAGAGCTTATGAGCTGGCCTGGCCTGTTCACCCTCTGTGGTCCATTGTCTGCCCATCTGTTAAAACTATGGCCACTAAACTATTTGGAAGATTTTCATGAATACACATTGATCCCAATGTCTAGTTAGTCCACAAGTTAATTGATAATGAGATACAAGACATGCTTAGTGGTAATTCCAAGTAAAATTATGTTTCAAGTAAACACCTATTCTATGATATAACTTCTATGCAGTCTATTGGGATATTTTTAAGGCAACCTTTGTACTGTTAGTCATCAGATGTACCTTTATTTATATAATTATTCATTGACACACACCATTAACATTCTCCATTGATCATGAAACTACATATATTACCCTCACCATCTGTTTGTTTTGCTTTCCTTGTTTGATTTTGTTATCACTGGTTGATAATGAACCCAATATACCATACAATCTTTTGTTTGGTGCTAGAAGGCCTTGCAGTGTGAGTGCACCATGAGGCATTATGGAATAAATGTTTACTCAGCAAGGGAGTTTCTTTAGAAGTATTGACCAAAATAGGGGTTGTGCTAATTAGGGCATACATGAATAATGTCCAGTACAGATAGGAAGACTTGTACAAGTACAGTTAAATATTCTATCATAGATGTTTTGTATTACAGAATATATAAAAAAATAATGCAGGTAATATTTATGATTTAATGCCATATAAAAGATGAAATGAAACTAAATAAGTTTCTAGATACACCAGTGGTTCTTTTACAAAATACCAAAACCTAATGCATTCCAGCATCAAAACTTCCCCATTATTTAAACCTTATTGGACTAAAATGACTGACATTATGAAGTATGTACTAAATGACATTCAGAAGCATGTACTGAAACACCTGTAACACTCCATGTAGATTGGTTTCACTACTGACATTTATGTCCTTTAACATATGATGTAATCAAAATTAAAGGAGAAATTTGTTAATTTATTATGGTTTACCTGGTAGAATGTTTCAGGTGTTTATCAAAGCCATGCCCAGTAGTTAAAGCCATTGTTATTAAGTGGCCAGAGTGAAAAATTTCTGTCTTGAAATATTTCAGACATGTCAGTTCTCTAGTGTCAGTCATGTCAGGATGTTCTTCTGTGCTTTGAAGCCGTTTATATACAATAACCATGCAGTATGATCAAATTTCTATGTTCCATTTTTCACAATTTCATTAGTTTCAGTATAAACAATTGAATATACCCATAACATGATTTGTTTATATGAACTGGAATAGTGTTTTTGTTTCAGAGATGCCTTTTGTTCTGGAATATAAATTTTGAGAACTCTCTGAAAGCTACATTAAAAATACAAAACACACACACACACACACACACACACACACACACACCCCTCTTTACGGTTTTACCTGTTTGGTGCATGTTTGAAAGACCAGACTTGATCATTATGAAAACATTCACACGATGAGCAATCTGCAAAAAGACAATCTTGGAGAGGTGATGGTCACATGGCTATTTGATTCATCAAAAATGCCTGATTCAGATCTTGATCATTAAGGCTTCATTGTTGGAATTGGAAATTTGTTTCTGCAGACTTGCAACCTTTGCAAGGTTACTGTTCATGGACAAATAAATTATGGCCTGTAAGGGCAAAAGTTTCCATTTTGTCTGAGCAATGTTTATACTAGCACCATTCATACTTACCAGAAAGTACCATACATGAGCATTGTATATTTAGAAGTTTATAGATTAGGATTTAGGATTGAAACCAGTTTCAGCTTCTATGGATACAACTAATGGAAGCAGACAGCACTGGTTTAGGCAGTATCTTTTAAAATCGTTGCATCAGAACTTTCATTGGCTGGAAGGTAAATCCAAGGAATCTATTGTTTTGAAGATTTGCATAAACTGTATTGTTTTCTCATGTCTGTAGGCTAAGTATGCCATTAATGGCATAAATAAGACAAGTTGAAATATCCAGTAAATTTTACTCCACAGATCCTTACTGCATGCAGTCAAATAGTGCAATTTAATAAAAGTTATTATTTTAACAGACATGTCCTTCAATATTTTTTATAACTCTGAAATATGGACAACTGGGTCTTTTATACAGACAAGGAAAATTTTTAATGTATTTCTCCATGGACAGCTTGATTTTGACATAATTTCTGCACCCCTTTGGGCTTTTAGTCCCATAGCACAGATTTTCTGTTTGCATTGTCCAAAGTTATTGAAACACTCATTACTGGAGGAAGCATTATGTTAGCTAAACCAAAAAAATATCTGGATGAAATTGAACCTGGAAATAAAAATTAGAATAATTTATTTAAAAATATATTTGGGTAGATAAACAACTGCAAACAAAATTTTCATTTTTGACCTTTCTGTTGGCATTTGGTTCATTTTGATGATGAATTACAAGTTTCATTCAGATGTATTTTCACACATTTTGTGAACCATATGCACATGAGGCCTCTTGTTGCTGATATCTATAAACATTTTTTTGCAAGACAGGTTAGTTATGCTATGTTTTTTCAGGAGACAAAACTATATGTCAGAACTCCGCAGTCCGATGGAAAATTAATCAAAAGGAAGTTGCTGTCCCCAGGATCCTCCCCACCTTATGATGAAGGTAAGTCAGCTTGAATATTCCTAGTGTGCTTTTGTAAGGATAGCTTTAGGTTCAGTAATGAAAAGGTGATTCGATTTTTTAAAAAAAAATGGATCCAGCTTGATAGCTTTGGGACTGTAATGAAAAATCACATGATTACTTGGATCACTTAAAAATAGATCTCACAATATTCCACAGATGATTGTGTGTGTGTGTGTGTGTGATATAGATTTTTAACATAGCTTTACAATTTTTCAGTCATATTGCTATGATGTCTACAGCGTGACAGTTTATAGTGATGTCTTGCACTGGGGCATCATGCCGAAGACATGTAGCATGATGTCCCACCCAGTCACCTTATCCTGACACCAGGCCGACCAGTCCTAACACTAACCTCTTAATGCTGAGTGCCAAGTGAGGCAGCTGTTAGTACCATTTTAAAAAGTCTTTGGTAGACTCGACCAGGGTTCAAACCCGTGACCTATCACGTCGGAGGCAGATGCTCTAACCACTAAGCCACTAGAGTGGTTCAACAGATGATTAAAACAGCTTGTAAATTGTTCAAATGCACAACATCTTTAAACAGCTCCCTCAGGTGTGGAATTGGGGCTGGGAGAAACTTTTGAGATTTCCTCCCTTATTTTATTCCTCACAGTAAAAATAATGGGATCAGGTTACCTTTTTTGTTTGGTCTGAATTTGACTCTTACCTTGAAAACATACTGCTTCTTGTAATTTGATTGGTTGTTTGCCATTTGGTAAAGCTGAACTTAAATTTAACCACCAGCAGTCCTAATTGCTAATTAGCCTGCTAGTCCTTGACCAATAAGTGTTTTCTTATTATACCTATTGTTAGATGGCATTCATGGTCATTGAAAGTAGCTGGTGTTATGTATATATGCTTTTTCTGTTGCCATTTTTCAGTTATTGCAAGTTATGTATATCTGTATTTTTTACTTAAGCTTTGTCCCAAATCAAGTTAATGGTGTACCTGACCAATGATATTCATTTTGTAAACAACATCATGCTTAGATAATAACTCCCAAATAATCCTAGTCTCATGTTTATAGATTAAATATTAGGATCATTATCAATGGAAGTAAACTTATATCTAAATGAAAGATGTAAGATAAAAATTTCCTAAACTTTGAATGTTTTTGAGAGAAGAATGACCTACACCCTGGCCCTATTATTGTAGGTATCTTTTTATATGATGTTTACTTTAAAAGTGACTCAGTCTTGCCTTAACATCCAAAACAAATTCATTGTAATTGTTTTGTTCAGTTTTTAATTTAGGTGAATTTATTTTTCTTAATTATTCACTGGAAATACAAAGTGTTCCTTATATATATATATATATATATATATATATATATATATATATATATATATATATATATATATATATATATATATATATATATATATATATATAAAGAATACAAATCATATGGCCAATAACAACCCTAACAACCCTTTCAAGGATACTGGATCCACCAAGGGATCAGTGTGTCAGGGATTAATTAAAATAGATGCAATAAACTGACAACGAGTAGTACTGTAGTACTATGAAACTAGTAACTAACTAGCCTAAGCGCTTTGGACTCTTAATGAGTCTTTTTCAAAGGCAAATACAAAACATATATACAATAAACAAATAAACTCAAAAACGTTGTGTTTGTAAACCTCTACATGGCTGTCTTCACATGTGCTAAAACTATAAATACAACCAGCTTGTATAGACTAGATTCGGAAACTGAAAACGTTGTATAATTCCCTAAAAGTCTACAAGCCAAAGCGACATCTATTTTTACTTTTTGTACATATGTAACGCAGATTATATCCCAGATATTTGATTTTATACCGGTTATTCTTATAGTAAAAATTGAAGGATAATAAGATTTAGAACATTGAAACCAAGCGGTCTAAACCAAGAAGACTAGAAAATGAAAACTATGCACTAGTAAAATTTAACATTTTTTAAATCTTCTTATTAGTATTTGCCTTTGAAAAATACTCATTAAGAGTCGAAAGCGCTTAGGCTAGTTAGTTACTAGTTTCGTACTGTTCCTCATCAGTTTATTGCATCTATATATATATATATATATATATATATATATATATATATATATATATATATATATATATATATATATATATTGGAATTATAGTGAACATTTTGGATTATGTTAATGTGAAGCATCAAAAGACTAATACATCAGCATATTCCTGGCTGTTGGCACATAATATCATGTTTAAGACTATAGGCACATCAGCAGATTCGGTATTGGAACTGTTTTGGAACACCATTGCAATTCAGTTAGAACTTCATATCTTTAGACTTGTTTCGGAACTTTAGGACTGGTTGGAATTTAATTCACAATAGTGTACGATTTTTTTAAACATTTTCACTTTGTATTATAGGCAAGTAAATTATTCATTGAATTTTGCAAAATTGTAGGTTCTCGCTCTTTAATGATACTTAAAAGACCATAGAGTTGTAATTTGGTAGGAGGAAAATTTTTTAGTGGGGTTCATGGTTACCCACCTCCCCATTAGGTACATTGGACAGTAATAAGAAGCAAGTTACTGGAGAAATGTAGCTAACAGTGCTTATGGAATGCTTGCTTAACTAATCCTTGAATATTGACTGGTTTTACACCTATCATGTATGCTTTGAAGATGAGTCCAACTACAAACTGCTCAGATCCAGATCTGCAATTGTATAATGCATTAGCAGATCAGGGCTTTTGCAGTTACAAGTAATCAGTAGAATAAACAATATAGTCTCCAATCTGCTGGAACACTATGCCATCGCAGATCAGGATATTTGCTGTTTGCAGTTGGGCTCAACTGATAAGTATATACCATATGACAAGAATGTGAGCTGTTGATTCTGATATTGCTCTTAGACTGGAATCCTTCACCCCCCCCATTTCATCCACCTTTAAACTACTGGTAATTGATTACCCCCAGGTTACATTTAACCCTCTTATTATTTTATTTGATTTTACTGTTGTTGGGACATTTTTGTATTATAAATTTACCTTTTTAATATCTTTGTGAATTGAACAGTTATCAGTGTGATTTCTGTTTCTTTTTTCATTCACACATTCTTATTTCATTCATACATTCCAAGTATCCCGAATTATCCAGGAGTCTTTTGATTTTCAACCCCATCTTTTGATATACCGATTTGAGAACAAGATCTTCCAGAATTAAAAAAAACTGCCAAGCATAGGTATTTCCAGCTAAAACATTCAGTACACTGTTCAGACTATCATAATTGGTCAGTCAAGTTATTATGGTCTCTGCCTTTTCCATCAATTTGAGAAATAAACCTCTTTCTCCGGATTGAGAATTATATTTTGAACTACTTTTGTTCACATGGAGCAGTATTGCAGTGGAAAGAGACACATCACAATTGGAATATCATAGGCCTTTGCTGTTGGGCCAAACACAAAAAAATTGTTGCTTACAGCTTTTTCCGGGGTTATTTAAAAAATTCTGGTGCTATGTTGAAACATCCACTAATGGACTCTATGGAAAATATGCCTTTGAGGGGGAAAAAAGGGAATATGTTTGCAAGTTCAACAGTGCTTGGATAATTGAATTTAAATGTGTGAAGCTTAGTGAAAAGGTTGAAAGCTTTGCATAGTGCACAACTTGCAACACACATTTGAGCATTTCAGGTGGGGAAAAATGATCTCACAAGGCACTTGAAAGGTAAGCAGCACATTGCAAACAAGAAATTGTCATATAATATGCCTCAAGTAATGCAGATGTTTGCACCAACATCAGTAGATTGTGTCACTAAAGCAGAGGTTCTGTCTGCTAACTTTGGGTGGAGCATAATTTATCATTCTTGGTTGCTGATTATTTTAGTGAGCTGTGTAAAGTTATATTTCCTGACTCGCAAATTGCTCAGAAATTTCACTGGAAAGAATTAACCCTTTCATCACTAAGTGACTTTGTAGGCATAGAGTCCTCAACACTAAGTAACTTTGGAGTTGTAAAGCAAAATGACTTGTGGACTTTGAAACAACATAACTTTGCCAATGTTAAAGATATCTGGCTGGATTAGGTGTCAAAATCAAGGTTAAAAATCAAATTTTATGACTAATTTAATAAAATATGCATATCTATTACAACTGTTAAAATGCAGGTACAAACAGGTAACAACAGGTAAATTACAATTATTTTATTACCTCTTAGAAAACTTAGAATGTTCTCAAAACTTGTTCAATTGACCCTAGATGTACTAGTGAATAATCACAGTAGCAACACAAGTCTTTCTTTCATGATGTCCATAATATATAAAATTCTATAAAATGAACCAAAATGATCTCCAAGGTGAGATCTGTCCACACACCTAAGTGACCTATATCGCCTCTGCCACGTTTGATCGTTGCATTGAAGTTCGTTAAACGGACAATTTTTCCCAAAACTTCATCTGAATAGAATATTTGAAAATAATCCGAAGCTTCCTGGAGCCATATAACTCTCGGGTGTGCCCAATTCTGTCAGAAAACTGAAACAAATCTCTTTGGTTTTCCGGCTTCGTCCAAAAAAAAAAAAAACCATGTGGAGTGTACAATTCCTCTGGTTCAAAACCTTCAAATTCATCGTCATCACTGTCACCCACAAGTGCATTCCATTGTCTCTCCATACGTCTTCTCTCATTGTCAAACAAATTTATCAGGTCAAAATTATTTAAATCCTCCAAAAACTCTTCTCTTAAAAAATTCTTCAAACACCGCCATTTTGGATACAAATTTCAGCATTCGGAAAACACGTTAAAAGTTCCTACTTTGTTCGTTATTTCTAGTTGTATACAAGCTAAACTCACGAGATAATCCAAATATAACATCTACATTACCAGATGGAAGTTATTAGAGGTACCCCGAAAGATATTTAGTCGGGTATTATAACGTTAACAAAGAACACTGCCCCAGACCGAAAAGTCGGTCCATAGTGTTGACGGCTTACTTCCCCTGGACCGCATATGCGGTTTGCCGTGATGAAAGTGTTAAGGTAACAAACATTATTAGCCCTGGTAGTGCGAAAGCCATATATATATGGTTTACGGTACCTGAATCTATATGCGGTTTATGGTACCTGAATCTATATGCGATTTATGGTACCTGAATCTATATGCGGTTTATGGTACCTGAATCTATATGCGATTTATGGTACCTGAATCTATATGCGATTTATGGTACCTGAATCTATATGCGGTTTATGGTACCTGAATCTATATGCGATTTATGGTACCTGAATCTATATGCGATTTATGGTACCTGAATCTATATGCGGTTTATGGTACCTGAATCTATATGCGATTTATGGTACCTGAATCTATATGCGGTTTATGGTACCTGAATCTATATGCGATTTATGGTACCTGAATCTATATGCGATTTATGGTACCTGAATCTATATGCGGTTTATGGTACCTGAATCTATATGCGGTTTATGGTACCTGAATCTATATGCGGTAACCATATTTATATGGTCACAATAACTGTCTTCAATATGAGGTAACCATAAAAGCATGGTTTCGTACAATGACATAAATGGATTTTAAATGTTCACCAATCATCAAACACATGCTAAAAATATTACAGAGAATACCAAACAAGATGGTCCAATAATTATATCGCTTACATGTGATTGAGTCTAACCCGACATTAAAATGAATAAAAATAACAAATTTTCCGGGAAATTCGGTTGTCAACAGATGACATCGATATAAACAATATGGCGGTTGTGTACGGTGATGAGGAAGATTTCTTGTGTGAGTTGATGTGTGAGGAGGATAGTGAGAGTGAATTTGAGGGGTTTGATGAGGCCGATATTCTTGAAGTTGATGATGATGATGTTGTTGGTGACAGAGAAATTGATATGTTTGAGGAGTGGGAAGTTGGTGACGTAACCATAGCGCAGTTTTACATCTATACCTGGTATACAGGCACCTGTTGAACAACTTAAAGAGCCCGTGGACTATTTAAATCTTTTCATTAAGGACGATGACTACGATGATGAGATGATGACTACGTTGAAATAGCTACAGAAACAAATAGGTGAGTTAATCATTTATAAATAATGGGACAATATCATGCCAGTATAACTTACTTTTAATATTCATGAGTTAATTTTTTTTTAATTTTATAATTATCAATTATGACAATTCATAGTCATATAAATATTGTTAATTTTTTTTAATTTTATAATTATCAATTATGACAATTCATAGTCATATAAATATTGTTGAAATGAGTATTGTTTCGTTTCATCAATAACATCATTTACAAATTATGATGACAAAAGTGTGAGTAAATTATATTCTGTATATTTGTTAACAAAGTCAGATAATTAAAACAATAAAATTTCATTTGCATTAAGTTAATTACTGACATGACCTGTACAATTTTGTTAAGACTAAACAAAACAATTTTAATTATATTGGTAGAAGCTTAAAAATTAAAAAATAATATTTGATTCATTAAAAAATTAAAAAAATATCAGTCAATATAGTTATATTTTCTATGGTTTTTTTTGTTCTTTGACATATCTATATTAGTATTTGGGTGTTTGTTTGTGTATTTGTTCAATGAACAATTTTTGGACATTATGTTTTCAGATATGCTGGTGAGTTCAGATATGCTGGTGCGTTCTTGCAACAGAAACATGAGCTCTTCAAATCAAAGTCCAGGTTTAGGCACTGGTGTGTTACAAGTGGCAAGGAAATAAAAGTATTTCTAGCCCTTACTATTGCTATGGAACTGATTGTGATGCAAGATATCCAGGTGTGTAATTTTATGTGCATATATTTTATATGTAAAAATAAATTTATTTTTATGTATTAAAAATAAAAACAATAACATATTTTCATTTGCACAACTTCTTTTAACAAAATTATGTAATGTTTATGATGATACAATGTAATATAATATCAAACTTTATTTGGCATGTGCTTTGTATATGCAGGACTATTGGAGCACAGATCCAGTGATGTCAACATTATTTTTTCCTTCTGTCAAGTCAAGAGATAGATTTCTCATCTTCATGAGCTTCTTGCATCTTTGCAACAATGCAGAATATGTTGCCAGAGGTAATAAAAATAAATTTAATGTTTAATACTTCTCAAAGCATGTTATGTCCAAATCATATTATAAAAAATATTATAATTATCATATAACTATAATACACATATTTGGTTTAAATTATCAATTATGTTGATTTGGTGGAAATATAATGTCTGTTATAAAATTGCCCCAAGTAAAATAACATGACTTAAAATGGAGAACAAATATAAAAAAGCAAGTTCATATTTGTTGCAAAAATATGTTGTATTTACTATTTTTATTTTGTCATTTTTTTTGTAAAATACTGTCTAATGTTTATTTCAGGTGTCCCTGGTTATAATCCAGTCAGAAAACTTGGTTGTGTCTTCATTAATGTAATCAGCAGATTTGGTAGTGTTTTTGTACCAAATAGGTACCTGTCTTTGGATGAGGGGATGATCCCATGGAGAGGGAAACTGTCATTCAGGGTTTATAATCCTTATAAAGTATGGGATTAAATCCTATATGGTCTGTGACTCTACAAAAGGATATTGCTCCAAGTTTCAATTGTATGTTGGTAAAAGTAATATACCTGCAAGTGAAAATGGTAAAACATATGACCTGGCTATGGACATGATGGGTAACTTTTTGGACAGGGTTACACTTTGTTTATGGACAGTTACTATTCATCTCTATTCCTAGACCTATGGAAATTAGGAACAAGTGCCAATGGGACTGTTCGAAACACTAGACGTGGGATTCCACAAACTCTTAAAGACAAAAAACTGACAGTTTGACAAGAGACTTACACAATGCACACTGGTCCATTAGTAGCCATGAAATACAATAATAAAAAGCAAGTCATTCTCCTTGGTACAGCAGGGTCAGTACAGAATGTTCAAACTGGCAAAAATGACCCAAACACTGGCCTTGCTATTGAACTGCCAGATATAGTAAATCTTTATGATAAGTACATGGGGGGTGTAGATAGATCAGATCAAATGGTATCATATCAATGCTTTAATTCGAGAACACTCAAGTGGTGGAAAAAAGTTTTCTTTCATATGCTCAATTAAACAGTTTTAAATGCTTATATACTATATAAAATATCCTCTCCAGATGTAGTAAAAATGCATCAGCATGTCTTTAGGCGAAAATCAATATTGCAGACTGTTCAAACTGCTGGCTATGTTGCAGAAATCAAAAGAGGAAGAACCAGACCATCTGGAGAGGTCCTAATCAGACTGGAAGGTCAACATTTTGTATGCAAATGATAAATGAAAATTCTGATTATAATCAGAAAATGTGTGCAGTTTGTGGTCCAGTAGAAAAGCAAATACTTGCCTCAAAAGGGATGCAGAAAAGGCGTGCTGGGAAAATTTCTACCATGAAATGCAGACAGTGTGATGTGCCACTTTGTGTTACTCTTTGCTTTGAAATATACCACACAAAGAAGGAGTACATGCTAGCATACAAGAGAATGAGATTGGCACAAAATAATGATGAATAAGACAATTTTATCTTAGATATGGAACAAACTTTGGTATGAAGTAATAAAAAGTAATGTATATAAAATTATATTAATTATTTTGATTGGTCATAAACCAAACAGGTGAAAAAGTGAGCACTTTTACCATTGTCTAATCATATAATTGGCCCACAGAAATATAATATGAACTGCCTTTGAAACATAATCTTGTAATTATAATCTTAAAGTTCTAATGCAGTGTAACAGTGTAAAAAATTTCTTAATATTTGTTCATTATCAGAAATTTCATTTCTGAAAGATAATGCAATAAAATATGTATAAGTTTAGCAAGAAATTAATCAGATTGCTTGTCATGTTAATACAGTCATATTAAATATGCAATATATTTTCATGTGTAAACCATCATTAATGTTAATAATTCCTTTATGTTTTTTGTTGCTCTTATTTGTAATGTTTATTTATTATGTCAAATGTTTCTATAACAAAAATGATTATTTTGCACATTAAAATGTTATTGTTTCAACCATGTTAGTATTACTTTTATCATTTATGTTAATTATGTAACAATATTCCTTCTATAACATTCATATAAAATCCACTGGATCATTCTTCAAGATCAAAAGGTACTCATACAAATATTAAACATGGGTTTGCTTGAAATAAGTTTTTGAAAAATGTACTGATTCAATGGACCACCAATATATTTTCAAATTTGTTCATTTTCAAGACCACTGTTGTCACTATGAAAATTTATAATATACTGTGATGAGATTTAAGGATATGAAAATATCAAACAATACTTGAACCATGACATAAAAGTTGCAAAAAGAAGTTTCAAATTCTTTCATATGAAGATCATAGAATACTATAAGGTGTTTTTTGTTGGATTACTATTTGTAGGAAGCCTAGAAGTAATGAAATAATAAAAATGTTATGATAATTAATAAATTTGAGAGGAAAACTTATATTTGTAAGTTATAATACTCCCAAAAAAATAATTTCAACCTGAAATTTTTTTTAAAAAATTTCTTAAATTGACATTATTTGGTTGCCATAGTAACCATAATAAGTTGTATTTGAATAAAAAATACATGTACAGAACCAGGAAACGTCCCAGCATTATCTGACCAAATTTCATATAATTCTGTTTAATATAACTGGTTATAAAGCAGTGATCCTGGCTTTAGCAAAAACTTTCTATCAACTCTCAAAACAATTCAGCATAGGCAGGTTAAGCAGTTACAAACAATTCATCATCTCAGGTGGATGTCATGTGAAAACAATTCAGCACTACCAGGGTTAACAATGCACTGTGTCTAAGGTAACTTTATAGTAAGTATGCAAGGAAAACCCTTTCTCAGTGATGATGGATGAGTCTAATGACAGTGGTGATGAAAAGTGTGTAGCAATTCTTGTAAGGGTGTTTGAAAGTGACAGTCAGAGACTGACAAGAATTCCTGGCTATGCCCATTTTGCAATATTGGAACTGGTGAAAACCTTTTCAGCTGTCTTCATTCATTATAGCTATTTTACTTAGTTGTGGTACGATCTGCACTTTCGTGCTTAAACTTATGAGGATAATAGTCATTTTACTAATCTCCCTCATTTGGACTCACTCTCCCTCAGAGATCTCAGAAATGCTTAATTACGTGTATTTGGACACAAACTTTTGATCTCGTAAAATTGCAGACACGGGAGTCCTCTGTATGCACATTTTTCTTTGCAAGGAGGAAATTTTTGCAGCAAAATAAATGTTTTAATCACTATGAAAACTGAAGCAATGATTTTATTTTAGTTTTAGATTTTTTGCTGTCTTCTTTGATCAAAGGTTGCCGGCTTGCTTTGATGAAGGTGCATGTGTTATTGAAGGCGCTGCTAAAGGCAACCTTTGATGGACAAAACAAACACCCATTTGCTGCAACATCAAATGAATTGTAGAACTTTGACAAAATTTTAAAAAAATTTCAATAGTATATATCAATGCTTCAGAGGTAATCACTTTTCATTAAAGTTTCAGCAAAACTTTTTCTGGGTTTTTTATGTTTTTTTTTTTAATTGCTGTCATGTGGTCAACAATTGTAGCTAGTCATTTTTTGCTTGGCTAGTTTGATTATATTACAGCATAAAAGTATCCAGGCCAGATATCAGCATAAGTGGATTATGACGTAACAATTAACTGTTAGGATGGTTTGTCAATATGAAATAAGGATTTGTTTATGTAACAATTAATTCCAGTGCATTTTTATATCCATGTTATCTGCTTCCTGTGAATGGTGCCTTTGAATTTCTCCACTCCAACCTCAAGACTGTACTGTTTATATCAGCCAAAAATGTTGTAGCCAAAAATATAGTCAGAAGGTATATTTTTTGTTGCCAATATATAAAATATAATTGCAAGTTGTGACATTGGCAAAGCCCAGTGCAATCACTGTTATTGATTTCATTTCCAGTCCTTGCTGTATAAATATTGCCCTCAAAATCAAGATACTTGGACAAAATGTAGTTTGCATATTGAGACAAGTGGTTTTTGTTGTTAAATGGAAAAATGAAGAAGTTTTCAATGAGATTCAGAACTGTGCTAAAGTTGCAATAACTGATAGTTAAGTTGCAACTGTAACCAAGTGTAAGAAAGTAGGTGATTTCTGGCTTAGTTTGGACTGCAACTTTTGCTGGTGGGACTGCAACTTTTGCTGGCAGGACTCCAATTTTTACCAAATTTGGAATCCTGAACTCCTAGTTTTAAAATCCTAGCGAGATCTCTGTCCCTGACTTTGAACTCGTATCTCCCTGATTTGTTTTCAGAAAACTTGGCATGTATATATTCATTTAACAAACTTTTTTTCATGTATACACACCAAAAATGGGTCAGTTATTGGTCTGTCACTTTCCTCTGCAAATATGGATTCATATTACTGATTAATCAGTTATTAATAATTATTTAAATGACAATAATTATGGAAATTCACCAGAGTTTGTAATTGGGGTACTCAAGTACTGACCATTTCTGTAAGAAGAATACAGTCATGGGCCCTTTGTCTGAATTTTGGACTTGGATTCATGTTTGGTATAGGTCTTAACTTGGTCATAAACAAAATATTGATATGCCAGTGTTTATTGATGTCAAATTGGAAAAGAAAAATATCTGACATATTTGGACTGGTTAATAGAGTGCCTGAGAATTTACAGTCTATAAGAACATGTTTCAAATCAAAAGTACACAAGTCCAGAGAAAATGAAACTAAAACTAAATCAGTTGAAACAAAATTTCAGATGATGGTAGACTTTTGGCATGCCTTAGTTAGAAAACTGAGATGCTGTATAATGTTGTTTTGCAAAACATAAATCCAGGTACTTGTGAATATAATATTTTGAACCTGGAAAACATCAAAACAACATGCAGTATCATATGACACATTTTTATTTAACTTGAACACAAGATATGCCTTAGTAACCTTTACCATGAATATGAAGTATGACCTTAAATGTGTGTTTTATTATGAGTGTTATCATGCGTGATGCAATACATTTGTGTTGCTGATAGTGAAAGTGCCTTTATTCTTGCAGAACCACTGACTTATGGAAAACTACTGGCAAGTTTTCTCATATGCCCACATTGGCAGAGGCTCAGACTTGAACCCCCACATAAAGAGGTGAGATGTCAGTGATCTGTGAAGGCAAGTGCCTCAGACCACTTGACCACCCAGGGCCCCAGTAAAAAAAGAAGTGATCTTAATTCCTGGAAATTCTTTTCAGGAAGTAGAGGGTGAGTCCTTAAAGGGAAACTTGTTTTCCAAATCCATGCTTAACCTAACACATCACTGAATCATCAAATATTCACTAAAACAAAATTGAAAAGGGTATAATGTTGATCCTTATAAATCATTATATCTTAAATGTTATAACACTTATGCAGTATCATTGTCAAGTCCAAGCTAAACATGAACATTAACCTGACAGTTAATGTCAGATGGATATACCAGCAAACTGATGGACAGTGAATTTAGTAGCTGTCCTGATCAACCATTTAACACATTTACAGTTTGTGACAGTGTTTTTTATATTGTCCCCAAGGAATGGTAACACAAAATAATATGGCTCCGGAGTATAAAAGATAATGACAGGGCATATCTAGTTGAATTACAAATTGTAGCAACAGTGTTAAATTGATTTTATCATGGAACAGCTCAGCTGAATAAATTGATTGACATGCTCAGTTTATTTTAGTCATGTATAGATGAAGTGTTTGCTCTGATTAACATTTCTAATTTTGTTCTCCACATTAGTTAATGTATTGATAGTGAAATGGAGTATATATGAGTTGTATGCGATGTGTGATATTCTAAATAAAATGTCAGATTTTAATTAACAGTAAATGAAACAAAAATTTAAACCTGATTTAATCTTTAATTTCTGTCACTTAGTTTGATGCAAACCTGTTTTTTCCAATGTATTGGTTTATCAGAACTGAAAGAACTTACCAGTTATGTCATGCTATCTGAGTCTTTTCTATCAGGATATCATTGACCTTGGAGATCAATTTACATTGTATACCAGAGTAGCAAAATCTTACTTTTTATTTGTCACAGGTAAGTACTGTATGAATTTAGAGGGAAGTAAGGTCAGTAAGTTTCATTCCAATGTCAGTATTTCAGGAATTGTAATGTGCTATTGTTGAATTTTATAACAGCAAATTTTATTATTTTATTCTTTCTCAGTAGTTGCAGTTTCATTATTACATTTTTTGAGAAATATTCATTTTACAGATTTTGAAACCACTTCTACTGTTCCAAGTCATTAATTGTTATGGTAAGGTCAGGTAGACCAGTATTTAATAACACATTTTTTTGTCCTGGAGTCCTTTATTGTTGTATGAATTATGCATTATGTCCCCAGGCTAGACCAATTAAGGCAAGCCCACAGGCATTGTCTGATGGAAAAATACTCCATATGCTGTTTTTGGTTTCCTGTTTTATGGCACAGCAACACAAGTTGGTTATTTAGTGCCTAGGCAGTTATTTTGGGAGATAATAAAGTACATGTAATGGTCTCAAAAAGTCATCTTCTTGTATGGGGCATTTCGTAAAATTGCAAGTACATGTAGCAGGTAATAATGTTGAAGCAGTTGGGTTTGAAGGTACTTCACAGGGTTATGATAACATCTGAAAGTTACTGCTTGAACTGCAGATTTAGGTCAATATATATGCTTATATTAAAAAAATCTTTGATCCTATTGATAATGAACAAGATCCAGACACAATGATATAATGTTGCATTTAATAAACTGAGCTTGCAACCACTCTGGAAGCAATATTTGAGATCCAGTTTTAATTAAACTTTTAATATTTGCCAGGGCTTGAAATTAGCTGCAGTCCACTAGCCATAGGCTAGTAGATTTCCTGTTGGATGAGTAACTTTCATAATGTCTATAGTCTGATGGGCTAGTAAGTTTTGGGTATCTACAGTTAGTGTTTGTTTATGCCATTCTCTAATTAAGACTTGACATCAGCAGATGTTTTGTAGAATCAAAGCAGTGACCATTGTAAATACAGTCCTAAAATATTAGCAGAAGATGAAGTCAATATCTGCCTCCAGAAGGTGTATTTTTATAATGAGAAGCCATCCAATTTTGTGCATTTTGCTAAACAGCACTAATTATGTTCCCATCATTAAAAGGAAAGTTTGGTAATTGTTCCTAATTAATCTAATAAGGAATTAAATGAGAAATGATGTGGTATCACACTTTATTCACTCAACCACAATAATAAACTACAAAGCAATATACCACACAAAAGAACATGGCAGAAACTATTCAAAGAAATTAAGTTGGCATGTTTGCTTAAGGTTTGGTTGTTTTTTCTGCTCACTAGCCAAATGCTCCAAAAGTCACAAATTATACATATTATACCTTTGCATCAAAATAATTATAAGAATTAGATCAATTTATTATGATTACTCTATTGACAAATCCTTTCCATCCAACTACTTTTTCTGTGTTGATAAGAATATATTTTATTTTTTTTTCCTTAGAGGAATGAACAAATAATTGAATACATTTGGAGATATCCAAGCAGAATGCTGCACATTTGTTGGGAATTAAAATCTGAGCATGGGCATATAAAATTTGAATTTCTTTTTGCCTTATTAATTTTAATAATACACTGAGGTCCAGTTAATTAGGAACAATTACCAAACTTTCAAAAATTAATGATGAGACCGTAATTGGAGCGGTTAAACACAACACACAATGATGGCTTTGTTTGATGGGAACAGACCTTTAAATTTACATTATCTTTTGATACTAATATTTTACAATATCCACTTCTTTGATCCTGCAGAACAACTGCTGAAGTTAAGTCTTTATCAGGGAGACGCCATTCAAGTTTTGATAGGTGGGAGCAAAGGCATGTGTTTTGAAATGTTTCTTGCATCGGCTATACTGTAATATCTTGTATTTTAAAAACGAGACACAATATCCTCTTTATAAGACAGGCAAAATGTGTTTTGTAGGTGTTCAGCCACCGTAAAAAAGCTGGCATTGTATGAAAATAACATAAAAGAGAGGAATAATTCTTATGATAGGAAAGAGCATAATCGATCATTTCAGGAGACATGGGCAAAAGACAGTGAATCACTGAATTATGATGAAGAAAGGAACGTTATGTGGTGTAACTGGTGTACGAAATTTGCAAAACAGTAAACATCAGTTTTGTTGTGGGTTAGAACTTTAAAGCTGAATCGGTAAACATGTGAGCAACACAAAAAGAGTTCACAGAGAATAGCAGCTATGCAGATACCACCAGAAGAATCGACTGCTGGTAGAATTCTCGAATGTTTAAATCGGAATGTGTTTTACCAGCTTGTTAATTTGTTTTGAAATGCACCTGCTATTTTAAAGAACCGAAAACCCTTCACTGACTTTGTTGTTGTTGTTGTTGTTGTTGTTGTTGGGCTTAAGGCCATTTTTCAGCACATGATAGGCTATTCATGGCGGCCAGTATTAATGGTGGAAAATCACCGGAAAGAACCACCGACCCATGAGAAGCTACTGACTCGAACACATGCAGACAGAGGTGAGATGGCAGTGATCCGTAACAGACAGCGCTTTAGACCGCTTTAGACCACTCTAGACCACTCGGCCACTGACTTTGGCCACTGACTTTGTATGGATGTGTAAGCTGGATGAGATGAAAAGAGTTGATGTTGGAGAGACTTGCAAGATTGATAAACAGGTTGTTACATTTAGTCACAGAACATTGTTTTGGTGTAGCATTTCTGGCCAGTGCTTGTCAATGCAGTTGTGGATGCTGATGTAGTGGAATTGGAATGGGACACATATGCTCAGATATTGAAAAATAAATATAAGAAACATTGATGCCAGAATTATTAAAAATTCTTTATTTTGCTTAGTTTCTTGATTACGAAATGTAACCATTAAAGAAAACTTTTAAAACTATTTAATATAAACATTACTTAAGTACTGACATTTCATTTTTCTTGATGTAAATTTAATCAGATTAAGATTTTCGTAATGTATTCTGTTATCTTGTAATACAAAGACTCTATGCTTTGACATGGCCCACAGTTGTAAAATCATGTGCCATTGATTGCAAAAATATTCTGGCATTGATTGACCTTATCCTAACAATCCCAACCCACTCTGTTGATGCTGAAAGGGGTTTCTCAGAGATGAAAATGAAGAAGAGTGACTGGAGATCATGTTTGTGGCCTTGGGTTCTGTCCCACCTACTCTTTAAAATGTTCCATACAAAAGCTATTTCAACATATGATCCTGCAATATATTTGTGCAATGTTTCAGGGAAACTGGTAAGGAGACCAGGAAAAAACCCATATGGACCCACAGTGCAGGTGGAAGATGAGAAAGGACATCTGGATCCCTTTCTGGAATTGGATCCAGATTATCATGAGAAACAAGAAATGTGAATTGACTGACTGATAATTTGAAGCAGGATTTATACTTCTATTTTGCTGCATTTGATATGATAATGCTGTTTATGAAATAAAATTATTGATCTCTATATAAGTGTGTGACATAGTTTTTCGGACAGAACTAGTAAAGATTTGGCAGGATTAGTAAATTTCTCAGCATACAAGTCCTTCCTACAAAGAAATTTGTTTTAAATTTGAGTCCTGGTTTTGCAGACATCAACTGCTTAGACAGTTTCATTAATAAGTGAGATCTGTCTCTTTATAATGTCATTTTTCATGTCATTGACCAAGTTTAATGCTACTCAGTAAACCATAATTGAATTTCAGTAGCTCAGTTGGTAGAGTGACTCGTAAGCTGAGATTGCAGGTTCAGTATGTGTCCAGGTTGGGTATACCATTTCCTTGCATAAAGTTGACAATAATTTGGCAAAAGTGTCATTTCAAACCAACATGAAGCAAACAAAAATCGGTTCCAAATGTCATCAAAATTAGAATACTGGGCCCGTGTCATCAAAATGTTTGGCAGTTTTAAAAGAGATGAGATTTACACTACAGATATCATAGCAGCATGCCTAAACAATTGTTAAAGCAGTCTTTAAAAAGAAATCCAAAGAAATCTCCATCCATGCAGACTTAACACATTTTAATATGGCGATCTTGCATGTTTGAAACCTTATGATTACTATTGGTTTATTATCACTTTGGTTTAATATGATAGCTAATATTGTGGATGGCTTTGATTATAAGAGATTATGTGTAGAAATATAGCTCTGAAATTTAGAGTATTAAGATTTAGTAAAATAGGTAAAATTAATATGATATAAAGTTTGGGAAACAGTTTATATCAGTTTATGTTGTTACAATTGATGAACTGTCTGAAGGAACCTGGTCTGCCCCATATAATGGGGTGGTCTAGTCATCCAATTCTCTAATATGTTTTGTTAGCTTTGTAACTCATCAGGGAATACTTCTTCCTATATTCTTAAAATGCTCCATACTTTGTGAAATGTTATGTAAGCAAGGTGAACAATACCAGTCCACTTGAGACCTTTTTCAGGTAACATCTAAGAAAGTCCACCATGCAGATGAGCAAAAGAGGGCATGTAAATAACAGCCGTCATAACATTATTTTTAATTTACCATAAATAAAGATTGGAAAAAAGAAACAATGGTCAAGCAATAATAAAGCATAAACTTTCCATGTTTAACTATATGACTTCAAGAGAGTAGGGAAAAACCCTTGGTTCTTACAAGTTAAACTGCATGGTATGAATGACATGACAACTGTTTCAGGCATGTGGATTTGTTGGCTGTTGAATCCATAGTATCAGGCCAACATGCCTCTAGAACTGATAAGCATTACATAAAAAAAGAATAGAATTTCTTGACTCTATACCTTTCCTACATGAAAGCTGTATACACATGTATATTCAAGAACAAAATTTCAAAGTTGATCCTTTTCATGTCACGGTGATGCGTTTGTTTAACTTATTTAAAAGGTTTTGAATATATTCAGTAAATGTTACCATTAAAATGTTTGCAAAGTTTCATAACTTTAATCTTTGGTCTCTATTTTTTTATTTCTACATTCATCATGCTACAGTTGATTTTATTAATTGGTATGATTATTGGACCATAGTTTTGAGCGAAAAGCATCACTCATAAAATGAACATTTTTCAGTTGAATCTTTAGTCATATAGGTTGGTTCCTTGATGCCTGCTATATTCAGTGTTTCAGCTCAGTCTCTTTCTCAACATGGTACATGTTAACATTTTCATGTCATTTACGGAATTGTCTTGCAGAATTAGAGTGTGCCTGGCTATTTGGCTTAGTAAGTTTTCAACAATGAGTGAAGTTGTTACTGATGTACATTTAAACTGGTCCTTGCATATGAGTCTGTGTTGTTGCAGTTAGTAATATTCCATGTGGTTTGCATAAGTCATTGATTGTAATGAAACAAGCACAGAATTATTATTACTAATGGGGAATAAAACTACTGTATTTTTTAAGCTTCAATTTAGCTAATTGGCTATACTGCCATTCCACCCAATTGTCTGCCAAATGTCTGTACTGACCAAAAACAGGTTAGCCTTGATTGATAAGATCTAATTAACTCACACACCTTAGCTCTTAGGCAGCTATCTGTATTTTAGGTTGGAATTACATTACAACTCAGAACATTAGCATCTAAACCAATTATGGTCTGTACATTTCATTAACATATTTTCAAACATAAAAATGAATATTTTGTCAGTGAAGTAGGAAGATATAGAGATATTATTAGTAGGGTCATTTAATCAGGAGAAAGGATTCATTCCCATACCTAGTGATATCAAGTGCTCTATAAGTAAGGTCAAAGGTCACAAGGAAGAGAGTCATGCATTTTGATGACAACATAAGTTCTGCATGGTGTAGTCGCTGCACTTTAATTTCTAAGGTTTAAAATCTGAGCACACAAGCTCTTCATGGTATAGTACACTGGATTATGTGATTTAAGAAAAATACCACAATAAACATTATTTTCATGCAGGATAACCAACAATTTTTTCTTTCTCCTATCCTTTTCATGGACATGAAACCAGAATATTGAGCATATATTAAAAAGACAAAATCAATATAAAAAAACCTGCTCCTAACATCAACATAGAGTACCCTAAATTAAATTGTGTTATCAATACTTTTTCAAAAAAATGTTCAAGCTGAGACAAAGTTTTTTGACATGTTGACATTATGCTTATGTAAAGTCAGGATCATGGACAGTGGCCTTGGCAAATAAAATGCAATGTGACCACTTTATTAATAGCTTTTTCATTAAGATTTAACTAATTGGGCATCCTTAGTTCCTCCTATAATCCTAACTAGCTATGCACCCTAAGTACCTCTTATTGTCACTGAAGAGTGAGTCCTGATGCTTCATAGCATTAAAACAATGTAAATAGTCCAAATGTCAAGAATTTTGTTTTACTTGTCCCATTTTCTCCTCTTCACTGATGTCTTCCTTTCTTTTTGTCTATTGCCTATGCTACAATCTGAATGGGGCAACATTAATGAGTATTGTATTATTAATTATTAGGTACTAATATGTGTACTGTAATTCTTTTTTCAGGTATTGAAATATGTTGTAAACCCCCTTCTTAACTTTGGGGTGGGTTACCTGGTTTTTGTTATCATTATCTAGAAGTGATTGCCCATGTTGTAATTCACCCTGAACAAGTAAATATCAATATAAAGTGTGAAACTTATAGATGGAATAAATAAAGATTTGAGCTGATATATAGAACAGAATAACATGAGCCCCAGTTACAAATTGACAGAATTATTTAATCAAAGTTCATAACAATAAATCATAAACAATTGTGCTAATGCATTACAATTTGAAAGATACACTTTCCTTCTGTTTGAATCAACTTATTCAGGGAATTTCAAATACAAATATGTTTATACCAATAGCAAATCTGTTAAACAATAGAATTAATGCATCATGGAATCAAGTGAAAGATAAAAAAACACAGTGACTGTCCCTTTTGACTCCTTATGCTGGTAAATCTGGGTCTTATCCACCTTTTCTCTTCCTTTTCCAGATTGTTAGGTATCATGCCACTTTTGGGCCTTCCAGCATTGTGTACACTTTGGGTTTGTAATACATGTACATGACACATCCCATCCTGTCAGGTTGATAGAAGCTATCTCAAGCTATCTGTGTTTTCAAGCTCTTACTTTACAGAATTGTAATCAATTTTTCCAGACAATTTTTTCCCTTGGATGATTTTAAAAGTGAATTTACTTCTTTAATCACTTTAAGTCTTCTTATGTTTGTTTTCTCTTGTAGAAAAGCCTAGACTAATTTTCAAATTTGCTTTTATGCTATTAGCACATTTAACTGAGATTTGTGTGAAACCATTTCCTCTTTCACAGTGTGTCAAATGCAAATATTATATTTTTCCCACCTGAACTAGGCTCAAACTGTGCAGTTGGTCTGACAACCATTGATTACCCAACTGATTCCTGTTAACTTTCAGAAATGACAGATTTCCATACAGACCAGAAGTTGACCCCTATCCTTTTCAGTTTAAACAAAGAAGCCTTGAATATGCTAAACTCATGACAGAGACTGTACCAAACAGTGCATTATGGCAATTTAAATGCATGCAGGTCCCCATAAATATAATAATTGGTACACTTGTCCAACTAAATGTTTCCTTCAGAGATCAACAGAATAATGTATGTTATTAAAGTTTATGTGCAGTTCTTTGTGTTGCCTTTTTTTAAAAAAATAACCTTTACCTTTACCATTAGTTGGTATCATGTTGTCACACTGTGCTGAAGTTCTGTAAAACAGTATTACATAGGAAAATTCAGAGAAACTTTACTATCTGAATCTAATAAAACTGTTGAAAGACTTGTAAAACCTTATTTTAAAATAAGATCTGTAAAATCCTTACAGGGAGCAGTTTCAAACTTGGATATTGTCCACTCATTCAGATTTTGAGACATTATGTACAAGTGTAAATAGTCACTGACTTATGATACAGTGGAACCCCGCTATAACGCGCCCTGCATTAACGCGAATTCGGATATAACGCAATCGTAGCATGGCTCCTGAAATTTCGAATACTCATTCACACATGGAAAAAAATTTTTGGAGAAAAGTAAAAAAAACAACAACAAAAAACACAAGAAATTAACTTCTTTTTGGGCATGAGATTAGTTGTCACTTTTAAAATAATATGATCGTGGCATGGTTCCTGAAATTTGAAATTCATTTACCTGTATTTTTATGGAACCGTGAAAATATTTGTTTAACGTACGAGAAATAGTGTGTAAAACGTTTATTATAATTTGGTGGAAGAATTTGCGTATGACTTTAAATAATAAACGATCAGAACTTAACAATTTATCCAGGTTCTTTAAGTGATTTTGGAGAAGTGATTGTGTATGAATTCTAAAATAATACGACGTACAAGAAATAGTGTACAATGCTTGGCTTCTGAAATTTATCAATTTGAACAGGTTGTGGTGAAGCTCCATATTCCACTCTAGAAGAGAAAACTGGTTTCAGTAGGTTTTTGAATTGTTAAGCCAAAGTAAACATTATCAGAAGTGTTACTTATTACAGATCCAGGAGTAAAGCCAGTAAATCCTCTTTGTGATTGTCTTCCATGAATTCTGTATACAGTCGTTGCTCAAACAATAGCCGTTGCTCAAACAATAGCCGACATGGGCTTCTTATTTAGCTGCAATCACAGCCAAGCAGCAGACCAAGCAGTGGTTGATACAAGAGTCGCACAATTTAATAAATATCAAAGGACGAAAGCCACCGACATGTATACTGTGCTTGGCAGTGTGATCAAACAACAAACAGTTCAAAGTAAATAATATCCACTTTATTATCTGTAAATTAAAAGGGCTTGAAATTGTACATCCATTCAGCTTAATTTTGTTTTAAATAAAAAGTGATTCATAACCATTGCAGGCCTTCATTACTTAGTTATCGAGCTTTATCTGTGTAAATTGTTTGCTTATATAAAAAAAAAATATTTTACTGTTATGGAAAAGCAAGTTCAAAAACGCAAGTCGTTTTCTGCTAAAGAGAAACTGTATGCCCTAGATCAACTAAAAAAGGGCAAACAACAAACTCAGCTTGAAGACGACGACGTACCTTTAGTGGAAGAAGCACTCAAAAAGATACGAGCACAGACATCATGATATCCTTAACTTGTATTCAGTAGATGACATCTGCCTATATACAAACACATATCAGATGACAAAATTGTTACAAATGTCAGAAGGAAGAATGAAGCTGCACAATCAGAACCTGAAACCAGTGACGATGACGATGGCACACAAACTCCCCTCACCAAAAGTGTCTGAAGCAGTAGTACATTTAGAAGCAAATTTAAGGTGGCTGGAAACACAAGATGTTGACAGCGTCAAAGTCCTTCAATTAAGAAACACTCTTGACTTTGCTAGAACCCAACAGTTTGCAGCAAAGAAGCAAACGTCATTGAATATACTTTTCAAGAAATGATGAAATTTAAATTTGGGACCACACTGACTTTGCACTTTGGGCAACGATTGATTTAGCAGTTTTCACGTTTCTTTTGATGTTCACAAAATCTGAAATAAAAGTTATTTGCACGCTGAAATCATGCTTTGATTGTTAATTATTCTTGCAGTTGTCGCATATGATAAAATTTAGCATATGATAAAATTTTAGCGGTATGAAATTTGTACAAACACCGTATGTAGATAGACCCGGGAAAAGCTGCATGCAATGACCGATACGATATCAGACAGCAAGTAAATGGTTTCAATAGTTTGTTCATCATATATTTTACACGATGAATTCAGACTATTACAAAATTATTGAATATTTAAATCTGTACAATTTTCAATGAAATTACATCCATTTTGGATGAACTGTATGCCACGGACGACACGGTAGCATACAGTGTTGATACACTTTTCATGATATAGCGATAGTCTGGCATTATGGTCAATCTGTATTATTGGTCAATCTGTATTATCGTTCAAACAAATAAAAATTAGTAAATGTTTTCAATGCACAGTAATAACCTATAAATATCTTAGCCATCGATTATTTTGAATATATCTTAATAAATGCAATCCAGTTAATATTCATCTGATGATAAGCAGACTTTTGATCATTGTACATGTATACACGTACATGTATATGTTCTCGGAAAAAAAAGTTAAATATTGTAAACCCCGCATAACGCGACCCCGCTTTTAACACGATCCAATTTTATGGATCCAATTTTATGGACCCCGATCATCGCGTTTTAGTGGGGTTCCACTGTAGCTGAAACTTTACCAGTCAGAATTACAAAAACTACATATAAGATGGAAAATTTACTAACCTGGACTAGCTGATTACTAAAAATTATGACCCCTCTACATACATGCCCAATGAAACTTTCCTGATCTGATTTTTTTGCCTAGTATCAGTTCTACACTTGGAACAAAGTTATGACAGGTTTACACTTAAGGTATGGTAAAGATGCAGTGATTTTTAGATCAAAAGAGGAAAGGTCACGTTGATTATGGCTTAACTTTAAAAATCGGTTTTGCAGAATAACTTTTGTTCTAGAGTTAGATCCCTTGTCAAACTTTGTGGATGGCTTGCACTTGGAGTAATAAAGAAACTAAATTTTGGATTTTCATCTGTCGGAGATCACTCTTTTTAATGCTAATGAGAAAATAATGGTCATTGAAACCCCTTGGTCCATAATCTTCAACATGCATATTGAATATAGCAGGACAGGTTGTATTGTGCCTTCTATGGTACTAATTTTGAAAAGTAGTGTTGGTATGTGGGGGTGGATGTGGGATGTTCTTAGATACTAAACTGCCAAAAGTTAGTAAACATTAGGGAATAGTGCATGATTAGGCAGAAGTTTGTTACATCAGAATTATGTTACACATATATGATGAATATAAACAGAGCCTCGACATCTCAGTGGTTGGTATCCCAAACTTGTCAACAGATGAGGGTAGGCTGTACTGCCCTGATTGGGATACATTGATTGTCATGCTCTGACCTTGAGCATTGTATTCATTTGCCTGTACATGTAACCTTTAATGTGTTGATGTGCTGTTATACACCAGTCAAATGATTTAAAATGAATGAATGAGAAAGATATGGATACCTTTCACTGTGGTTTAATTTAAGTAAACTATCTTATGTATTTGATTACCAAGACTAAGCTATAATTTGAACATTTTTGACTGAGATTTTGTTTTAAACATTTTAACTACAAGATTTTTTTTCTTTTAAACATTTTAACTGAGATTTTTTTTCATAAGAGTATAAACTTTACATCAGAGAAAGAAGTGAAGTGAAGAAGAGAGTCAGCATTTTGTATGCTTGGAACACAAATCATATACAGGAAAGATAGATCAGTTAATGGCCTAATACATATTAATCATAATTTATAGATTTTGCATCAATATATTGTTTCATGTTTTGCAAACATTAAGGAAGTTTTCTTTATTACATACATCTGCAAAATTTAAAGAGAACAAAACAGACACAAGGAACAAAATATATGTAGTCATCTGATAACCATCATTAGGTGATTACATTCTGATTTTTATGTACAGTTTCTTTTGACTCAGTTTTCTACAGGATGACAATAGTGATAAGGAATTTTAGGTGGTGCAAAACTGATGGAATGTTTATTGCATGTACCTGACCTAAAGGTACTTATCTGGGACAAGTGAAGAAATGAGAACCTCAGGGGGATTTTAAGTAGTGTATGTACTTTTTCTTTTTCTCCAGTGGAGCTATAATTTGCAGCCTAGTCTGACAATTTCCCACACTTGGATCTAAATTTACACAGCTGTCCTTGCAATGAAAGCCTTCAAATCCTCCAACATTTAAATGAGATTTTGGCTGTACTTAAAGGGTGTTTCTTTGTTTGATATTTTCTTATTTTTTTTTAAAATTGAAAGCAGGTATTTTTAAATTGATTTTGAATAGAGCTATAGCACATTTGGATTAAATTTTGAGTAATAAATAACAAAATTGTAATATCTTATAAATTTTAAGTTGTAGTGTTTGTTAGAATTTATCCTTGTTGGCCCCTTTTGACCCCTTAAGGTATAATCACAGACTATATCCTTTGCATGTTTTTTTTTTTAAAAACTTATAAGTATGAAAATGACAGTCTTTTAAATAAATATAATGATGCCACATCCAGCTGCCTGTAGAGAAATTTATAAAATATAAAATAGATCAAAAAGGTCCATACTTTTGGACAGCTATAATAAAACAAAATGCATGAAAAATGTTTACTTAACCTGACAGGTTAATGGAAAGTTCATTGCAAAAGAAGTTTATGCACCCCACCCCCAAATTTATACACCTATTAACAAAGTGATGCTTACTGAGCAAAACTAACAGCCATTTATGATGTTATAATTTTTAAAAAGAACATGGCATACTAAATAACTAAATGCAAATTGACTTAGTTGCCATTCAGGCATATTTTGAGATATTCTACATGCCCTTGAAACCACAGGTCTTTTGCAATGGGTGGCTAGCTCTGTATCCTAGTCGGCTGTTGGTATTTCACTGTCTACATATGTTACTATGGACAATATATATGCCTCACTTCAGTTTTAAGAACAACAAAACCAAGAAACATGTAATGCACCAAAGTATACTTATCTTTAATTATTAAATAAAAAATTTATATTTAAATTAAGTAAAGATACAACTCCAGAATTACAAGCAAACAAGTTTGCAAAATTACATGTGAAACATATATTTTAATCAGAATAAACTCAATTCTCACTGAAAAAAATGTTGCCCTTATTGAACAAATTGTAGACTTGCATAAAGATGTTCTGGGCACAATAAATCTTCCTAACTGATCCTCATCTCAGTTTGTGTACATGAAATCAGTTGCATCTGTTACGCCACCATGAGCATCATCACTCCTTTTAATTTTGAAGATATGTATTATTATAGTTAAGGAAAGAAAGAAAACAGTGACAGAAAAAGTTGATTTTTTTTAAAGGCCAAAAATTATTTTAAACAACTAAAATATATTGTTCATAAATATTGGTTAGGCTACTATTGGTAAATTAAATGAAAAGTTTGAACTTTTTTCTTTATTGTAAATTTCATTTATCAATATTTAAATAGAAATTTCCAAAGGCAGAGTTCAGTTATAAATGTAATTAAATTGTGCATTGTATGCAAGTCCATATGGCCAGGACAACCTAGCATTGTGGTGTTTGTTTTTGTTTTGTTGGGTTTTTTGTCAAAACTTTACTTCCACCTTCCTGTTTCTTATGCTATCCAATATGTGATTTATTTTTTGTGTGTTATAAAATGTTTGCCTGGCTTGCAAGATTGCAGGAGGATGTCGGCTTCATTCCATGAATGCATAAGGTTGCAGGTCAGGGTGTTAAATGGCATGGTCAATGTGATACATTATGGAACAGTCCTTAGAGTTTTTATGATGTATGCCTATTGAGTGGGTGTTCAGGCTTCCAAAGTTGGCATGGATACACATTGATTTCACCCATTAACATATCATGCATTATTACTCAACAGTAATCAACATATTGGTTTCTTCATTGGCTTCAGTTCTGTCAGATATATTGTGCTCATGTAGGATATTTGTGGATCACAATACGAAAATAAAAAACAATTATAGACTTTTGTTTCACTCACTACACATTTTATTAAGCTGTGAAATATAAACATAAATATTGGCTTCCACTTTGTTTTAGCCAGTATCATATTTCATATCTGAATTAAAAAAATGGATTGATCTCTATATAAACTCATAATTATATATCTGCTCCTCCCATTGCAGACAAGAAAACAACTCCCAGCAAGCGAAAGCGAGGTAGTGTGAGTTTGGAGAGCTCCCCAATCCCAAGCACAGGAACTACTCCAAAAACTCCAGGGAGCCTGCCACGAAGTGGTGTGCCCTTGTCAGAGCGACAGCAGTTAGCCATGTTAATGAAGATGACAGATGACACATCTCAAGGTATAAATGTTATACCTCCACAGATGAGAAAATATTTACATAATATCTTATCTGTTTGCTTTTCTGCCCCACACAAACATGGAAAGAGTAAATACTTCAAAACTTGTTAGTAGTTATGATTGGCTAAGTTTTCTAAGAAGTGAAATATTTAGGGGAATATTTCTCCCTCCCATTTGAAAAAAGGGTGGAATTTTCTGAATATAGTAGGGATTAGTGAAGAAATAAAGGTAAGATTTGAAAATACAGTCCATGATTTTTCATGCATTTGGTTGAATTTTCATTATGACTATATCATATGGCCCTGCATATATTTATTTTGTGTCCATCATAACTTGCTTGTGTACCAGTAGACATTTATCAACAGTTTCATTGATTGATATTACATTATATATTATTATTTACAGTGTATGTAGAAAACAAAATTGTTTATAAAAAAGTTACAAGATTTTTTTTAATTAAAAGTTACAAATGTCATATTGTTTCCAAATTTCCATGCACTAACAGCAGTTTTCTGTAATAAAAAGCAATATATGGAGCTTGATTGCTAATCTTGATAGCAAAACAAATGATTCCTGTTGTGTCAAGAGAGGCATGTTTGGGATATTTACTTTATTGAAAATGATATGACTTAGCAAGTTCACAAGTTTGATCCAATGTAGGAATAATTTCAGCAGATGTCTTTATCCATAGCCATTTGTGTAGTTTTCCATGAAAAATAATTCTTTAAAAAGTAGATGAAGTACAGCGATCACCAATGACAAGACACATGTTCTACAAATGTATGAATGAACAACTCTTTCCAGCACAGGAATACCTTTTCCTTAAGGTATTAGAAACTCTATAAGATGTTATGATGTGACTCTCTAAGATGTTAAAATATGACTTCAGACTAGTTCGATTGTACCTGAGCATTTAAAGCAAACCAACATGTCATTTCATATACATGCATGAAAAAAATCATATCGATTTCAAACTGTCGAAGACATAGTATAGAATGTCAACAAGTATTATTAGAAATGACCGTGGTCATAGCCAATCATTTACATAGCTATGTCTGACTGTTTATTTAATACGACAAAATCATCATACAAAATTCTTGCTTACAGGAGTCATTTTTACATTTTAAATAAGCAATGTTTCTAACAAAATATCAGATTCTATAAGCATAGTCATCATCATCATAATAATTATATTTAATGATATAAAAATCAAATAAAAATGAAACAAAGAATTTTAACACACATGGAACCCAATTACAGGGTTGTAACAGAAAAAAGATAACTTTGTGATCCAAGCTTATCTTTGCATTCTGCAATTTATTATGTGATGTGTCAAACCCACCTGGGCCTCTTGATGAAAATAAACCCAAATCCTTCCTTTGTTTTAGAATATAATTATTTTGATGATAAGTGTGAGAAAGATATGAAGACAACAAAGTCAAGGCATTGCCACACTGAATTGCTGTTTCTCAAAAAAACCCTGCATAATTCTATGCCTTGTTTTATTCTTTGCTGATTATAAATGGTGTTCTTGACCCATGTAGCAGTGCTGGAATTAAAATTTATTGCTAAAGAACATTTGTATGCCTGAGGCTTTAATAAATGTGGAAGTATACTGGCTTTAGGTACATCAGTAGGTATATTTAACTGCCTTGAGACTCTTTTGCATGCTGGCAAGCATGTATGGTGTTGTGAGGTTATCATATCCATTCATCAATACATCTGTCTTTTACTTATTCCATTTAGCACAATAATTGTAGTCTCCACCATCTACCATTACTAAACTTTGTAAGTAGCTTGCATTTGGGGCAAAGAATAAACAAGCAGATTTGTTGCTTAAGAGTTCAAAGGTAAAGGTCTGAGGTATTGACTGACTGACTGAATGGGCAAAAACCCAGTCTCCCAGATAATCCAACTGGTGTATTAGATAAATTGACCAGAATTTATAAATGGTGTAAAGTTTTAACATGGAAATGCACCTGTTGATTTTGAAAAGAGTGAACGGTTAAGGTTATTGGGGCTGAATGAAAGAATGAAAGCAGTTTCCATAAAACAAATTGAGTTCCATACCACAAACCATGAGCAAACATGTGAATTGACAGTGGGTCCGAGGTTAAGGTATATATGACTGTTCAAAGAAAAATGGTTTCTGCATGGCTAGCAAATTGAGTAAAAAAAGAAACTGCTTGATATTATGGTCAAATTGTCAAGGAGCCTTGTTACAGAAGGAAGATGAAAATGGAGTTTGCCTAATAACAATAGTTCAAGAGGTCTTATCAAAAGTTTGTGGGTGGCTTACACTTTTGGTAGTGACTTTTTGAATATGGTCTCAAAGGTTAAGGTGATTGTGACGTTAAAAGTAAAATCCATTTTGCACAATAACTTGTTTTAGAGTAATCCCCTTGAATGAATATTGTGGATGGCTTGCACTTAGAATAAGAAAGAAACCATAAAATCTTCAACTCTAAAGGTCAATGGTCAGGGTTATAGTAAGTCTGATGAGAAATTATTGTTTATATCTTGCCTGTTCATAAGACCAAATTAGCATATGGTATGGTCATTTGTGCCTTACATCATCTGGTTTGTATCATCCATATGATGTTTTAACAACATTTCAAAAACTGTATGACAGAATGTGACTGATGTTAATAGAAACGATCCTGGCATAATGTTGTCTGAAACTTTTTAAAATTATAGTTTTACCATGAGAATTTACAGCTGTTGCTTAAAAATTGAAATGTCATTAAATGACTTCCAAAGAACTGCTGAACAGAATTTAACTAAATTTTACAGAGGCCATACCGATATGAAAGTTTTTCAAATTCGTTCAGATGCTGCCAGTAATGATACTAAAACTTGAAGAAAAGAAACAGAATTTTCAAACAACATTTGACAGAATATGACCAACATTGGACAGAAAGCATCATGAGAATTGTGACTTAAATTTTTTTAATTTTTAAGAAATAATGCCATTCTACCATTTAATACAAACACCATTACTAAAAATGGATAAGCTAGCAAACAACTTCTGCTCGAAAACCACAGAACACATAATCTGACCTAATTTGTCAGAAAGCATCCTGGCATGAAGGCCTTTTAAAATTTTGTATTAATCATCCTTATTTGCCATGAAATAAGGTCACCATTACTAAATATAGGAAAACATCTTAATGACTTCTTATCCAAACTGACTCAGTGGCCTATTTTGTTTGCCTGTTTGCACCAAGTGTATGTCATACAAACCTGCCACTTATCCCAGTTTACTTAAGGTTATACTTATTTTTAAAAATTCTACAGGTACAATACATTTTGATTCATGACATATGTGACTCCTTTTAATGTGAAAATTCTTTGAGGAATACTCTAGTCATGCTGTGAAAATCTGTTTACATTTTCATCATTTATGCTGATATTTAGTGTGTTAATTGATATAATAACTAAGTAAAAAGGACAATTTTAAAGTTAAATTTGGTTACATTGTCATTGAGAAATTAATTGAATTGTTCTTATGTTACCAAGAGGGGAGTCCTGTTGACAATTGAATTGTTCTTATGTTTATGCTACCTTTATTCTGAACTAAACATGCCTTCTGTGGCCATGATGTGTATCTGCATTCTCTGAATGCATGAATTGTTCATATATGTATTTATCAATCATGTTTTTATTTAAACCCAAATAATACTGTAATGACTCCAAAGAGCAAGACAATAACTTCATACTATGCTACTTAAATTCCAAAGGCAAGTAATACTGGCAAACTTTCATCTCATGTACAGCCCTTGATTATCTGCTGTTTTCCTACTTGGATGAAAGTTTGAAAAAAATCCAGGGAGCACTTTAAGGCACCCTTACCAAGAGGGGAGTCCTGTTGACCGCCATTACACTTTTAAGTGGCTGTGGTTAGGTTTTGTGCAAAGTTGAAAGTATTGGGTAACACATGTGGTACAGTTGTAAAATTGTCACTTTTTGTTAATCGAGAAAGCTGTTAGACTGATATAATTAAATATTTCATTTAACTTATTATATATATTGATGTTTTTTTATATGTTGTTCTTTTATCTTCATTGCCATTTCTACTCCAGACTCTACAGGAAAACCCCTCTCCCCAACAACTCCATCCAGTGTGAAAAAGCCATTTGACAAGAAGGTGTACAAACGAAATGATCGCGGAGAGACCCCACTCCACTTGGCTGCAATCAAGGGAGATGACAAAATGATCAAGAAACTAATAAAAGCTGGGGCTGATGTCAATGTGGTTGACTATGCTGGTGAGTAATTTAGAGCTGCATAGAAGAAAACTTTAACCATTTGCTTCCCATATACAGATTTAACCCTTTTACCAGTGCCTCCCATATGAAGTTCACATACTATTTCTCTCCATAAAAAACTCCACATAAATGGTAAGGCAGCATCATCTTAAAAAAATTATATTCTTGCATTGCTGGAATAGCCTCAATATAACATAAAACATTTCCACAGCAAGTTAGATTTTGTTAACAATGCCGGATGACCAAAAGTTATTATTTGTCATCATTTCGCGATAAAAACAACTAGCGATGCACAAGTTGCTTTGTTTTAAACACATCTAGTTGTGGTTCAAAACTTTAAACATCACTGTAAGTACCAATATGTATTTAATCAGCTAACTTGGTGAAATTAGTTTTGAAAATATTTAACTAACATTTTTCAATGCCATGTTCATGTTAGTTATAATCTTCGTAATATTATTTTGAAGTACCAAGTGAACCTGACAAGAGACAGAAACGTAATAATGGCAGATGTCACAATATCTAAGAAGTACCTGTTCATTAAACATGCTGTAATTGTAATTCCTTTGGCACATACATTAAGGAATATATAAATTTTCTAAGAAACATGATGTAAACATTCAGTGACTAAATATTTAGCTATTTTAAATAAATAATAATTGGAAATATATTACACAATGCAATGTTAGTTAAATCTACGTTTATAAGGTCACATAACATAGCCAAGCAAATCATATAGAACAAATAAAACATAATATTGCCAGTCAATACTAATTATTACAACCTATAATTATCAATATATTTAACCACTTCAGTTGCCTAGTGGTTACAGCATCCGCCTCGGATGCGGGAAGTCGTGGGTTCGATCCCCGGTTGAGTCATACCAAAGATTTCAAAAATGGTACTAACTGCTGTCTCGACTCTCAGCATTAAGAGGTTAGTGTTAGGACTGGTCGGCCTGATGTCAGGATAATGTGACTGGGTGGGACATCAAAATACATGTCTGTGTCATGATGCCCCAGTGCTAGACATCACTATAAAATGTCACACTACAGACATTGTAGTGATATGACTGAAAAATTGCTAAAGCTACTTTAAAAATCTTAATTACATCACCTGACATCACATCAATATTTTTCTTTAAACATAACTAAAACATGTAGTCATATTAAGAAAATCTGTGTCTAAAAAAAGATGCACCCATGTGGCATGTGTGCATGATGCCATTTTATTACTGGCCATAGTGTGATTCAGTTGGAAATAGGATTTCATGCATGGATGGACTTTAATGATGAACATTGAAGAAAACCTCTGGTACTGTTTTGTTGGCAACAATGATATTAAGAAAAAAAGTATTTAGGTTATTATTTTGAAATTATTTGTAGTTTAAGTGTTACTAATATTCTCGATTTTTCAAGCACAAATCAATTGCGTTTATAAAAACATATTTTATCAAGTTATTCCTTCATTAGGCTTGCTTTCCATACATGGGCTTATTATACGTTATAAAAAATATTTAATAGTGAGATCTTGTTATTTGTCATTAGTTATGTGGTTAAGGACATATAAATCTATTTAGTAGATCTATATATGTGTATATAAGAGAAAAAATTTTTATTTTACCTATGATGTTTCATTTCATTGAAGAACTGATCTTGAATATAAATATCAACTACTTAGCAAATCACTTGTTCTCAGACTTTCATGTTCAGGAACAAAAAAATAAAAAACAAACATGACAGTAAATTTTTTATCTACAATTGTATTGGAGCATGTAACATCTACTCCACTACAATGAACATGCTTTAATGAAACAGGCTGTGGCATTCTATGCATCATAGATGGATGTTGCAGATGACACACCCAAATATGATTTCTTTATGTCTCTTTTCTCCATGCTTGGTACAGTATTTGCAGGTGGATTTTTTTCCTTTTAAGTGTCTGCAGTGTGTGTATCTCAATATTTTCCTGTGTCACTGTTGATGCACGTCAACCTTCCAAGGCAGGCAACTTTAAGTATTTATAGCTAAACTCTTAGCCTGGGAAGATTGGAGTTACAAGGTATTGGATGTATTTTAAAGGTTCTTTGATAGACAGGAAATACTGTTTACTCCCCAAATTGGTTTAACTTGGATGAGTAGATTGCAATGAAGGTTTTGACTAGTTGACGCATGGGGAAGGGTGTAAAATGTGCCAATATTTCTTTCTGATGGTTTTCATATGTACCTTTAAATTTGTGGGATCTTTCAAGTCCTTTCAAGCATACTCGTACTGTTTCCATTAAATTGTCAGATCTAAACATTGATTTCAGTTGATATTCCTATCCCACTGTTCGATATTTCATCTGCAAAAGTGCAACATTCTGATGACTTTGCTGTTTCAAGTCAAGGCAGGATTTCTCTTCAGTCTTATTCTTCTCTTATGATAAAAAAAAATTACATGCTATTTTAGAAACTTGTGCATTTCCTGTCTACAGTTTGCAAACTTTGAGCCACATGTACTTGTGTACATGCTGTGAATCTTGTTATGATTACTTTTATCAGGTTGGACACCACTACATGAAGCATGTAACCATGGTTTCCTGAGTACAACCAAGCAGTTGATAAAAGCTGGGGCTAACGTCAATGTCCTGGGTTTAGAAAATGATACACCACTTCATGATGCCTCAATAAATGGACATGGAGAGGTATAGTGCATATCTAGTGCAATTACAAATCTTGCTTTTCATAATGGAAAAACTTCTGTCATCCATATTTATTATAAATATAAGTTTCTGAGAAAAGCATATCTTATAAGCAAAGTACCTATTATCTTAATTTATAAATACAATAATGCTCACCATTACCTTTTCAGTTATTTTTATATTAAATTTTTCATCTGTTTGAGTCCTCTTAAGGAGTTAAGTGCTTCTTATGGACTATAAATAGCAGATTTATATCAATCAGATTACAAAAATTTCATCAGAAATATGAAAACTAGTTCTGAAACAAATATTCAGTAAAGAATACTTTTTATCCAATATTTGAAGTGGAAATTTGTATTTGAATATTTGCTGTATCAATAATAAATGAATGTCCATTTTCAATGCCTCTTGCATATTATTCACACTTTGAGACAGCCTCATGATGTATTGTGTCACATAACAACCATACTACATAATTACATGTATGACTAACAAAGCTGATGGCCAAACAGCAACCATGAACAATCCATATTGATGATGATAATTATTTCTTGTTGACTTACAAGAAATATTGAATACAGTCAATTATAGTATTTGTTTCATCACTATTGGAAACAGACTTTCTGTGATACCGATAACAGTTATCTTTTACCATACACAGCTGTATGCACCAAAAAATTGCAGCATCAGTTTTTCATGTTAGGAACATTGAATTTTGTAGAATGAATTTGAGTCAGTTGAATCAGAATAAAATGAAATAAAGCAAAATAAAAATATGACTGGTCAAGAGGCTTTTCTCTCATTTTAGATTGTAGAATTGTTAGTCAAAAAGGGAGCTAACCCTTTGCAACAAAATGTGAAGGGCAGGACTCCAATGGATGTTGCAGCTACTCCAGAAATTATTGCACTGTTGAAAAGGGAGATAATTGCATCCAGCAGTGACAACTCCAGTGCTGATGAAACAAGGTCTTCAATGTCCCCAGCTGATAGCGATGGCTCAGGGGATGATCTGGATAACCAGAGTCATAAATTCATCGATATGGACGGTAATGGCAAGGGGGTTTCTGATTTGTACTTGATTTTACATTGCAGCATAAGCTATTATCTTTTAGGAAATAATGGGACCTGTACCAGATTTTCTGAAAATATGATTGTACTTTATTTACTGGTTTTAAGTAGGAAGTTCTATTGTTTCCATGCAAGGATTGCTGTTTCTTCAGTCATTAAATAATTGCTTTTTAATGGCCACTGCATTTACAGAAATTGGTACTTCATCAATAATGAATCCACAGTACATAAATGCTTTTTTTACCCAGATATGAAAACTATTAATCAAAATAGACCAATTTAAAATGTCATTATGCACATATTTTACTATGAATGTGCAAAAGATTTTTTATTATTTTAGATTCGAGTAATTCTCCAGGAGACTCAGTAAGGTCAGAAAAGGAAAAAGAGAAAGCACCTAATAGCAAAAAATTACTTAATCTTTCTTTAGAGAACCGCCAGCAACTTACTTCACCTAGACTGTGTTTAAAATTCCAGCGTGACCTAGGTGCTCAAGGAACACAAAAAGCAAAAGATTCATTGGAGCCACAATATACTAAATACAGTGTGGTTTCCATGGATGTTGGAGAGGACAAGATTCTGTCACCAGCGGATAGTCTAGTTTCTAGCATAGATAGTGATTTATATGATCCTCTTCTTGACACTAGCTATTCTAGCAACAAATATAAAATATCTATTGGAGAGGATTCTAGTGAGACAGTGAAAACAAATTCAAGCGAATTGACAGAGAAGGAATATAATTCAATAAGCTCATTTGTGAACAAAGAGGCAGGAAATTTCTTGAACTCTTCAGATAAGAATAGTGTTAGTGTTTTTGATAAGTTGTCTTTAAAAAAGACGTTGGAAACGCAATCTTGGTCCCCACACCATGGTGATTCAGAGGAATTAGATATGTCAAAAGAACATGTAAAACATCGATATGGAAGCTCACTGGTTGAATCAGTTTCCCACATTCCACAGTTAGAAGTCAATCATCACACTTCTAGATTAAAAGAGGCAGCATCTGTGTCTGTGGAGTCCAGTAGCCAACACTGCTTACAAATACCATTGACTTCTTCAGGATCAAATTCTAGTGGAGTCTTATATAAATCAGACAAATCAGGTGTCAGTGTGTCAAATATTACCTCCTCATCTGTGACTTCAAATAAAAATAATTCTAGTGTTTCACCGTGTGAGGTCTTTTCTTCCTCAGCTTCCTCCTCCTGTATGACCTCTCTTCCAGTTTCCTCCTCAGTAAGCACAATGACCACTTCCTCTTTTGCCCTTTCTTCCTCAACAGCCCCCTCATTCTCAGTTGGAAGCTTGAGGTGGGAGCTCAGATCTGTAGCAGCATCACCAAAGAATGAGGAATGTAGTGTGTATTCAGGGAAAGTGGACAATGTAAGGACTGCTTCTTCCTCCCCAGGGAGGTCCACCCATTGTGATAAGTTTGAGGCAAGTACTTCTGGCAAAAGTAGCCGACCTTCCTCTCCTAAAGTGCCACCTCTCAAAATAATAATCCCTACAAATTCTGATTCAGTTGGAACAAAAGTATTAGCAAAACAGTCCTTACCATATGTGTTGAAAACCACAAGGGAACAAGAAGGATTATCAAAGGTGGAATTTACAACAGATTCAGAATTGCACTTTCTACGGATTCCTCACACCTTTAGTCCCTACACTGTTCCAATGGCAATTGATAGACCTGCCCACAATGAGCAAGAACAGGAAATGGAGGATGAGGAGCTGGGGACTGTTAACATTACAACAGCAGCATCACGGGTAGATTCTGGGGACCATATGTTTTTGATTGATGGGGAAGGGACAGAGAAAGATGCAAGTAGTGTTAAATCAAAAGATAGTGACAAAGATAAGGAAAAACAGGAATCTAAAAAGGAAGAACCCACTCAGAGAGTATTAAGGAGTTCTGTTCGATCTCACCTTCATCAACAGCACCAGCAGCAACAACAGAAACAACCTCCATTACAAAAACAGGACAACAAAGAAAAAACTGGAATTGGTATGTATTTATTTACATTACTGCTTCACGTAGATAGTTTATATATGCTTTTCTGTACCAACTGTTTTATTCAGTCCTTTGTATCCAGAGAAGGTTGTTATCAAGATGACAAAATCATTCCAGTTAATATAGACAATTGATATTTGTTACGATATTTGAAGTTACGAAGTATATCAGATTATTGGAGCTGGGAAAGTGTTAATAGAGATACAAGTGAGTGACTTGGGCCCAAAAATGATGTTAAATACTAGTCCAAAGTACATGTTGGTTGGACAAAAATAAATGGCATGTCAGTCAATCCCCCTTTCTGCAATATATCAGAATTAATTGTAGCAAAGGCAGAATACTGAGCCTAATTAAAATAGACAATTTAAGAATAGAAATGCAACTTTCTTTTTTTTCCAACAGCTGAGCCCTATGGGATTATGTTTCACAAAACTATAGATCCTTATCAGTGTTAAGATAAACTTAACAAGACTGAAGGAAACAAAATGAAATCAAGAAGTAAAGATATAATTTGATCAAAGTATCCCTGGCTGAACAAGCAAGTACAGTATAGCAATAATGGACTTGAAATCTGTAAAGCACAAATTCAAAAAAGTGAAACTTTGGCAGAGCTTGCATTATTGAAAAATATCTTATATTAGAGCAGAAGTATCCAAAAGATAATACTTGTGATCTTGGAAAAATTGCACATAACACCTGTGAAGAAGTTACCCAACTTCTTCAAGCTGACTAAGCTAGCTGTTGTAAGCTGTTGTATATGCCCCTTCAAATGGAAACACAGAACAATATTCATGTACAGATGAGGAACAGTTTTCTCAGAAACAATCAACAGATTAATGTCACTAGTGGTGACATCTTTTAAAGGTTTTGATTGCAGTGGAGCTTGAACAGAGTGGAGCAGGAAAAAAGAGAGATGAATATTGAAAGGTTACATAAATATTGAACTATAGCAGTTTCCTCCTCCCCTCTTTTTTTCTACTCCCAACCTATTTTACTTAAAAGGAAGAGCTCCTTCCTAGCAGCATCTCTGCTTAAATCGTAGAACAACAAATTTGGAATGTCTCTTTATGATGAGTTGTTTAATTCTTGACTGAATGCAAGATCACACTGTCAGCATTGGTTAAAAAGAGAAACAGGATACTAGACAAAGACCAAAAAATCATGTGACAACACAACTTGTCGCTTCTTTACGAAGAAAGAATTTCGTCCGCTCAACAAATGTGTCGTCTGCATAATTAAATCGCATACAGTTAGCAACATCGGAATAACTCATTACAAAACATTAACATGTCATCACGTAAACGAAGATGATTATTTCAGAAAACCTCGGTTATTATACGTCCAGTTATAATCATCAATGTTGCAACCCCCTCCCCCTTCATTATGTATGAAGAGAAGCCATAAAGGCTATGAAACCATGCCCTTCCCTGCTTACTTCTGTATTGTACATCAATACTGCCACTTCTCAGCTGGTACTACTATTACTAAGTGTAATCTTAACAATTATCAGTGGATAAACCAGACATCTTATGATAACACGCAGTAAGGATATATGGATTACCTTTATGTAAGGAATAAAATGAGTCTTTCTCGGCTTTAAGGAATAAATGTGGCTTCTGGTGAGGTGTAAAGGATATAATATTAACCTTAGTGGTATCTGTCCAACACTTTTTGAAGAACGAAAATCTGACCTGAAAATCTGACCTCGGGGGAAACTGAAATCGGATTACTTAACCCAATTAGAAAAAAAAATTGTTCTAGATACATATTACAAAATAAAATGTGGCCGCTTGTGAGGGGTAAATTTTGTTTTTGCAAAAATATGCTGGCCGCTGGTCGCGTTAGCCGGGTGGCCTTTCGTGAGGGGTAATTTTGAACACAAATTCGTCGGTGCCTTCAGATTCTGGCCGTAAGGAGCGGGTGGCCGCTGGTAAAGCGGGCCATTCAAGAGGAGGACTACTGTATATTAATTATAAGAATTCTTTTTCATTATATCAATTGGGCTTTTCATCTGGGACAATCTTTGGTAATTCAGACAAATGGGGAATACTATACTTAGAGGTAGTAACATCTTTATAATATTATGTACCAATTATAGGCCATTTTGTAGGTATACTCATGATGAATACCATATTTAACTCTTCTACACTGGTGCACATTATTTTTATTTGTATTGTATTTTGTATTATGGACAAGTGGCGTAAGTTACTGAATAAAGTATTATTATTATTATTATTATTATTATTATTATTATTATTATTATTATTACAGGAGAATCTGTCTTGAAATACCACCCTTTCTGCCAGAAAATTATGGTCTTTCAAGACAGGTGATCTCTCATAACAGGTCACAGTGCTATAAAATCTTCAAGTTTGTGCAGTGATGATATGGTCTCTCAAGACAGGTGGTCTCACATAGCAGTGGTCTTTCAAACTAGGTTTCACTTTATTATTTTTATTAACATATAAACAAGTGCCTGTGATGCAGCAGTTGATTGCATCTGCTGGATGTAAAATTGTGTTAGATTTTGTTTGTAAAGTGTATTCAACCGAACTCCCATTCATGGATTTGTTCTAGATGAGATTTCTTTGCATGAGGAAATTGCATTATTTCTTCTGTTCTGAAGATAACATGGTAATATCTTCCAAGTTCAAGTGAAATGTAAAAAAAAGTATGAGTGGCCAAAGTGGGGCATACCTTAAAGGCCTAAAACATTGAATAAAAGTCTCACACAATTAAAATGTAGTCGGTTTAAAACTATTTTTTTTTGTTATCTTCAATGAGAATGGCATGTAAATAGATGCTAATTCTATATCTGTATGTAATATGCATACTGGAAATGTTACTAGTATGTTAAGAGAGGTCACATTACCAGGCGAAGTGGACAAAAGGGCAAAAAAGTCGCCTGAGAAGCGTAAACTTTGCCTTTTTATGTTAGGAAAGCGAAAATGGCTTCGAACTCTGATCTTTCCGATATAAAATGACTGTAGATTATGACTTTTGAGATGCCTTCTCACTGTAGCCAGCAAGTTCTGGCACTATTGTAACCCAACTCCAAATGTATTTATGTGGTGTTGATACCAATCAGCTTACATCAACAAAGAAATTATTGCACATTCACATGCAAGTTTTAATAGCTAACTGACCATTAACCCCTTTCCGGAGCAAGATGCTTAATTTCATGAAGTTGGGCCTAATGTGCTATGAAGAAAATATACTGAATTCTGTTTCAAAATTTAAACATCAATATGCAAATAGTAATTTGCTTTTAAAAAAATATCGGTGAAGAGTATTTCCTAATTTATTTCTTTTTGATAATAGAGATTTTAACATGCGTATCTGCATATTTTCTGTATAAAATCAGTTTGAAACAGTCAATGAACTTTTAATGGCAGACATCGCTACATATATGATAAAAGACTTCATTAAACTGAAAATATGAAAAATATAAATAGTAATGAAGCAAATAATATTTAACCAATGCATGTCGTTATTACCAGTAGGTAGACAAACCAGAAATATGCAGTCCAATTAATAGATTTTTGTAACGAAGCAAGAAAGTGTGTATTTCCAGAAATGCTTTCCATCTAAAAATAGATGGTTGGGGGAAAAAAAATGTCCAGTTTAGTTATATCGACATTAGTGATTCAGTGAGTTGTCTAAGAAAAGTTACAGTAATGTTTTATTGGGAACAATGAAATCAAGAGAGAACAGTATGGTTTCAAGTCACTTGTGTATTTATTCCTATGTACATGTATTAGGGGATTTTTCAAAGAGTGCAAGAAATCTTTTTGACTGCAACTGTACAGAAAACTTAAGAAAATAAAATAAGTGGTAGTTAAGCATTTTTACCAACTTGCAGTTAATGTGACTAGTTGGGACATCATGCTACACATCTGCCGGCATGATGCCACAGTGCTAGACATCAATATAAACTGCCACATTGCAGACATCTTAGTGACAAGACATGAAAAAATGTTAAAGCTTCGTTAAAAATCAAAATCACATCACAACACATCACCTCCTCAGTCAACAGTTTTTGTACATAAAAAATATAGAATTAAAGAAAATCTCATTTTTTGGGTAGATTAATGGAAATATTTTAACTCATAAAGTGTAAATATTTTGCATTATCACATGTGGCAATACAATATTTCCACCTTTACTTATATTGCCATATACATATATCTACTCAAGAAATAAAATATCTCATTATTAAATGATAAACTTAGTACATCATGACTATGTAAAGTGTATATAGTCATGTTACCATAGCAGGTTAACTGTGTGTTGTATTAGGAATGAGTATATGAATGAATGAGTAGAACACAAATGTTTCATTTGAGGCCTTCAATGTAGTGGCTAATCAAAGAACTATTATTATTATTGCATTACTACATCTTTTTTTTGTGCTAGTAATCAGTCCAAAGACTTTGTTCCATTCTCCAATTAGTAGTTTGAGATAGAGAATTTTTTTTATTTAAAAAATACATGATCCCAATACAGGAATAATTCTGCTTAATTAATTAGGGATACTAGGTGGCCCCAATTTCTTTTGGCAGCTGTACAAGTTTTATTTTGAAATATCCCAATTGAATGTTAGTAATTTGCATTTTCAAAACTTGTTCCTAAATTTGTTCCTATCCTTAATATGTTACTTGATCAGAAACTTAATTTTACTTAATTCCTTTCTAGAATTCATCATACAAAATGAAGGGGGAGAGGGTTGCTTTCAAGTGCATTTGATGACAACATGCCTGAGTCTATGATTGACTTTTAATGATTCAGCAGAATCAGCTCTCTCAAGCCAGAATAGGGTGAAGTTGGTTAAGATAAAGAGAAACAGGCATACAAAGTTTCTATCATTTACTTTAATTTGCTGTTTTTGCATATTTTATTATTGGTAGGGGGTGATCGGAAACCACTCCCGATATTTGCCCCTGCCGAATAGTGAAGTATCCGAATAGTGAAGTATCCGGCAACATCCGGATTTGCTGGTTTTCTATAGCCAAAAAAATCATGATCCAGATTTCTGCTTAGTGAATATGGAGCCTGACTCGTAATTTGTGAACAATACATACTGACAATACAAATTTGAAACTTACCAGCAGTCCAGCACTTAGGAATGCCATCTATCAAATACGCAAATCGTTTATAAATAATGCAATAAGTAGGTAACTTAAAGTATAACTTAAATACACATTTAAATTATTAAAAGTTAATTATTAAATAGAAATTACACCCCCTGGGCCTCTGGCCTTTTGCTTTCCTTGCCTTAAAATATGGCTTGCAAGCAGAGATGGTTGCAAGTAAGCAGTGACATCCGGATCTGGATCTGGCAAATATTACCCCAACTATCTGGATCCTGTATCTGGTGGCAAAATTCACATCCGGTCCCCTCCTAATTACAGACCTGTTTACCCGACGGTATTTGACCGTATTTGTACGGAATAAAGCCCATCCGTACGGTCATACGGTCATTTAACTGAAAATACGATTTGAGGTTGCATTTATTTATTACTTTTTAAAATTATTTTTTTAAGCCGTTTTTCTGTTTTGTTGTATCGTCTCTTTGGTCCGCATCCGCGTCCGCATTTTGTGCCACTTCACTTTTTTTGACATTCTCAACATCCGGTTGTTTAAACAAAGGAAAATGCCGCCGACAAGAAAGTTTCAGCACGAAATTGATGATGAAAATGGAAAGTCTAACACAGAAAGCACCATTTTCTACCAGTTTATTTTACTCTGTGGCTATGCCTTAAACCATCGTCAAAAGGAGAACATTTTGTGCATTGCACTGTTTGCAACTTAGACTTTTCCTGTGCACATGGTGGAAGGAATGACTGTTCACGGCATGTGGAATCTGGAATCGGAAAATCATACAAAATTGAAATCATTAGTGAATGGAAATAGAAACATTTTGTCTATGGTGAAAGGAAAGGAAGTCAGTGATCAAAACATACTTCAAAAACAAATAACACGTGCTGAGGCGATTCTATGTGATTCTATGTGAGTTGATCGCAAATATGAAGTTGTCATTGAGTACAGCTGACAAGTTAACGGAAGCAATGAAAAATAATTTATTAACCTTATTTCCATTCTAGTAAATATTGACAAAGATGATACTAGATTTTATCAGATAAATAAGATTGCCTTAACCTATCTAGATAAACTTATTTTCTAAGTGGATGGGTGGTAACAATGTCTGTCATAATGTTTTATATCAAGTCATCCTTAACCATGTAAAATAGAGAATTGGCTTTAATTAAAATGTTATGGATATGTGTGAAGCTGAGAAAACAGAATTTCTAGAGAAAGTAACGGAGGTAAACAACAATAAATTTGGTTATGTTGTGGTATTTTTTTGTGGTTATTATCACTATAATATGAACAGGATGTTTAAGTCAGTTGTGTTCAATTTCTGCATATTTGTGCCTTGAAACACAGAATTAACTGAATACCAGCGTCTTTGCAAACTAAGAGTTATTTACACAATATTGTATAGTCATTATGTCGTGTAATACTACATAATGATAATTATAGTATATTGATAGTATCTACTATTTGTGTGCTGAAAATACTGACTGCGGTCTGAAAATACTGACAGGCATTGCTTAAAATACTGACAGGAAAATTTATGGGTAAACAGGTCTGTAATTAATGATGAAATCTATTAAGTGTTAATAAAAATAGTATAATATTTTGCTTTTTCACACTTGTTTTATAACACAAAATGGCAGTCTCAAATATGTTTTACAGTAAAAAAAATTGCAAGTTTCCACACCAGAATGGCTGTTTTTGCATGTCTGTATGTTTTATATTGGATAAACATTAGTTTTAATAGTAAAGGACCTGGATATGTCCAGGTAAGGCAAAAAAAATCAAACTTTTTATTCATTTTTCTTGGATCATATTAATTTTAAATAGGAATTTCATAGAAATTTGTGTTCTTTTTTGAAAGGAAAATTTACACAACAATGATGCTTTTCTTTGTGTTGATTATCATTGCTTTGTATTAAAACAGAAGGGGCTAAAAGAAATGTCATAAAACCAGTGCAAGGTGAAGTTAATTGTGGGGGTTATTTAAGCCCACAACACATAGCTCACAAATTCAGCACACTTCCAATTGCTCCAGTGGCATCTAGTTTGCTGATGTCTATTTAGTACTTAATGCTGCAAAGATTCCAGTTTTTTTTTTCATAAATAGAACAGATCTTTAAGACAGATCTTTAACTTGATATGACACATGCAGTGTCATACAATCATAGGACACCTTTATTCCAATAACACACATAAAAAACAAAAGTAATGCAGCCTAAATTTCTTTTATGCTAGATATATAACATAAGTTTGTTATTATACTTGTTACAAAAAACTTGTTTTCATGCCAAGCAAATTCTGTACTAGCACTACTGTTTGTGAAGGCAACTTCACTGCAACACAAGATCAAATTTATTTAACCATAACCAGTTTTGTTTACACTATACACAGGCCCTTATAATAGGAAATTTGTACTCTGCTATAAAGAGACATGTGAAAATAATTGCAACAAAACGAACAGTGATGAGGAATAGAAAGTAAAAAAATATGAGAATTATATATTTTAAAATATATTTGTTTTGTGGTAAAAGTGTCTAGTTCTTGAAATAGGAGGGGGTCCCACAATATTTTTATTTAAATCATCCCCACAGTCTGATGCCTCAGTTCACTTTCAGCAATCAAAATAGTGCCCTTCATATTTTTGGACTTGGTGAATTTTTACATGTACCTTGTGGACAGTCATCACTTCATTATTTTTTTTCTTCAGTTCTATCAATCATATTCTATTTTTGTATTGGTTATTTCCTCCCCAGGCCATGTTTATTTTTGGTGTATCTCTGCCCCTTTTCATTGATTTTGACAGCTTTGAATACATGGAGTAAAACAATTCATAGATATATTGTTGTATCATTACTTTTGCCGTACAGGTATACATACATTATATTCCGTAATCATGAACAAGTATTAGTCTTTTACCCTTTTTAATCTTTAAATTAAGAATTAATTCAAGACCAACCACAGGCAAAACCACTAATTTTTATTAATAAAAAACAAAAACTTATTGCCCCCCTACCTCATCTTCAAATTAGCACTAAGGTGACATGATTCATAATGTCTCTGCTCTCACTGATTCCATGCTAATTATTTTGTCCCAACAGCATGTTTGGCATAAAAGAGACATTCAAAACATGTTCCCCATGTATAATGAAGTACTTTGCACATCATTTAATAGTCATTTTTACTTAAACTTACTCCATTAATTTCTTTTCTACATCTAATTGTATGGCTACAATTCCTGTGTCATACAGTGAAATATGTTATTTTGAATTTTGATTGGTAGTTTTTGTTTAGCTTATTCCAAATGTAATACACTGGAAATATTGACCAAGCAACAAAGAAACTTCACCAAAAATTGTTTTTTCTGTAAAATACTTAAATCATACATGGTTGAGCATATTTGGATTGTCTCTTTTTAATGTTGAGATATTTAATCTGTCACTGAATGTGCTGACAGGACAAATTAGTACAAATTAGCAAAGGGGCCAATTTCAAGTGTAACAAGTTTGTCATATTGTGTACATTTTTTATTTTTTTAAGATGGGGACATGGGTGTTGTCATTAGTTTTCCTTCTTCAGTAATAAAGCAGGTGCACCTGCAGTAAATTCAGTGTGATAGATTTTGTTGGTATGTGTTTCCTGTTGCACTGGTGTGATAATTAGAGTAGGTAGAGGTGGGATTTAAAAAACATACATACATACATACATACATACATACATACATACATACATACATACATACATACATACATACATACATACATACATACATACATACATACATACATACATACATACATACATACATACATTTCATCTGGGGGTGGGGTAGTGCTAGTGTCAACTGTGATAAACAGGGTCAGTTGACTGATATATATGACCTACAAGGTTTAATTAAAACTCTGACAACTAACAGGTAGTCAGTGTTAAAGTATTGTTGTCTTGTCATGGATGAGAATTGCATATTATTTTTGTTTTCTATGACTATTTAAAGAGGGTAACACAATTAGCTAAGAACTGACCTACCTTGAGGCCATCATATAACAGAATTTATTGTTGCTGCATCTCTGAAGCTTCTGGGGTTTGGTCTAGCGGTGGGGTTCTTCCTATAGACTTTAAAGAATTATGAGGAAGTTCCCCTGGTCCACTTTCAGAATGCTACTTCTGGACAATATATATATATATATATATATATATATATATATATATATATATATATATATATATATATATATATATATATATATATATATATATATATATATATATATATATATGGCAACGAACCCGCAGTCAGCAATGCAGACAGATAAATTATAAGGAAATAGGAAGATAAAATTCAAATAATAGCAATTTAATGAAATGATAACTTTAAAAGATCTTAAATTAATCACTGTCACTCTTGACCAAGTGACTGCCTAAATCATCATTTGATTCCAGTGTGAGTAGATTTTCCCTTCTCCTTGTGTGTTACTCATCTATTCTGTCTTCCTCTTGTCTTTCTCTCCTTCCGTTTCCCTTTCTGTATTCTGTATTCCTCTCGACTGTCTCTCTCTACTTCTGTTTCCCTTTTCCCTGTATCCCTCTCTTCTTCAGTCTGTCACTCAATGTCTCTCAAGGTCACTCAAGGTTGCTCGACTGTCACTCTAACGACCCTCACCCTCAACCCTCTCAACCCTCGAGCTGTTTTCCAAAGATTCCCTGAATCTGGCCAATTTATGGGCAACAGAGTTCTACCTCTGATTTTTCTGAACAAAATCGTTTATTGTAGCATTGAACTGCTTAATTCCTAAGATCGGTTATTATCCCAGGGTCAAATAAAGGCCCACCCACCTCGCATTTCGATTGGATGGCTCTTGACTCAGTGGTTCAAACTGTCAATCATCTGAATGTCTGTCTGTGGGTCCATCAAATGTTACAGTCTACATGTTTGGCGGGTCTTCTGTGGTTTGAAGTGGTTAAGTAAATAGTAAATATCCAAAATGTACACATGCACTTACCTCCTTAGAGATTATGCAGCTGCAGAACTTTTTCAGTTCATTAAAGCTGTTTTCAATCACTGGTTCTTTTAACTTTGTGGTAATATTGGTGAAAAAATTAATTGAAAACATTTGCAATGCCATTGTTATCACTGACTGGTATCATTCACCAGAAGTAAGTGAATTTTATTTGATCTTTGTGTGTTCCTTCAGTGAGTTTATTGAAGACTTTCCAAATGGAGTGTTTTTGTCTATTTTTGTTTTCAAGCAATGATTAATGATAATTTTTTAAAACTTTTTTAATCATACTTTGTATTTTATTTCTATATTTTATTGTGCATGGTTTCACATAGCCTTGAATTGGTCTCTTGTTTTCATAGCGTTAAAGATTTCATTAGTAGCCAATTATGTTGGATTCATTCTTTATGTAATTTCAGTGGTGCATGCTTAGAGACTATATCCATAAATAAGTCAGTCCACACCCTCAGTTTCATTTATGTCAACTTGGATTATTCCATCAGAGGTCTCCTAGTATTTTAAAACTAGGAGTCCAGGACTCCTAATTTGGCAATGTTACACTTGGCTATGTTCGCATACGAACTATGGCTTATAGCAACTTTAACACAGTTCTGAATCTCATTGAAATCATTTTTTCTCTGTTTAACTACAAAACACTTGTCATAATTTGCAAACAGCATTTTGTCCAAAATTTATATGGCAACAACCAGAAATGAAATAAATAACAGTGATAGCACTGGGCTTTGCCAATGTTGCAAATTGTTTTACATATTGGCCACAAAAATATACCTTCTGGCCATATTTTTGGCTACCACATTTTTGGCTGATAAAAACAGTAGTCTTGAGTTTGGAGTGGAGAAATTCAAAGGCACCATGGATATAAAAATGCACTGGAATCAATTGTTACATAAACCACCCTAACAGTTAATTGTTAAGTCATAATCCACTTGTGCTGATTTCTGTCCTTGCTACTTGTATGCTGTAATATAGCCATGCAACTTACTGCAATCAATGGCCTCTAATGGCAGAAATATGAAATGATTACAGTTGACCACAGGATAGAAATTAGAAAAAACAAACAAAAAATCACCAGAAAAAAAGTTTTGCTGAAACTTCAATGAAAAGTGATTACCTCTGAAGCACAGATATATGCTAATGAAATTTTTTAAAAACTGTGTCAAAGTTCTACAATTCATTTGATGTTGCCACAAATGGGTATTTGTTTTGTCTTCAAAGAGAGCCTTTAGCGGCACCTTCAATAACACATGCACCTTGGTCAAAGAGGTCAGCAACAAACTAAAACTAAAATAAAAGCATTGCTTCAGTTTTCAATGTGATTAGAACATATTTATTTTGCCACAAAAGTTTCCTCCTTGCAACAAAAACGTATGTATGGAGGACTCCTGTGTCAGCAATTTTATGTGTCCCAAATCAAAAGTTTGCGTCCAAATACACATAATTAAACGTTTCTGAGATCTCTGATTCTATGGAACTTTTAATAGGTCATCGAGAAATTGTTCATTAACATTTTTGAATGATCTGTAGTTTTGTGTGTATTTTTCATATTTCTCTTGCATTTAACCTTTCTTGTCAAAAGAGTAGGATAGTGGTCACTAAGACTAACTTTGGTATATTAACATTAACACAAGCCACATTGTCTGGTAAGTTGGTATAAATGTGATCAATAAGAGTGCTTGATTTTTCTGTTACCTTGTGGGGTTATTTACCAGCAGGACTAGGCCTAAATGGCCTCTTTATGCTAGTGCACTGTAAAAACTCAACCAACCTAATGATTAAAAAAATTCCATCCATTTTTCCTGAGTATTGAGAAGGTCCTGATTTTATATCACCTAGTATATATGTTTCATTATCATGTGCAAGAACATAGTCCATTCGTTTCCAAAAGTTATCATTCCAAATTGCTTTGGAGGAAGATTGCCTACAAATGAAACCCACTAGGAATGATTTGGTATTATTTTGAAACATTTCCACTCAGATACTCTCAGTTTCTCCATTTTGCAGGTACACCTTCCCTAAGGTATACAACAATTCTTATTCTCATTCTCTCTCTCTCTCTCTCTCTCTCTCTCTTTCTCTCTCTCTATGTATGTATATATATATATATATATATATATATATATATATATATATATATATATATATATATATACACACACATACATACTCACACTTGCAAATCTGTCCATCTCTCTGTCTCTCTCATGAAAATAGATAGTTACAAGTAAACAGTGAAAAATGAAAAGTAGGATTTAAATGCATATATACATTTTTGCTTCATCTATCAAATAACTTTTGAAATGACATCAGCAGGACCTTCATGTATACATAATCAGTTAACATTCCCTCTCTTTAGATATACCCTCAGGCTATTTGGTATCAGTTTTATACTCTCATAAAATATTAGGTACACAAGTAGAGACATTAATACACTGAGTTTATATGCAAGCTATACTTAAATTGTAGGGAGAAATGACTTCTCCATTTGGTTAGAATGGAGAAGTGGGAGCTAAACTGGGAGAAGTGAGACCAAAGCCCAAAGTGAGAAATGCAAAATATATGATATAATATATATGATAATGCAGATATATATATATATATATATATATATATATATATATATATATATATATATATATATATATATATATATATATATATGTGTGTGTGTGTGTGTGTGTGTGTGTGCATATATATAAAAACACACACACATGCATATACATACACATACACATGCATACAGAGGTTGGATAGGATTTTAAAACTAGGTGTCCAGGTAAAAATAGGAATGTCTCCAGCAGAATTTGCAGTCCCACCAGCAAAAGTTGCAGTCCCCACTAAGCCAGACATCACATACTTTCATGCATTTGGCTACAGTATCATCGGAACTATCAGTTCTAGCAACCTTGGCACTCTTCTGAATCTCATTGAAATCTTCCTCATTTTTCCTTTTAAGCCAAAATACTTGTCTAAATTTGCAAACGGCATTTTGTCCAAGTCTCTTGATTTCAAGTTTGCAGGCAGTCTTTATACAACAACAACGGAAAACTGGGCTTTTCTGGGTTTCGCCAATGTCACAAATTTTGATTTTGTTTTACATATTGGTGCAAAAAGTATGCCATCTGGTGTTATTTTTGGCAACAACAGTTTTGGCTGATAAAAACAGTATATACAGTCTTGAGTTGTGAGTGGAGGAATTCAACAGTACTATGACAGAAAGCAAACTTGGATATAAAAATGCACTGGAATCAATTGTTGCATAAACAAATCCCTATTTCATATTAACAAACCACCCTAACAGTGCATTGTTATCTGTGGTATGCTGTAACATAATCAAAATAGCCCTGGAAAGACTCCAGGACAAGTGATTACCTTTGAGGATGGAAATGTGAAAGGACTATAGTCAACCACATGACAGCATTATAAAAAAACAAAAGAAAGAACAAAAAAAGTTTTGCTCTAACTGCAATGAAAACTGATTACTTATGAAGTACTATATACTACAGAAATTTATAAAAAAAATTTATCTCAATGTTCTGCAATTATTTAATGTTGCCACAGCAATAACAAATGGGTATTTCTTTGGTCCTTCAAAGTAAGCCATTAGGGGCACCTTCATCAAAGCAAGATGGCGACCTTTGATCAAAGAAGTCAGCAACAAACTAAAATAAAAGCATTGCTTCAGTTTTCTTAGTGATTAGAACATATTTATTTTCCCACAGAACTTTCCTCCTTGCAACAAAAACATGCATATGAAGACTCCTGTGAGGGTGATTTTTGCATCCCAAATCAAAACTTGCATCCAAATATGTGTAATTAAGCGTTTCAAATATATATATATATATATATATATATATATATATATATATATATATATATATATATATATATATATATATATATATATAATGTTGCTGTATTATCTTATTTAAAGATTTTTAACATTTTTTGAAACAACCCCTAATTCATGTACATGGTAATAAATTCACAAGTGACTTCAAAACATACTCTTTGTCCTGATTTACTTGTTCACAATAAAAGGTGACTGTAACTATTCATAGGCAACACACATAAGTACTAAAGTAAATAGATAACAAAACTGGACATGGACATCCAAAAACACATATTGCACCAAGCAAGTGCATCTATTTTTAGAAAGAGCGTTTTTCTTAATAAAACTATATGCTTTCTTGCTTTGTTAAAATAAATTCATTAATGACTGCATATTTATGGTTGAATTATTTGTCTACCTACTGGTATTAACCATATAAGTTGGTTAAATATTATTTGCTTCACTACTATATAACACTTTTGTAATTTTGTGAAAATTATGGTGGGTCAGAAACAACCTTGACCTTGCAGCATTGTTTCAAATTCCACAACAGAGATTGTCACATGTTTTTGACCTACATTATTAAATATTTAGGTTAATTCTCCTATGACATATTTAAACTTTGTTTTCATTATGTTATATATTTTTTAAAAATCTATTTGCCCAATTTTTTTACGAATACAGAGAGTTTAATTATGTGGTATATCGTATATGTAGCAATGTCAGCCATTACATCTTCGTTTACAGTTTCAAACTGACATTATCAAGAAAATATGCAAATATGGCTGTTAAAATCTCCATTTATAAAAACAAGAAATACATAAGAAAACACTCATCACCAATCACATTTTTAAAAGAAAATTATTATTTATATATCGATGCATTTCACCTTGGATTACAACAGTTCCAGAACTTGCAGATGACAAATTTGAAGAGTAACACTATAATATATCCTGGGACTCAACTTGAACTGTTATTTTGAAATATTCATTCATGTACATTATTTTTTAAAGGAATTACGTGTATGTACATATTTTTTTAGACCCAGAATACTGCTGACTATCATTGAATTATCCAATACAAGGTTTTGGTAATTAATGCTATATTGTTCTTAAAATTTGATCTTAGTTTATATGGAGAAAACATTTTGTAGAATACAGCTGTATTTAATGGAACATTGACTTTGAAGCACATAAATGCAGAAAATCTTTCAGAAAATCAGTTATCTATTCATAACTATTTTAATTTTCCTAACAGGTCTGATGATAGTGCATCAATGGAGACATACATTCAGCTGAGTTACTAAATTTTCAAGCCCTTGTTTCCCCATGTTTCCCCATTTTTTCCCCATATTGTTGAACAGTAGTCAGTCATTGGAAGTATATAAGCATTATAGTAAAGAATTTGGGAGTTCTTTGTCAGGTACACTTTTGTTCTAAGCAATAAAATTTAGACAATCTTTGCTAGCTTAAGTTCTGATATGATAACCCTGTCTACACCTTGGCATATTTAGCAGATATTTCTGTGCTTCAGGTCTGAATTTTATTGGATACAGCAGCAAGCCACTGCATCCAATCAAAATCAAGTTGTTCAGTTTGAACAGTTTTTTTCATGACCATGACAAGGGTAGCATGCAACTTAATGAACTGATCAATAAACAGTTTCCAGTGTTTATATAAATACTTTTCACTCAAATACACTAGCAATGGCTTCCCTCTGGTACATGGTCATGCTTTCTATGTATCCATTTTTGGCTGATGTATAGTGCACCAGTTACATATGCTGTTGGTTAGTTGGCAATACATGCTAAGGGTAGCAACTCATGAAATTCGTTAGATGTCTCTAGGACAAAGCACTAAAATATCTGTTGGATCTGCCAAGGTGTAGATAGGGTTATAATATTGGAACCTTGGCTGGGAAAGATTGGTTTCTACATACATTGTCTACTTATTTTTCCCACTTGTGTCAAGATTACTCCAAACAGCTTCTCATTCTTTACATTTTCAACTGCCTTATTATTAATGTACAGTGATATTTCTTTCTTTTTTTAGCTGCACAAGTAATATTTTTTCATCTGTGCCCAGAAACACAGAGTTTGTCTTAGATACATTTATTGGAATCTTGTTTTGTTTTGACCACTCATTTGATGCAAGGTCTGAACTTTGTTTTCATTTCAGGGTATAATCCTGATTAGCAACATCCTTTACAAAATATTTTACCTTAAAATATGCAAATTTGGGCAGGCAGGCAGTCATGAACTTGTGTACTCAAGAAGTATGTTCTTTTTAAAGAAAAAATAACCCCCAGAATTGAGGCTATGTAAAATAAATGATATAGTATTAATTCAGATGTTTCTTCATTTATAGAAATCATAAGTCACAAGTCCTGAGAAGAATAAAGGGATACCACAGACACTTTCCATATGCATATAAGTAGTAGCAAATACATTTTTCCTCTGTGACGTATCAATAGACATTGGTCCTTGATGAAGAAACTGTTGCTTCCTCTGCAGTCATGTCTGTATTTATTTTTTTGTTTAATACAGAGTGGGAGAGTATTCATAAAGCGAAACAAAATAATTGTGTAGTTACAGTCAGCCAACTGTCCCTGTCTCATTGTTGACCCAAGCACCTTCCCCCATGGTAATAAAAAAGTCAGATTAAAATATATATGATATTTTAAAGACAAAATGACCTGTCTACAGTAATTTTGAAAACATTTCTATAGGAAACATATTTTTTATGGGACTAAATAAACAAAAGGAGACTCAGATCTGAGCCTTTTGGAACACTGCCTTATATACTAGGGGATATAATGAAAATTTCCTATAGAGATATGTTGCTTCCTTTCACATAAATACGAATTAATCAATTTTTTTTTATGGTCATGAAATCTATAATAATGATTCTTGCTTGCAAGATCTCATTAGAATCTAGATCAAAGTCTTTGTTAAAATCAAGAAATAGTATGCCAGTTAGATTTCTTTCACCTATTTATCAGTAAAATTGATATGTTTATCCATAATTTATCATATCTTAGACTGTGTATTGTCAATCTTATCAGTATGCAGCACACGTTTTGCTTTTCTTTTAATTCCCAGAATGAGTCTGTGGCACTACATGATGCAGGGAAGTTGCCAGCTTCCTTTAGGGGAATACCCTGACAATTGGTAGGCAATGGTCATATCCCAAGTTGCGAATCACAAGTAGTGGGCCCTGCCTTCCTGACATAAGGGAAACATGGTCTTGGACAAGTAGACTTGGATTTAAATCAAAGAGTCAAGTTCCCCAATCATATACTCCCCAACAAGATCTAGTCACAAAAGGGATTCACTGAGCACCAGGATTCATCCCAAGTGGCATTTCACTTTGTCCATACTTTGCAACAAGTACCAGGTCACTGGTCATTTATTACCAGGTATGGTGTACGGCACAGATTTGCCATTTTCAGCCTTAACCCTTTCATCACGGCAGACCGGAAAAGCGGTCGGGGAAGTAAGTCTGTAAACACTATGGACCGACTTTTCGGTCTGGGGCAGAGTTCTTCTTTAACCTTATAGTACCCAACTAAATAACTTTCGGGGTACCTCTAATAACTTCCATCTTGTAATGTAGATGTTAATTTGGATGATCTCATGAGTTTAGCTTGTATACAACTAGAAATATTGAACAAAGTAGGAACTTTTAACATGTTTTCCGAATGCTGAAATTTGTATCCAAAATGGCGGCGTTTGAAGATATTTAAGAGAACAGTTATCAGAAGATTTTAATATTTTCGACCTGTAAATTTGGATGAAAATGAGAGAAGACGTCTGGAGAGACAATGGAATGCACTTGTGGGTGACAGTGATGACGATGAAGAGGACTTTGAAGGATTTGAACCAGAGGAATTGTACGCTCCACATGGTTTTATTTGGATGAAGCCAGAAAACCAATGAGATTTGTTTCAGTTTTCTGACAGAATATGGCACACCCGATTGTTAGACGGCTCCAGGAAAGCTTCGGAATATTTTCAAATATTCTAATCAGATGAAGTTTTTGGAAAAATTGTCCGTTTAACGAACTTCAATGCGACGATCAAACGTGGCAGAGCGATATAGGTGTTTGGACAGATCTCACCTTGGAGATCATTTTGGTTCATTTTATAGAATTTTATATATTTTGGATACCATGAAAGAAAGACTTAAACTGCTACTGTGATTATTCACTAGTACATCTAGGGTCAATTGAACAAGTTTTGAGAACTTTCCATGTTTTCTAAGAGGTAATAAAATAATTACCTGTATTTTACCTGTTGTGTTACCTGTTTGCACCTGTATTTTAACAGTTGTAATAGATATGCACATTTTATTGAATTAGTTATAAAATATGATTTTTAACCTTGATTTTGGCACTTAACCCTTTAACTACGACTACCGCATCTGAACGTCACCTGTAAATACCTCCTGAACCCCACTGACGCATATATGCAGTGTCGATAAGCCTTGTTTAAAACCCCTGTGTCGCTCATAAGCGTGTAGTTCTGCTGTACTCAAAACCCCAGTGTCGCATCTATGCAGATGTAACTGCTATGTTAAGTAAACGTTGATTGGTTGAAAGTACAGATATTTACTTATTTTTCATTATCATAACCAATGAGAAGACTGGTTACTAAACATTTTGATACCAGTTGGAAAGCTGAGAGGTTAAATTTAGACATGCGGGAAGGAAATTTCCGGCAATGCACAAAACACATGTAGTTGAGATAAACAAAAATGGATTCCTAGTCAGATATTTGTGACTTGAAAGGGTTCAGTGCAAGCAATATCGAAGAGTTTAATGGATCATTCTTAGTAAATGGATCAGATAATGATGTTAGTCCCGTTTCAACACTAGATGTACGTGATTTTGAATCAAATGACGATTTATTTTGTGTGATTCAAAACAGTTTACGCGATGGGGATTACTTATCTTATTGTTGTAGGAGTAAATAAAATGAGATATATGAATAACAAACACTATACAAGGTAAGCTGCTTTTTATTTCACTGAAATCCAGCAAAAACTAATGAAATAATGAATATAAATGTAACCATGTTTTTATTGTCAGTTTCCATAGTCAGCCATGACGATGCTCTAGTATTCAGCCTAGCAAACAGTATCAGTAGTCTCAGTAACTGATACACTATCACTCAGCAGTAGTGAAACTGCAGAACAGCTGTAGTAGTTAAAGGGTTAATCCAGCCAGATATCTTTAACATTGGCAAAGTTATGTTGTTTCAAAATGCACAAGTCATTTTGCTTTACAACTCCAAAGTTACTTAGTGTTGAGGACTCTATGCCTACAAAGTTACTTAGTGATGAAATGGTTAAGTCACATCCCCTCTTTCTCACTATTCCTATTTAACCTATGGCAAGCTTGTTAACTCCCACTTATTTGTGAGTCATCTGTATCTCTTTTGGCCATGACACCATAAGTGACTTTGATGTGGATCTATGGAGAAGGCAGGCCCTAGAACTTCCTCCCTCTTTCAACCTTGCTGTTGATGTAAGTGGAGGGGGACTACCACTCCCAATCTCCGATACCAGTACCTTTTTCCAGCTAGAGTGGATCAAAGCTCTTAAGCTTTCTGGACACAGATGAATTCCCGGAAGAACCATTGAGACAGGTGATGGAGCAGAAAGAGGTATGGACTTAAGACTTTTGGTAAGGCAGTAAATGAGGTTTAACAAAGACTTCCACAAGATCTGCTGTTGGTGTTGGTGAGAAAGCTGACAAATAAATTGTCTATAGGCCAAGAAAAGGCCACACCTGTAGAAGGAGTTGTCTGTATGTTTCAACCAGTAGCTACAGTGTCTCTTGACCTACTTGACCCCCCTACACATGACCCCCCCCTACATACTCTTGAACTCTGGTGCCTTTAAGGTAGGAATTTCGAAAGACTTTAATTGAAACTAAAGTTGCAGATGCTACTTAACACAGACTTGCATGCTGATCATTTAGTTCAGCTGCTTCCTTAACCCATTCTATCCAGATTACACCTCTGTTCGTAGACTCCCATTGTATCCGGAATACACTTTCAGTCTTAGTTTCACTAGGTGTTTATGTAGTGTCTCTAGAAACACATGTTATACATCACAAAGACTGGTGTACTACTTAACTGACAACAGGAAATGGTTAAAGCATGCATGTGCAGAAAAATTTGAAAAAAAATGTGGTTAAAAACGAAACATGATTTGAAAATTGTTCAATAAAATGATAGACAACAACTCGGATGTAAACATGGATATTCATAGCGAAGGTAATGACATTGAAGTTGAAGTTTTTGATGATTCTGAAGATAATATTGACTTAATTGATGTAAATGAAGTTGATGAAAGAGATGGTGCATGACTGCATCCACTTTTCGACAGTGATTCGGACAATTACGCTAACTTTTAAGGATTTAAATATGATCATGTATGGGGTGATTTTTTTTCTCCTTGGTTGCAGCCACAATTTAAATTGATTGAGGGGCAACTATTCAACACCCAGAAGAATACTGACCTAGTGATGATGTGGACTTCAAAATTTGGACAAAAATATTAATGATTCAGTTTTAAGATTTCTAGGATTAATTTGTGGACAAGTTTTTTTTTTGAAAAACTGCAGACTGAAGTACATGTTCTAGATCGTGAACTCAACAAATTGTTCCTAGTATTTAGTTGTGCAGTTTTGGTAAAATTATTATAATGTTCGAACTAGCAGTGCTATAAACTTCAAATTTGGACCAAAATATTAGAAATAGAATTATCTTTATTTTATTCCCATACTATTTGGAGCATTTCATTCATCTTCACGGAGAAAAAATTCACTGAAGTTCATGGGGTTTTTTTTGTTTGTCAAGCCCTATTTCAAAATACAGTTGTGAGCTTGTACATTATTAAATTTTAACAAAACATATCATTGTTGCCAATTTTATTACCTTTTCAGAGATGCATAGTTTTATATACTTTAAAAAAATAAATGACAATGTTACATTTTTTGTAAACATGGTGAAGGTCATCAAAATTTCTTCTGCTGCTGCTGTGTGATGCTCCGTTTTACCACAGTGTATTTAGAATTGCTTCTCAGGATAGAATGTCAAAATCAAGGTTAAAAATCAAATTTTATGACTATTCAATAAAATGTGCATATCTATTACAACTGTTAAAATGCAGGTACAAACAGGTAACAACAGGTAAAATACAATTATTTTATTACCTCTTAGAAAACTTAGAATGTTCTCAAAACTTGTTCAATTGACCCTAGATGTACTAGTGAATAATCATAGTAGCAACACAAGTCTTTCTTTCATGGTATCCATAATATATAAAATTCTATAAAATTAACCAAACTGATCTCCAAGGTGAGATCTGTCCACACACCTAAGTGACCTATATCGCCTCTGCCACGTTTGATCGTCGCATTGAAGTTCGTTAAAGGGACAATTTTTCCAAAAACTTCATCTGAATAGAATATTTGAAAATAATCCGAAGCTTCCTGGAGCCATATAACTCTCGGGTGTGCCCAACTCTGTCAGAAAACTGAAACAAATCTCTTTGGTTTTCGGGCTTCGTCCAAAAAAAAAAACCACGTGGAGGGGTTAAATACGTTGAAAGAGGAATTATTGTCTATTGTCTGGCTGCATTGCAGAGATTTTGAAATGCCAATGCCAAGACATCATGACAATGCAGTCTCAATGTCCAAGTTTCTCTTGCAGAGCTGCTTCATTTTTGTATTGATGCTACCTTGGAACAACATAAAGACTTGTGGCTTGCCCCTCTTTTTGTGGAGGTATTATTTGGAGGTCTGATCCATACAGTGGTCTCACATGATTTGGGATGAATCATCACCAGTCCCAGGTCATGGTATTAGTCTCACTTGAACTGGTGAAGAAATGTCCCCATCCCAAAAGTTCCACAGCTTCCCCACATAAACAATTTAAATAGGGAAACCTTCAACGCTGGAATTAGTCTCATCGTCTGTAGGTGCCTGTCTGGAGAGTTAGCTGGAAGGGCCAGGTGAGGAAATTTATGGAACCCTTCCACTTACTTAAGGAGAGAGATAATCATTCCTAGGAAATTACACTCTTCCCTGACATCTCTCTCAATGCATCATCTTCCCAACAATCAAGTTGGTGCCAAATTAAACCTTTTTATATATAACGCTTGCTCAGACCTCCCAAGATAATGCATGGGTCCTTTACACACAAGGGATAGTTCCAGGGCTTTCTACTTTTTTTCAGAAGCAACCATTTTGTTCCACCCGTTCCAACTGGAATCTATTGGAACTGGTGTGCACCATTGTTAGGAAAGGCACAGTAAATAGAATAAGGGTAAATCCGTTACTTTATTCCAGCAGACAAGAGGGATTTGACTCCTCATTGATATTTCCCCTTTGGGACAGATCCTTCTGGAACAGTAGGCTAGATGACAACTTTTTTTGCCAAATAATTGATATTCATTGGTACTTAAATAAATAGAGTGGACAAGAGGTCCTTCTAGTTTGTGGTTGGCACTAACCATGAAACCCATGAAAATTTCTACCCAATATAAAATAGTAAAATTACATTATCCAGATCTTCAGAATCTTGTTGATTCAAACATGGCTGTTTCTAATCCTAGAAAATGTGTGTGTGTGTGTGTGTGTGTGTGTGTGTATATATAAAACTTCATTGACTTGAACTGTTCATCTTCCAAGTGTATTCATTATGACCTTTGAATGTTGAATGAACAATATTGTTGTCAGTGTATATGTACAGTTTAACAACATAGCACAATCCTGGCAGTATCAGCTGAATAAGGTTAGTTATCCTGAAAAAAAAAATAAAAATAAACAAAAGGCAGAAATTGGTAGAATCAACAAAATACATCAGTATTTTTATACAAACAGTACTCAGTTAAAAACACCAAGATCTTCTCAGTTGAACATCATTTGATGTATCCAAATCAAAAAGGGCGATTCCATTAGTTACCTCTCACAGCAAGCAGAACATGCATCAGGCCTCATATATACCCAAGCTGGCAATAGCCTTATAGTGTAAACTGTCAGCCCAAATATGATTGGAGTAGTAATGGATGCAAAGCAATGATAGCTAAGAAATGTCCTAATTGGTTGAACTATGGACTAATGGGTTTCTTTTTAATGCAGCAACCATCACTCATCAAGCAACATAACCATGGTTATGACATAATGGTTATTCTCACCAATGAATGTAGTATCTAATAGGGGTTTTTCCTGAAAGTGGCTCTATGAAAACCCACTCAAAATGGCTGCTGTTTACAGAGTTGCCAAAAGGTACTTATATGGGAATTGGGTAAAGTGCCAAAACATGCCTCTATTGGACTTTGGTAGAGGGCCAAAAGGCGCTTGTATGATGATCGGTGGATTTTGAAAAATAGAACAACTTGTGTTTGTTTTTACTTTAGCCAGGAAAAGGGCATAAAGTAAGTATAGTTTACTAACACAAAGAGACTAAGCTGTGCAACAGTGTTATTATGGACTGGAAACTATGTGAAATATTCTTTAAAAGTTTTCTCCAGTTTTTCCGCAAAAACAGATCAAACTTCAAGGCATGGGTTATAAAGAATGTTTCATGAATCATGTATTTCAGGGTCATTGTTATATTGTGGGGTAAGACATGGTTTTTGAAGGTTTTAATGGCATTTTTTATTTATTGTTTCATCGATATACTGTACTATGAAATGGGAGTTGAGAGCCATTCCATGGGTAACTTACACAGGTTGGCTTTGTGAGCTTAGAACCTGTTATGCTTCTTGCTGTAGCATTAGTGGGTACTTTGATAGTATCTTTTATAGTGGTGCTTGTATTATCTCAGGTAGGGCCCCATTTTATAATTGTGGCAAATAGGTACAAATTTGATGACTTTCGCATAAGAAAATAAAGGTTTTTTACACATATTTATCCTCTTTTGAGTTATCAGACATTGTGTAGGCACCTTAATTTGGATGTTGTCCTATTTTTTGAGCAGATAATTTTTACATTTCTTTAAATTTTGCTTTTGTTAACACTATATAGTTACTACTACGCTGAGGTGCATATAAAAACTGCTACTGATACTCCTATTTACCGACTTGAAAAGTAAAGTATTTCTCAGTCACTCAGGACTGTTGCATTCTCTGTTATATGAACATGCCCATGAGACATGTTTGTGCATCATCACACACTGACTTTGTATAAATTTTCAGGAGGAGGTGACCAGACCTTGGAACAACCCACTAGCCGAGTTACAAGGTCAGCAGTGGATGAGGAGGATATCAGTATTCACCCAAGAAAGAGAAAATTGCGGCCAAAATCCGATCCAACCTCATCAACAGTTGCAGAAGTTGTAAATACATCCTACCCTCCTGTTGTAATAGAGAAACCGCCAAACCCATTTGAACTGTATCTCTCAATAAGAAGACAGGTTAGACTTGTATTTGTTTTTCTTCTTACTTAAATTTGCTGATATCTCTTTTTCTTTAGCCAGGAGTGACATTTTTGTGATTTGCAAAAGAAAGATTTGTTACTTCTAAAAGTTATTTGGTAGATGTTGAATGGGGAAAGCTGTCTTACTGTTTACAGAGGTGTATTCTGAAAATGAAATGCATCTATTTAAAATAAAGGGCATGAATCTTTTAAAAATAAAAGGCATCTAATGAAGAACTAAGATTAATTTTGTTGCAGTCTGTTTATTTTCCTATGTGAATTTTAGTTTGTAAATGAAGTTCATAATCATGCATTTCTAGAGTAGTATATGGGGTTTTCACCCCAAAAATTGATGCTACATAAGCTCAGTGCATATCTAACCTCCAACATGACCACTAAATCTTGGTATTGGTAGTTCTTCTAAATGGGTTGCCATAGCTCTTAAACAAATACCAAATATCCTTGTTACAGAACCATCCTACTTTGTTTGACTACCCCTTCTCCATCAAACTGGATTGAAAGTACTGAACTCGGCCTTCTAAATCCAAGTACACCTGTAAATGACCTGTGGGCCTTTTTTTTTTATTATTATCTAGGAGATGATCAGCCACTGTTTTATTGGCTGGATCATTTAAAGTAAAATTTGAAATTAAAGGATGGAATAAAAGAGAACTAGGCAGAGATATAGAAAAGAATAACACAAGCCCCCATGTATAAAATTCAACAATTTAATCAATTGCATAAACAGAAAGATGACATACATGATTGTTTTCTGTCAAAAATAGAGATATCAAATTATGCAAATTTCATTTAGCTGTTTTGTTACTGATAGATCAAATTTCATGATATGATTGAGTGACAGATTGCCTGGCATGAGAGCATGACCTGGTGCTTCTGTTCTTTCCCAAATCACTGCCAGTGTTTGGTTGATGTTTCTTTATCTTTCCTTCTCTCTCTTCTACTAGCTTCTCAATGTCAACTAATCTTAGTTACATACACTGCTATCTTTCCAGCTGTGCAGTCAGGTGTGTGTAAAACTATTACCTTTAAATATAATTTGTCCAGCTTAAATACAGGTCAGGATTTCCTTGTTCCAGATCACAAATATTCTCACTCATCAGATCTTCTCCTTAGAAAATCAACATAACTAGCTAGGGTCACACACTAACCACAACCACCTACTATTGATAAACAATCATATTGATCAGCATGTCTTTTCTAACACTCTTGCATTCCTACCAAGGATATGATATAACTAGTCCTCTTTAGATAAACCATTGCACCCCACTCTGGCTATAAATTTATCAACTAGCCACATGTTAACTCAGTTTTTTGTTGAAGAGAATTCACAACTTAATTACGAAAATTAATGGATTTCACTCCTCATTCCTATAGGTTAATTTGCTAATTAGCAATTCAGTGACATAAGTTTCTGGACATCAAGATAATCATTCCTCAGGATAAATGATTCAAATCATTTAAGGCAGATAATTTACATGTCCACAAGATATGTGTCGGAAGAAATGTATGAAATCTTAAAACATAATTTCTTAACATACAAGTAACTAAATTCCATACAACAGCTACAATTATTATTAATAGCGAAAGTTTGTTAATTGTTCCTAATTAATCAAACCTCAGTGTATTGTTGAAATTAATAATAAGGCGGAACATTTTCAAATGTTGGATGCCCATGCTCAGAGATTTTAATTTTCTACAAATGTACATCATTCTGCTTGGATGTATCCACGTGTATTCAATTATTTGTTCATTCTTGTAAGGGAAAAAAATATAAAATCATATGTCATATAAAAAGTATTTGCATGGAAAGGATGTGTCAATAAAGTTATCATAATAAATTAATCTAATTTTGTCATTATTTCTATGCATGTGTAAAATATATAGTTTCCTGCTTGTGACTGTTGGAGTGTTTGGCTAGCAAGCAACCTCACCTCTCAAAAAAATCTTTTAATCAAACAAACATGCAAACTTGAATTTCTTTGAATAGATTTTGCTGTGTTTATTTGTAGGTTATTACTGTGGTTAAGTGAATAAAGTGTGATACCACATCATTTTTCATTTAATTTATTATCAGATTAATTCAGATCAATTACCAAACTTTTGTTGTTAATGATGGTACCTTAATTGGTGTTGTTAAGCAAAATGCACAAATCAGATGGCTTCTTGTTATAGAAACGCACCTTTCTACAGCATATATTGACTTCATCTTCTCATGCTAATATTTTATGACTGTTGACAATGGTTACTGATTTGATTCTACAGGACATCTGCTGAAGTCAAGTCTTTAGAAGGAAATGGCATAAACAAACGCTAATGGTTGATAACCAAAACTTACTAGCCCATCAGACTATTAACATTATGAAAGTTACTAGTACAACAGGAAATATACTAGCCTGGGCTAGCGGACTACTGCTAATTTCAAGCACAGGCAATAATTACAACTTGCATCAGTGAACATTACAATTGAGACAATCCTTTGGTGCCTTTCCAAACTTTCACTCACTCATTGGAGAACTCTTCTGTCATTTCTCTGGATACGGGTCTCACAAATGTTCAGATTCACTTGTCCTTTTGACAGTTTGTTTGACAAGAGAAATTACTTATTAATTTTCCTCAAACCTTTCTTCCTGGCAGAAAAACTTAGCTTAATTCTAAGAGGAGAGCTATTCTAAAACCCCTGAATTCTGTCTGAGAACATACCCCTCTCATTTAGCTTAGCCAATCAGCATTATTACTTCAGATGTCAAATTTCTTATCAGTCCCATAGAAGTCAGAAAATTTTTCCCAGTCCACCTTTATTAAAATATCATTTTATGACATCCATTTCAAATTGAACTATGATTTCCTAAAAATATATTGGTTTAAATCAACTCAGGACAGTTTACCACTATGAGATCATGGTAACATCATGCCCTTCTCCAACTACTCAGGTGACCTAGTGGTTAGTGCATCCACCTTGGATGCAGATGGTCGAGGATTCAAACCCTGGCCGAGTCCTACTAGAGGCTTATAAAAATGGTACTAACAGCTGCCTCGTTAGTCATTAAGCATTAAGTGGTTAATGCTTGGACTGGTCAGGTTAATATGACTGGGAGAGACATCATGCTACAGGTCTGAGGCATGATGCCCCAATGCTAGACAACACTATAAACTGCTGAGCTGCAGACATCGTAGCGATATGACTGAAAACTTGTTCAAGCTACGTTAAAAATCCTAATCATGCACACACACACTCTCTCATTCTCTCTCTCCCTCCCCCCCCTGGTTTGAGTACATGTAATTATTATAGGTTGCCAGGCTGAAGCAATCCTAGCCAATACATCAAATTTTATGTTTACATGACATCAAATTTTATGTTTACATGACATCAAATTTTATGTTTACTGTCTAGATGTGCTGAACTCAACAATATGCACTAGAATGTACTGTGACATTTACTACCAAAGTGAAATTTACTTCAGAACTATTAAACAGAATTTTCCACCATTACATTACCATTCAAGGGAATGTGGGAGTTATATTCCCACTTTGCCTTCAAACATAGTATGTCGGCAGCATAAAATTTTAATGCTGAAAACAGACTGTATGTTAAGAACACTACTTGTTTACTGAAATGTGAATACAGTGAAAATCACATAGGGCCAGTGTAATGAACTAAATCTGGATACATTGTCTTATATGTAAAGGTTTTATAAGCTTGAATTCATATGACATCCCTGTTCTTATCAACTTGCTTATTGCACATCATCTATGACACTGAATATAAAGGGAAATGCTGGAGCAACCTAACCAGAATTTTGATGTTATGATTATTTTAGGAGGGAGTTTCATTTCATTTGATCTGCATTGTCATCAGCAGCCAAATTCCATTTTTCAGCACCTGTGTGTGTTTTCTTAGGCTTGAGTACCTTTCACAATATATTTGAAGATAAATAATCAACATCAAGTTTAAAAGGAGAAATGAGTCCTAATGAATTCACCTCATTGATGTTAACTTGTGGGAAAGCACATGTTGATGGCAAATAAGGGACATAATAAAAGTGCTTATTTAGTTACATGTACATGTCTTTGATGGCTCAATAAATAGTGACTTTAAAGTTTGCAGCCTTGTCAGTTGGAAAGTTTTATGGTAAAGTTTTACATAATTGTGAAGTTTTACATAATTGTGAAGTTTTACATAATTGTTGTTGTTCTGAGGTGTAACACTATTTTTTAGCACATAATAGGCTATACATGGTGGCCAGTATTAATGGTAGAGGAAGAAACCAGAAATCCGCAGAAAGAACCACCGCCCTTTTAGAAGCTGGCAAGCTTTGTCACATACCCATCATTCACAGAATCTTAGACTTGAACCTACACAGAGGTGAGATGGCAGTGATCCATAACGGAGAGTGCTTTAGACCACTAGGGGCCCTTTACATAATTGTAAAATTGTAGTGGTTTGCAGATGTCAAACTTGAGTCTGGAACATTTCGATTCTCAGAAACTATGCAGTTGAGAAGTAGGTTTCATTTTGCTAAATATGAATGGTTTTGCCTTCACATATAGGCAAGTGGAGGTATGAAATATGAAACACAACATTTTGTGAGGTTTTACATATGCTGTAACTCAACATACAAAACACTTTGGTGATTATGTGTTTGTTCATACATCACTTTACACACCCCATCAAGCTCAGTAAGGTACTTAACTTTTATATCAATACCATTCGATTCACATACTACTCACATACTATACTCACATACTACGGAATATAGCTCAGGAATGGGCATGACATATAGCCCATGCCAGCTTTTTGTATATATTAGTAACACATGTACTCAATTCTTTAATCCCATGTTTAATCCTGTGTGGGACACTTTACTGCTATTATTATCTCAATGGCCATGGAATAGCCCCATGTGGTCCTTTGTAAATCAACATTTGCTATTTTAAACTTCTAAAACACAAGTTGCAAAATTTGAACCATATTTTGCAAAGAGCATACTGGCATAAAGGGTTTTCATTTTCATTTAAATGACACAGATTCACTATCAGATACTGGCTAGTTTTAAAAAGAAAATCTTTAACCAATATCATGTTAAAACTGTTCAACAAAGTTTTAACAAATTTTACAGAAAACGCCCTGAAGGGCATTCAGTTTTTTAATTGATGAATCCAATCCAACATCAAATATTGATTATATTTCGAACAATAGAAAAATCTTTAAATGACTTCTTAGAACCCATAAGCAGAATTCAACCAAATTTGATAGAAAGCATTCTGGTATAAAGGGCTTTCAAATTTTCACCTAATTATGCTAGAATACTAACATTCAATTATATATATATATATATATATATATATATATATATATATATATATATATATATATATATATATATATATATATATATATAATTTAAAAAGATTTATTGAAAAAATCACTCATCAGAATTGACATTTGACTGAAAGCATTCTGGCATAAATAGCTTTCAAGTTATTTGTTGTGTTTAAGAATGTCAGTTTGCAGTGCTTATTCACTGTTTATAAAATACAGGAAAGCATTCAAATAAATTTCACAAAAACTGTTCAACAAAATTTGCCTGAAATTTAATGAATGCAACCTTGCATGAAGGACTTTAAAAATGCGTTTAGATGTCACCTATCTGCCATCAGATTTGCCAGCTGTTATAAACTAGTAAACTATATAAACAACTTTCTCAAAAACTACTTACTCTAATGTGACCAAAGTTACTGAATAGCATTGTGGTATGAAGGGCATTAAATTTTATATAAATGATAAATGGTTGCTTAGCCATCAGGTATGGGAAAAGATGGAAATAATTTAGAAAGCTTGAAAAACTTATTTCATAACATATGCAATTAACAGCATTGATAGAAATATCTGTAGAAAGCATCCTAATGACCCAGATATTTGGTCAACTGCTGTTGCATATCAGGCAGTGTGAGTTTTCTCCAGAACACTGTCTGGGCTTCTTTGAATTTATTTGCACACCTGCAGTGAGGTTTTTATAACCTGATTTAAAATGTATCACATGACAGCTTCAGCAGCAGTTGTCAGCATGTAAGAAATTTTCTCTGCTCAATATTTCATATTAAGAATAGCTATAAATAAATAAATAAATAAATCAGTTTCAGCATAGCATATTGCTTTCTGCACTGGAAAAAGTTTTTTATGTTGTTGACAATGGCAAATATGTAAAAACTTTCAGAGATTCCCTTGTTGTCATGTATTTCTCAAAAACAATTTTCACTCTCAAAATTTTACCAAATTGCACATTATCAATTTAATGTAGGAGGCATGGTAGCTTGTTTAGCAAATCATGAGACGTTTAATGTTTAATCCACAAAGCAAGGTTTCTCTACCTGCTCAAGCCAGCCCAGGTTGGTTGCCTCAGTGTGCCCTTGAGCATGGTAATTAAGGACACAGGGTACTAATGGTATGGAAAAATTGGAACCTGCCTGGATATGGGTGAACATAAAATACAGTATATATGGGTTCAGGTGTTCAGGATTGGTTAATAATGTAAGTTATGTTTTAGGAAAAAGAATCTTTTGAGAGCTTATCCTAGTTGCAAGTGAAAAAATACATTGTATTATTAATGGAATTTCAGTCCTTTAGCAGTCTTTTGGAACACCCAATACTAAAATTAGCACCTGAATCTTGGGTGCAGAATTGAAAACACCTTTCAAACAAGTGCAAGTCTAGAAAATGCCATGGCTCATATTCTTTCCTCTACACAGAAGCTGACATCCAGGTTTCATCTATACTGATAAATATGGGTTTGATCATGGGTACTCAGAAATTTTTACAAATATTATGGTATTTGCATAGGTTTACTATGGGAACTGAATTAGTACCGTGATTCCTTAAGTCCCATTTTTCTTCAGCATGACGTTGCCAATAATGTGTTGGTAGTGCCATTTAAAGCAACCAGCCAAATTACTGGATGGAAGAAGGCATTGCAATTACTTCAGTTTTTAGACCGATTTTAATGTTTGAATTGCTTTTTTTCATTGAGATTATATTTTGATGTTACCATCATTGCTACAGTCCAGGGATTTAAAAACCAATAAACCATAATCTCTCTATGGAAACAAAATGAGCCCTTCTTGCGTCCATGAATTACAGTGTAAAGGAAGCTGTCATTTTTGCAAACTACAAAAATAATTGAATTCAAGTTATTTACATAAGCCCTTATTCACATATGGTAAAGTATAATTTTCTTTCTTTTGCAGATAATGATGAGGAGACAAGCTCTCTCAATTATCTACCCCAAGACCCCTCAAGGCTATAAAAACTTTCTACTGAAGACGTGTAATTATGTCATAGAAGGGAATGCCTCCAGCACATTGTCTGTCCCCATGGTAAGTTATTTAGAATATCGAATTGAGTAGAAAAAGCACAGTTAGTTGGTTAATAAAATCTACATTTATGTTTCAAAATATACATGAAGATTAATATCTAATTTTAGTGTTATCACCTCATATTCAAGCATTAGCAGAAAAATACATGTACTAGCAATGACTTCAAGGGAGACTGTGTCCAATTAATCATAATTTTCCAGCATTAACAAATATGTGAAATTAATATCTGTTCAATGCAATGACTTCAGGGGAGACAATGTCTAGGAATCATCATGTTCAAGCATCAGTAAATAGTTTAAATTAATGTCTGTTTATTTTCATACTTATACAATTTTTGCCAGAACTGTTTCTTAATTCTGCATCTTTTCAGCTTTGCAAAAAAATAGTTTTGCTTTTATATTTTAAAAAAATCATGTTTGCAAAATAAATTTTTAATTTGCATTAGTTTTCGTGGATTAAAGAAAAGTGTTTCCAGGGTTCTCTATTACACACTTGAATTGGCATTACGAATATATGTATTTTATGTGTGGATGCATAAAATATACAGAATGGGAGTCCAAAAGGTATATACACTTACAGAAAAATGCACTAAAAATTCATTATTTGACAACAATAGTGGCCAATACCCAGCTTAGTGTCATTCAGGAGTCATTTTAGACTATCATTGCACACTGTTTAAACATTTTCAACATGCAAAATTAAAGGCAAATGTTTTGGATTGTATTTTTGGTCTTCTATTTTCAACATAGAATATTATATATATTTTGTGTTCTAGTGATTGCCAGATGGGGTTATTTGTTTCACTTTATTTTAGTCTAAACAAATTTTGCAGTTAAAAAATTTGAAGTTGCACCAGTTATCAGCTGAATTAGATTGCAAAGCCAATGCCGTCTGCTCTGCTTTGGATTGGACATGAGAGACTTGATTCTTAAAGGAAGAAATTCTTAGAAATAAATAATTCAGTGCTACTTTAAGGAATTATTTACTTTAAAAGAAAAACAGTTCAGAAAAAGAAGAAAATATTAACCCGGGTTGTGCAGGAACTATAAATTTATGTTGTCATCAGTCACTGTATGCTTGGACAAATAATTATTGTCCAAATGAACCTCTGTATGCTAATACTATAAAAATATGTATCAGAAAAATAGGATCTAGGGTGCCTGATCCTAGTCAGTCTACTACTTGCTAATTATATTGGGCAGATAGTGCCTACAGTAGTCAAGTAGCTGTTTGCATAACCTCATTGTAACAGAACATTACTGAAGTAATATAGTGTACTTAATGCTTCTCATCAGAATCAGATGTTAATGTAGACAGAATGGTAGCGCTTTTCTAGTATCAGCCATACTTTTATAGGAAAGCTAATTAATGGTTATTACCATACATATAAATGGGATAATTTTAGCTAGAATGATGTTGATTAGGGCTTTCATGGAAATTTGGATGTATTATTAATATTTGGTCTGAATATCACCAAATTTGGAAAAAACTATTTTACTGCACAAGTATACCACATGTTTTCATGGGTGTTGATAGGCAGGTGCTCTGAAACAGTCATATCTTATAAAGTAGTATTCCACCAGATTGCAGCATAAACATGTCTGCTGGTTTATTTATTGATGAGTCTATCATGAACTGAGCCTTTGCAATATTTTCTCAACTTCCCAGAATCAATTATTTGTGAGTCTGTCATATGAAGAGCCTTTGGGATATAGTCTCAATCTCACAAACTCATTTATTGATGAATCTGTCATGTACAGAGCCTTGGAATATAGTGTCAACTTCCTTGATTCTTTAATCAATGAATCTGTCATGTACAGAGCCTTAGGGATATAGTATCAACTTCTCATTTCATTTAATGAGGAATCTGTTATGTAGAGAGCCTTGAGGATATAGTCTCAACTGCCTCGATTCATTTATCGCTAATTCTGTCATGTTCAGAGCCCTGGGGATATAGTCTCCACTTCCCAGATTCTTTTGTTGATAAATCTGTCATGTATATATCCTTGGGATATAGTCTCTACTTCCTCAATTCATTTATTGATGAATCTGTTGTGTACAGAACCTTGGGGATATAGTCTCAACTTCCTTGATTCTTTTATTGATGAATCTGTTATGTACAGAGCCTTGGGTCTCAACTTCCAAATTCTTTAATCAATGAATCTGTCATATACAGAGCCTTGGGGATGTAGTCTCAACTTCCTTATTTCATTTATTGATGAATCTTTGGTGTACAGAGCCTTGGGGATATATTCTCAACTTCATCAATTAATGTAGTGATGAATCTGTTATGTACAGAGCCCTGGGAATATAGTCTCCACTTTCCAGATTCTTTTGTTAATGAATCTGTCATGTACATAGCCTTGGGATATAGTCTATACTTCCTTGATTCATTTATGGATGAATCTGTCATATACAGTGCTTTGGGATATAGTCGCAACTTTCAGATTCTTTTATCATTGAATCTGTCATGTACAGAGCCTTGGGGATATATTCTCATTTCATTTATTGATGAATCTGCCATGTAGAGAGTCTTGAGGATATATTCTCAAATTCAATGAATTTATCACTGATTTGGTGATGTACAGAGCCCTGGAAATATAGTCTCTTCTTCCCAGATTCTTTTGTTGAATAATCTGTCATGTACATAGCCTTGGGATATAGTCTATACTTCCTCAATTCATTTATTAATGAATCTGTCATTATTGAGCCTTAAGGGTATAGTCTCAACTTCCAGATTCTTTTGTTGATGAATCTGTCATGTACAGAGCCTTGTGGATATAATCTCAACTTCCTTGATTCTTTTGTTGATGAATCTGCTATGTACAGAGCCTTGGGATATAGTCTAAACTTCCAGATTCTTTAATCCATGCATCTGTCATGTACTGAGCCTTGGGGATGTAGTCTCAACTTCTCATTTCATTTATAGATGAATCTGTCATGTACAGAACCCAGGGGATACATTCTCAACTTCCTCAATTCAGTTATTGCTGATTCTGTGATGTACAGAGCCTTGGGGATATAGTATCCACTTCCCGGATTCTTTTGTTGAAGGATCTGTCATGTACATAGCCTTGGGATATAGTCTCTTTAATCAATGAATAAGTCTGTAATGTACAGAGCCTTGGCAATATAGTGTCCAGTTCCCAGATTCTTTTGTTGAAAAATCTGTCATGTACATAGCCTTGGGATATGGTCTCAACTACCTTGATTCATTTTTAATGAATCTGTCATATACAGAGCTCTGGGGATATAGTTTAAAATTTCCTTGATTTTTTTATTGACGAATCTGTTATGTAGAGATCCTTGGGATATAGTCTCAACTTCCAGATTCTTTAGTCAATGAATCTGTCATGTAGAGAGCCTTTGGGATATAGTTTCAACTTCTCATTTAATTTATTGATGAATCTGTAATGTACAGAACCTTGGGAATATATTCTCAACTTCCTCAATTCATTTATCACAGATCCTGTGATGTACAGAGCCTTATGATATAGTCTCCACTTCCCAGATTCTTTTTCTGATAAATCTGTTATGCACATAACCTTTGGATATGGTCTCTACTTCCTTGATTCATTTATTGATGAATCTGTCATGTACAAAGCCTTGGGATATAGTCTCAACTTTCTTGATTCTTTTATTGATGCATCTGTCATGTACAGAATCTTGGGATATTCAGAATTATGTAGATATGAAACATTTGTAGGGATAGCTGCATAGCAACTCGGAGGTATTTGCTTCTCTTAAAAATAAAATGACAGTATTAAACTATTGTGTCATAAGTTATTTTTTTGTTCATATATCTTTCAATTTTTTTCTGTTCATGCAACCTTTTTGTGGAAGAAATCCATAGGAGAGATTAACCTCCACTTAACCTATGCACTCTTATGACAGCAACAGGAAACATCTGTGTCAATGATGTGTGTTTCAAGACCTATGTTCCTTATCTGAACATCTTCACAGGTTTAGTTTTGCATATTTTTTTAAAGAACTAGTTTCAAAACAAAACCTATCAACATGTAAAGCTCATTATACTTTCTCCCACAAAAGTTTGAGAAGTATGAGATACTTTGAATTATTTTTTTAAAACCGTCTTCCACCCCTAAAAATAAATACTGCACTTGCTTTTGTCATCATGCATATCATCTCTAAAGCATGGATCTTCTCTCTAGTTCTGCTGTCAATGTCCATGTTTTACATATATGCAGGAATACAGACATGATGAGAAAGCAGATAAGCTTGATGTTGGATGTCTTTCGAAATAGGCTTTAGTCTAGTCAGTGCAGTTGTTGGTGCATTCCTAAAAAGAACCTCAGGTTTTGAACCTTCATCAGAGCTTACAGCACCTACATACTTGAAGCTTGTCACTGTACCTATTTCTATGTTAATTCCTTTTGGATACCACTTGGTCTGTGTATCATGAGCTTGGTCTTTTCAGTGCTGATCACCATTCATATCTTAGTTCTGTCCTGGTGTAGCCTCTTCACTAAAGCTTCCAGTTCTTGTTCACCTCCTGCTAACCCATCATCAGCAAAGCACAGTCTAGTATTTGTTCCACCTCCAACACTGACATTGCCCTCATGGTCTTACAAGGCATCAGACATGACCATTTCCAAGTAACTGTTGAAGAGAGTGTGGGTGAGGGAAAGCATTTTTGTGAAAGAGGGCAACCCTCTCTGACTTTGTGATTCTGAACAAATCTCTTATTTTGCCATTAATAGAACTGTGCAAGTGGCCTGGTCATACAACTTTTTTTATGGTGCAGATTAATTTGTTTTAGATCCACATGGTGGCCCATAAGGCTGTATGCCATACTCAGTTGAAAGGCTTGATAAAGTAAATATGAAGACATGATATAGGTCCTGTTGATGCTGAAGATATTTTTCACAGATGCTCAGAAACCTAATGTTCTTCAGCTGTGATGTCCTTAACTTGGGGTCTCATTCTGTTTAAAGTGATCTTAAGCATAACCTTTGCTTGGCTGACTGATGAGAATGATAGTTCAGTAGTTCTGGCATAGCTACAGGTAACCCTTCTAAGGAAGAGTGGTTGTCATAGACTGGGTCCGTGGGTGAGCCATTCTCCTGTATGCCAAATTTTATTTCAGATTGTTGTGAAGACAGTCATGGAGGTTCCTCCTGCTTGGCAAAGGAAGTAGGAACAGACAAAAGTACAAAATGAATATATCCTGAAGGAAATTAATGGAAAAGTTAGAAGCTTTTGTCATCCATGGTTTAAATTTTACTCAAGAAGAGCTTTTTTTCTGGCAGGATTAATGTTAAAAGTGTGGAAGTTTTTAACAAACTGAAAGTTGGTCCATGTTTTCATTTTTTTCCTGGAATTTTCCACTTAGCAACTTCATGATGATGAAGATAAAGTACTAATACAAGTAGCATTTTACCTGTAAGATACAGAGAAGTATATTGCATGATATTCCACCCAAACAACTTTTTTCACAAGAGTGAGTACCAACACAATAAAGAAAACTAACTTGTGGCATTTTTTTTAAAAACATTTTGTTACTTGATTCAAACACACAGTTCAGGTTACAGAAATTTAGTTCAAACCCTGGAATCTGTCAGTAACAGAACTTAATGACCTGTTGCTGTATGTCCCCATATGATATTATATATCCGCAATACTGTACGAAAAATAGCACACATTTTTAAAGGGAGAAAAATCCTGACTAAATGTAGTAATAAACTTTGCCAAGTGGAACTTTTACCTGGCATCAGGTGCTATTGAAAATATTAGATAAATCTGGTGTTAATTTGTGTTGATTGTGTTAACTGAAATTAAATTAAAGTAACAACTGAAAATTGTATACAGCATCTGTTATCAAACTAGACTGCAAGCTTGCCAAGGCCATACACAAATTCCTGTTTGAATGGAAGTAAACAAAGCAAATAATGAAAAGTCCTTAAAAGAAAACTCGTTCATTAAAATCTGTTTTTTAAAGATGTTAAGCTCTGAAGTATGATAACTGGTCTGTGACATTTCTGACTCCACTATTAGTATCAATCTGTGGATGAAATGTGTTAACAAAAAATAAATATCTCGTCATTTTTATAGGAAAACAGTCATTATTTTGATGCATGATTTGTTGCATGATATGTACCCACAATGTTTGTAAAATGTTGATATCCAGAAAATTATTGTAAAATTTAGGAAGTTTATTTGATTTATATAGTTATATAGCTGGTAATCCTATTCACAAAAAAATCATGCAAATTGATGGGGGGTTTTTTCTTTAAAAAAAATATACAGTAGTCCCCCTCTTGGATGGCCCCCTCACCAGTGGCCACCCGCTCCTTACGGACAGAATCTGAAGGCACCGACGAATTGTGTTCAAAATTACCCCTCACGCAAGGCCACCCGGCTAACGCGACCAGCGGCCAGCATATTTTTGCAAAAACATAAAATTTACCCCTCACAAGCGGCCACATTTTATTTTGTAATATGTATCTAGAACAATTTTTTTTTCTAATTGTGTTAAGTAATCCGATTTCTGTTTCCCAATGTCAGATTTTCGTTCTTCAAAAAAGTGTTCTACAGGTACCACTAAGGTTAATATTATATCCTTTACACCTCATGAGAAGCCACATTTATTCCTTAAAGCCGAGAAAGACTCATATTTTATTCCTTATATAAAGGTAATCCGTATATCCTTATTGCGTGTTATCATAAGATGTCTGGTTTATCCACTGATAATTATTAGATTACACTTAGTGATAGTAGTAACATCGGAGAAGTGGCAATATTGATGGACAAGACCAAAGTCTGCACCAAAAATGGTTTGATAGCCTTTATGGCTTCCCTTTGCAAGAAGTTGAACTTACATAATTAATGGCTATTACTCCACATTTGTAAAGTTTAACGGGCCGTGATGTGCTATAGTTCAGATCAAATCAGTGTACTTATCCAAGCCATTTTTCCCACTTAGAGTAAAAAAAAAAATATAAATATAAAAACAATAGGGTACCAGACTGCGACTGATGAATCACGTGACAATCGCTGCCTTTAAAAATATACAGCATCTGTTTAAATGCAGAAAAAAATTGTTTTATCAGTCTTGTAGTTGCAACATTGATGATTATTACTGGACGTAATGTCAAACTCACACGGTCAGCATTGGCTAAAAAGAAAAACAGGGTACTAGACAAAGATCGAAAAATCACGTGACAACACAACTTGTCGCTTCTTTACGAAGAAAGAATTTCGTTCGCTCAACAAATGTGTCGTCTGCATAATTAAATCGCATACAGTTAGCAACATCGGAATAACTCATTACCAAACATTAACATGTCATCACGTAAACGAAGATGATTATTTCAGTAAACATCAGTTATTATAGTCTACGATATTGGGAGAGGTGGGGAGGGGGACTGGTCAAACAAATTTAGGTAGAAAAGACTCAAATAAAACAATTTTATGTTGAAAAGACTCAAATAACATTGTAACCGATAAGTTATTTAGCAGCAGTGGGAAAATGGAGCAAATGGAAAGAGAATTGCGTATGTACCAAGATTCAAATGACGTTTTTGAATGGTTCTGCAATGTGCATGACAACACCCGCTTGCATATCACACTTACGCCAAGAAAAAGAACTATTAATTCATATTCAGTTGAAATAAGTCAACTATTATAACAACAAAAATCGTTCAATATTTAATGTTGCTTTTAAACGAAGATATTAAATGCTTTGAAAAATGAAGCTTTCTTACTATGTACATATACTTCTCACAAAAAATTTAGTCCCCCTCTGGAAAGGCCACCCGCCTTATAAGGCCACTTTCCTGGTGCAGAAGGGGTGGCCGTATAAGAGGGGGACTACTGTATAATAGAAAAGGAAATCTACATTTTTCCATGTTCCAAAACAAGCCGTAGTTTCTATGAAAAGTAGTGGCATGAATATTTTGAATTAGCAAAAACTTAATGGATTTATTGTATTTGAATTTTAGCCTAAATATAGTTTGTCATACCTAATAAAGGCTAATTCAAATATTGATAAAATACAGTACTGGGAAAAGTTGTGTTGATCACATTAGTAATGAAAAAATATTGTTTTGCAATAATTGTTTCAGTTGGGTGTAAATTAATGTACATGTATTACTGGTCCTGTGTGCTTCAGTGTTGCAGTGTACAATATGATTTGATAAGTGTTTGATAAACCAATAGGCTACAGGTAGGCTGTATACTTAAGTTTCACAAAACCATTATTGTATCATTTTAGCTGTCTCCACCAAATTCAGTCAAAGGTCCCATGAGAGATTTGTTCATACATCAGGAGGGTGCTCGGTACAAACTCAGGTTACAACACCTAATTGAAAGGGTATGTTTAAATTTCTTACTGTTTTTCTTGTTCTTCATCATTCCTCCTCCATCCCATCACTTGCATTATTTCCTGTACCGGTTGATAACTACAATATAACAATATTAAAGTCTTTGAAATAGTTATTTGCTCATCTGGAGTTTTGATGCTTCTCAGTCAGTGAGGGGTTCTGGTGTGTGGTAAGAATGCATAAATACATATTTAACTCACAGTGTATACATATATGAGTATGTTCATGTGTGTGCGAGAAAGAGCTGGTATCTCACAACTAGTTATAACAACATTTCTCTGTAGAGTGTTGTAACTAATCAAACACAGATTTGCAATGTCTTTTTTAATTTTTTTAGTTCTGTGGATTGAGTGTAAGTCAGAATAGCAAGATTTATCAAGATGTTTACAATAACAGGTCTGTTTTATAGAAATTGAAGTAACTTTTTAAAATCACTATGGGGATATTTATCAGAATTAAAGATGATTGTTAAGAAAAAAAGAAAATTAATTTTATAAATATCAAGAAAAATGTTGCTTTTGTACAGATAATCTCATTTCTAGCTCACCTCAGTAGAGGTAAACTATTGTGCCACTCAGAATTGGTGTCCATACAGATAAAAATGTATGTGTGCACTCTTATTGAATGTCAGCCAGCCTTTTTCCCTAATCATGGGCAATAGTATTAAATGGTTTTCACTGCACTTTTCCCCTGGGGAGGGGCCTGAGAGGGCTGAGTTTGGTACAGTCTTGATCAAGTTTTCATGTTTAGCTCAGGTTTTTTGCACAATATATAAATAATGTTATATCTGGAATTAGGAAACTTTGTTTTGCTCTGATGTACATTCACATTTCATTGGATTGGGTTTAGCATTTTAGCTCAAAGCCAAAGAAGTCAGTGTGGCCCATATTTAATGCATCTTTGCCTTGTTTTCAGTCTCAAGTACGACTATGTGAGAATTAAACTAGGTGATTGTATGTATCCATGTTGGTACCACACCCTTTCAACAAAAGGTTTTTGTGACTCCCATTTAACATTTTATGATAATGTTTCAGTATTATTTAGGTCATTGATGTTATATCTGCTCCATAACATTGCATTACGCATTACGTGGAATAATAAAACCTTGTGGCAGGGTGCATCTTGATAAGTACTACTGTACACACTCTCTTAAAAAGTAGGTGAATGTGACTCACACTTCACAGAATTTGTTTCAGTTTGGCATTTTTTTAACTGTTATTGCTATACTACTTAAACCTTGGTGGATGTACTTGTACCAAAAAAAGGGGCACCATGAGCTATATTTCACATTTTGCTGGATTAGGTTGTTTCATTTAACTTATGACCACATGAGCTTTTGCTGTTATGTGCATTCTTGTACTGCCCTACCTAGAATCATGAAACTTGGTGAGTGGATTTATCTTGACAAGTTATGTAATCTAAATTCAATGAGAATTAAATGGAAGTCACATAGACTTTTATGTCAAAAGGCATAAAAGTTTGTGTGACTTGTATATTGTTCTCTATGATTTTGTATATATAAAAAAAACTTTGGATTAAAAGTTAATTTCTTGTGAGGGGTTTCAAGTGGTCAAAGGCACATGCTGTCTAGATCATGGACATCTCACCTCTGTTCATATGGGTTCAAGTCTCATCTTGGCCAACATGGGTATGTATGAAAATTTTAAGGTAGTTTCTTGAGGGTTGTTATATTTTTCTGGGATTTTCCTCAGTACTTCTCCAAATTCTGGCCTTATGTATAGCCTATTATGTGCAGATAAATGGTGTTACACCCACAACAACCAAATATCCAACTATGAAATTTGATAATTGGATGCTTCTCTGTTACTATGATGACCTTAAAACCAAAGATCACTGACCTACATTTTATGCTTATTAACACAGTTAAATTTTCATGCTTATGTTCACATTGATTCATCTGCTATACTCAGAAGACCTTTGGTGACTAGCACATTTGGAAATACATTCCATATTAATAACATACATTGTAGATTGTGATCTGTTACTCTCAGCTGGTCAGCTGTGAATTGCACATGTAAATGAGTATAAGAATTAGGTAAGTGGACTTTAAGCTGCATGCTTTTCATGGGAGGCTGCAGTTAGATAAGACAATTATTGATGCATGAATGTGTACTGCTGGCTGTCATGACTGATGAAGCAGCTGATTTCACCCAGTAATACTTGTTTCTGAGGTGGACAATTTTTTAAAGCAGATTTTCAGAACAATAATTTTATACAAATTGACACAGAAACATGAACTGTTTATTATCAGCTTGTTGCCTCTACTTTGATATGATAAAAAAAATCCTTTCTTTTATTCTGTTAGGTCATTTATGACCTGTCACATTAGTAAGGTAGGTATAGTATTTGTACATCATCCCTTTTCTTTGTACCCATCTACCAATTTCAAAAACAAAGGGCATCAGGGATATATTAAATTCACAAAACTTATTCATTTAAGTCATCAATTTATAATTCTATTCTGATTGTCACAAGAGGGTCCCAAACCATGTAGATTTGTTGGGCATTTTGAAGTTTCTTTATTAACACCATCACCATATTTGCATGGACAAGTCTATGATTTCAAGCAACAGAAATGATGTAGTTAAACATCCTTGATAATCACAGTAGTTCTATCAATTTTGATGTTACATCTCATTGTTTGGTATGTTTCAGAAATATTACAACTAGACATTGCACATAGTGGATGCAGACACAGTTATTACTGAAATGGTGTGTTCTAGAAACCAGAAAAGAACATAGAGTAGTTTGGCAGCTTGTTTACATTGAGAGCTTCCATTTGTTTGAAATGTCAATAAGTTGACAGTGTTAGATTTGAGAGTTTTGTGCATTGTTTATATGTGCTTGATGCTTTTTATTTTCACAATCAATTAAGGGGGGTACAAACAAATAAGAGGGTGTGCCAATACTATATAAGGTTTCACAGTATCTCAATACTATACATGTACTATCCATATAGTGCAATTTAAAAGATCACATTTCAAATATTTTTGGGAAGAGGGACCAGGATTACCAAAGTATGAATTTTTATCTGCATAATGCGTGCAATAGCTACTGGAGACTAGTATGCTTTGTAATTGATGATTACACTCTGGTTGAATATTTCATGTCAGTACCCATGTTTTACAGGAAAAACTGAGGCTGTCAGTGGAGCAGGAGATTGTACGTGAGCATGGTCGAGCTGCTCGTGCATTGGTGAATCAAATAATTCCTCTCAGTGTGTGTACAATACTGAGAGATGAGGAGATATACAATATCCCTGACCATGAACAGGTACATCCTTTTTTTGTTTTTGCCCATCTTAGGCATATTTTATTGTATACTGTACAGAAGAGCTGCAGGTACTTTGTCACTCATTGATGCACGGAGTTTTCCACGACAGCAAATTCTGTAATAGTACATGTATTTTTAATTTTGTTTGTATAAATATACTGTATATAAATCACCAAGATTTTGTGACTTCTTGGTATTCTTTTTATAAACAATTTTTTTGTGTCTGAGTGATTAAACTCCCTTGTTAATCATCATAAAATCAGCAGTTTTTTTAGTGTCATTTGAAACTTGGTCACCAACAAATACGTAATTGAGTCTCATAATTGAATAAATCCAGAGTTACATTGAGTTTATCCTGGAATTGTTGGAGGTTGCAGAACTTCCCAGTCAGTAGTGAAGGAAATTTAGTTGACTAGCTTAATAAATAAAACAAACAGGCTTTTGTAAAACCCGCTATCAGGTGACGTCCGGTAAATCAACCCCCAAAACTGGTAATATTTATCAACAATATGTGGGTCTGATGTCAGTTGTTCATGAAATGTGCAATTTTGCTGCATGCAGATCTTTCAGGAACAAACATGCATACACTTTATAGACACAATGGTAATTGGTAACAGCCATATCTAGTGCAAAATTCAAAATAGCCACAGGACAGATGGTTGTGCTATTCCACATGGATTTACAAGTCAGCAAACAGGATTTGCTATGGAAATATAATGTACATGTCACCAAAAGAACCTTTCAGCTGATGGTAGTTCCACAGCTGCTAGAAAATACTGGTAAGTGTAAAAAAGATGTACACCAATGTATGGAGCCAAAATTGGTGGCAGATTTTTGCAGCTTTTAATGAACAGGTGATATCAGCCCCTAATAGCTATTGTTGTCAACAATCTAGTTACCAAAGTTTACCGATGAATTGGGTTACAGGAGAACCCTGTTTCAAGGCCAAAAGTCTGCTCAGTAACATTAGTTCTACATTGCACTTGGGGTAAGAAAGAAACCATTTGATTTGGGGCCAAAGGTAAATGTCACTGACTGAAAGAAGAAAAATGGTTTCAGCAAAACATTTCAGTTCTTGACCATGTACCTTCACCATGGATGACTTGCACATTGGATAAGAAAGAACCAATCCTGAGAATCTTTTGATTGAGATGGGGTCAAGTTTCCAAAGTCATTGTCAATTTTCTTTGAATTTGCTCATTTACTACTATTTTCTGAATTTAGGCACTGTGTCTGAATTATAGAAACTATCTGTAGGAGTTAGTATCGTTATTAAACATCAGATCACTAATATTGACTACTTATGCAGATTAAGTAAGCAAGGTTGTTTTTTTTTTTAATAAGCAGACACAGCTGGTTGCATGTGCGAAGTGCACACAGGCGTCTTTTCATTTCCTGTTCATCTGTTCATTTTATTCACAATTTTTTGAAACTTTTTTGGGGTACGGCACCTAAAATTCATTGTGCACATAAGAAAAACACATGCCAGGCATATATATATATATATATATATATATATATATATATATATATATATATATATATATATATATATATATATATATATATATATATATTGTGCAGAAAACATTATAGGAACTGATGAAAAGTTAAAAGGAATATGATTTATCCATATGTTTAATATTGCTGGATTGCATTGATCTTTCTTATTGATATTTTAACAATGCCCCTGCAAAATGCTGTATGATCATCATGTAGTTACCTATTCATTATTTATGTTGTTAGGAACTCGTAGATTTTGATTTATTCCCAGATATAATGCACTTCAAACTGCAGTTGATGTTGACAATAATCTGCCATCGATTAATCCCCAGGAAAAGTGAGATTTGTTTTTAAGTTCAAAGTCAACATGCCTTATTTCTAGAGAAAAAAATTTAGTAAGAAACTTGAAGCTCCAAAACTTGGGTCAATCTGTATCTTGACAAGACAAAAGCCAGAGTTAAGAACTAGGGTATCTCAGCTATACCATCAAGTTTCCATACTAAGGCTGAAAGCAAAGTATTTCAGCATTATCATTTGATTGATTGATTTGGGGCTTGAGCACAGGTTATCTCCTCAATATGTTTAGAAAAAATGGGGCATAATACAAAACATCTGGAACTGTGCATTTTATTGATGTAAATATATTACTGTATGCTAAGACTTTGTATTATACCTTACAGTGTGTATATAGCACAGACATTAAATTTTGTTCAATTTTTTAGCTTTTTAGTCATAGCAATTGTAGGTCTAGGGAGGTTTGTACAAGGTGATACTTTTTGACATTATTAACTTAGCAGTCTATGAAAGGTAGTTTCTCCAATGTCTCCACAACTAGACACATGCTCCATATGATAAATTGTGTGGACCAAAATTTACATTTGTTTCTGTTGTTGCTCAAGGCTGATGATTGTAAAGAGAAGAATGTTCGGTCCAGATACAGTAGTCGACAGTTCTTATCCTGGATTCAAGATGTATATGACAAGTATGAAAAAATTAAGGTATGTGTTGTGCTTATCAATAATTTCTTATTCATAATAGCAGTTGCATATTTTGTACAGAAGAGCACATCTCTTTTGTACAGAATAGCCTATTTTGTGCTGATAAAGGACATTAAATCTTATAACAACAACAGAAGTGCAGAGAATCACTTACAAAGCTTGGATAATATTGAAATATGTTCCCTTATTTAGAAGTAAAGGTTTTATTAGGTCCAATTTTTTATGGATCAGATTTTATATGCCTGCCTGAAGCCTGACTTATTTCTTTATGCTATTCAATGTCTTTCTCTAACAAATTTGTTTTTCTGCACAATAACTTTTGTTGTCTATTATCTACAGTAATTAAACTACGTAGATGGCTGGCTAGCACTTGGCGTATTGAAGAATCCTAATGATTTCAGGCTAAAATAACTCAAAGGTCAAGATCATTGTGACCGAAAGCAGGAAAATAGTTTACAGCTCTAATTCTCCATCTGCAGCTACAGAGGCACCAAAGTTAAGCATAGGTATCTTGAGGTAGATATCCAATGCTATTCAGAATGGAGATCTTTATAGGCCATCATAGCAAGAAGGGAATCCCTTGTTTTGCTCATGTTGTGTCTTGGATTCCTTTCAACAAGGGCAAATTGTTTCTCATTCCTCCCATCATCCATTAATGGGGTTAAAAAAAACCCTTGTTTTGAGTTTGTCTTCCCCTAAAATATGATTTTGAGGATTTCATTGGTGGTGTCCCATCCACCCACTTAGAGAGTCAGTTTTAAGACTTGAAATAATCTTAGCCTCTTGGGTCTTCTCAGTTTGGCTGCACACCATTATAGTCTTTGCTGCCAGTTCATGTAACCCTTTGCAAACCACCCTTCTATGCCAGTAGCAACCAAAACTTTACCTACCAGACCCATGATCAAAGTTTTGGGTTGCAAGTTGTCAGCAAATAATAGGACAGAGGGTGTCTGACTGAAGCATCATCCACTTGAAATTAAAATCTGCACACCTACAGCCCTTCTTTCAAGTGAGTGGGGTTTTCCACTTTTTAGAGCTCTTCACATGTATCAAGTCCCCTGGAGATGGCGGCCATGGTGAACACCTTTAAATCACAGCAAATGTTATCTGGAAAGGACACTCATTCATACTGCAGATTTTTATTTGACCCACTGTCCCAGTTGAATCAACTGACCCACACTGCATGTTCCTTGCACCTCTTTCCATCAAAACTATACATTCAGCATTTGACCCATAAGAGACTACTTTGTGATGTCAATTTCCCAACCATAGTCTTGCCTGGGAAATCTTTGGTCTTTCCCTCAAAATCTGAAACTGGCTTGATAAACACACCTACCAGTCTTATTTCCAAAGTTTTATCTAAGAAATGGATTCTGAGTGCTGACTAATCTTGATTACTACCTCATGTAAAATCAAGGATTAAATATCTCAGTCAAGATTCGAGGACTGTCTAGTCTTCCCCATACCTTCCAGAACAGCTGAACATGAAGGTTCAGAGTCAAAATCGAGCAGCTAAACCTGCATAAGCCTTTTCCCCAAATTCTTCCATTCCTAGAGTCTTACAGGAAGCAAGAGAATATGTGCTGACTAATTTTGATTGCTCTTTTTTCAATACAAAAAAATCATCAATCATTGGCCTCTTAAATACAGCAGCAGGAAGATACTGCCTCCTTCTTGGATTCTGTAGCTGTAATAACTGGGAATATATGCCTGCAGAATTTGTTCACTCTCCCAAGGATTAGTGTACATAAAAAAAATTATTAGGTCTTGGGAGATTTTATTGGTCTCTTAATAGTTAAGGCCTTCAGTAGTTAATTAGATTTTGTGTTTTCAAGCTATTAAGACATTTTGTCATCATGTTTGTGCACAAATCTTCTATGTCTTCATTACCCGGAATATAGTTGGCTATATCATGCAGTGCAGTCAGAGTATCATTTTAGATTTTGCTAAGTTTTAGTTTCTCACCTTGACTGGACAAACCAGGTTGTATCTGTTTCTTTCTAAATTTTCTGTTTCTTTTTTTTATAATCAAGTACTGGATACAAGTAAGGTTCCACTACTTCAAACATTTTAACTTTTTTCATCACACAAGACTAGTTTTAATATGAAACACTGCATTATGGCATGTTTAAAAATATACAAGCTGATAACTTACAATCAGGTAATGTATTTGAAAAAAAACCCAACTACTTTTGAAAAACCAATACCTTTTTAAACAATACCTGCCAGATCGTAATTATACACACCATTCCAAGCCTTCTGCAAATACATCCCTGGATGATTGTTCACATCTACTCAAGTAATAACTGATGATGGATGTGATTTGACACAAATTCATTCTTCCAAGGGGACACCATCGAGACTGACTTCCTTGGCAAGAAGACAATCAAATACACAGACATAATTTTTTAGGTTGTGCTATGAGTTTAAGTTCTTAAAGATAGTAACAGAAAAGAGTGAATTCAACAAGCTTTGTAAATTTTAACAAAATAATTTATTTCTATAGAATACAAAGTGAAAAATAAAGAAAAAAGAACTGAACAGTTTTACGAATTAAATCCAGATTTAATCCAAGAAGTAAAATTAGAAATCCTAGTTGTAAAACATCTTGAATGAAACTGAGTTCAAGTCCTGATGAAATCCAAAACAGGTGATTTGTTATGGTCAGCAAAGTGCTATTGTGTTAATAGTTCTTTGTTGAATCACAGAAAATATTATTCCAGTTTTGAATTCACTATAACTTCTAAAAAATGTCTTTATCCAAGAATTGTGGTATGGTCTTTTGTTTGGCATCTGTTCATCCATTAGCACAAGTTTATTATCACTATTTCACCTAAACAACCTGGAGGATTATTATTAAACTTTACCCACTCATTCACCGCATGGTCTAGTTGGTCCTAAATGAAAATAGTGCCATGCAGATATCCAATAGCAACCACAACAACCAACATAATGTTATCATTACACCTCTTGAATGTCTGGTCATATCATCATGGAATTTTTCACTGAAACACTTTTATGATGCCTGTTTGGTCTTAAATGAAAATGGTCCAATCTTTTACCAAATGTGGCTGCTACTGTGGTCATCTGTGAAATCTTATATGGCTGGTCATATTTACATTGTGCTTTCATCAGAAGACTTCTTATGATGTCTAGTTGGACCACCATGGCTGCCATCTTGAAAATGTTGCTATTGTTACTCCACCAAAATGGCAGTGACATAATATTGAGTTTTTACCAGAAGATTTTGTATAATGCCTTCTTGGTCCAAAATTAAAATTGCACTGATCTAATATCCATAATGGCCACCATGTTGGCCATCTTGAAAATCTTTGTAGCACTGCTCCTCTGATATGGAAAGGTTTCTTTTTTTACAGTTTTATTCACAAAATTCTTCTTGGTGTCTTGTTGGTGCCAAAAGAAATTAACTCGTGAGTATGGTTCCGTATTGGCCATCTTGAAAATATCGCCGTCTCTACTTGTCCCAAAAGGATGGGTACATTAGTGTGGGATTTTCACAAATAGACATTTTATGATATCTACTTGTCCCAAAAGGATGGGTACATCAGTGTGGGATTTTCACAAATGGACATTTTTTGCTACTTGTCTCAAAATGATAGGTACATTACATTAGTATGGGATTTTCACAAATAGACATTTTATGATATCTAGTTGGTCGCAAATGAAACTTTTGCCTCACATGTATACATGAATGTTGATATGGAGTTTTCACCAGATAACTTCTGATGGTTGTCTACTTGGTCTAAAATGATGGGATCATCAGTGGTCAGATGGTATAAAGCACATGCTGGTCACAAATAATGAGGCCACCAGTGGCCAAGTGGTGTTAGACACATGCCTTTACATATCATGCACATCTCACTTCTATCTGCAATAAAGTCTTAGTTTAGCCATAGCATGTGAAAAAATTTGCCCGTAGCTTCCCAGTGGTTCTTCCTCCACAAAATATACTGTCTGCTTTGTAGTCTGTCATATTATTGTCTTATGCAAGGACATCTCTAAGGCAGATTTCCATATTAAAAACAAAATGTTGGTTATTCTTGGTTTTTGTTTATTTAAAACAACTTTTTTTCATCATCTTGAATATTCATAGACTATTAACTCTTTTTTGTTTTTTTTCTTTGTTACAGGAACTATTGATCTTGCGACAGAAACAAGAGGCAGATTGTCTATATGCTGTACAGAAGATGGAATGGGAGTGGAAGTTGATAGAAATTGGACATTGTGACCACAACAGCACACCTGCTATTGATGAACTTCATGTCCCACTAGTACAAGTGACAGACAATTTTGATCTCAGGCCTAGCTAGGTCGTGTTGGAATGTAGGGGTTTAATGCTGTTCAGTTAATTAAACTTGTCATCTGGTGCCCGAGGAGTACAGGGCATCAAGATGGGGACAAACAAGCAGTATAATGCCATAAAATAGTAGCAGACCCTGTGATGATGATCCAGAACTAGAGAAGAATCTGAAGTTCATGTGCTAAATGATTTTTGCATCAATGGCACATAAGGTGTACCTTGCTGATATACACTCAGACCTTGCATGTTGATTTCAAGTATTTGGAAAGGAAATATTAAACCATAATGTGTTGGATTTTCATCATTGCTGTATGTCTGTGTTATAAAACATCTTGAAAACTAGATTGCTGGACTAGGTCCATAAATAGGGCTTTTAATATTGCTCCTTCTTTCCAATTTTAGAGAATGCATATTGAAGCTTGGATATATCAGCCTGTGTGAGAGTAATTTGGACAAATATGTCCAATTGTCTCATCTATTTGCATCATCATTCTTGGTGAGTTTGAGTTGGTGTGCAGACTGTGTTCAGATGACGTATCATTTTACTTCATTGTGTACATAGTTGTGTTCACGAGTTAAAATTATTTGAATAAAATCATAATGAAGTGGCTACAGATGCATCAGACTTTCATCATCTGATACAGATAAGAGAGCTTGATTAACCACACTAGGTAACTTTAATGTAAAAGTTGGCATGGTTCACAGTTCACATTTAAGTCAAGTCCTTTGTGGCAACATAGATTGATTTTCTGAAAATTGTGTTGACAGATACAAACTAGTTTCTTTTTTTTTAAATTTAAAATTTGTTTTAAAATTAATTGTACAAGTGTCATGTTAAGGTTTCTTGCTTGTTCATCCCCTTGTCGATGAATCTTGCATTATTCTAATTGTTGAGTGGTGTTTAAATTTTTTTTAATTTCTTCACATTTTTCTTTAAATTTCATTACATAAACATATTATCTGCAAGAAAAAATACTTGAATATATGACCTATATTTTCCTTTAAAACAAAATGAAGATGTGTCAACCTCATGAACTGATTTACTATTTCGAGTCCAGTTTTTAGCTGATTTGGTTGTAAAGCCTAATGAGCTTATGTTATGCATCCTCAGTTCACGGTATTTACAACTTATTATCAAACACATCTTGAAAAATTTGCAAATGATTTTATTGGGAGAATTTGGTATTGTGGTCTTTCAGATTCATTCCATGGATGCTAACATCGTCCAGTATGGCAGCCATAACTATAAACTGAAGAACGTTTAATAAACTTAACTTTAAAAAGATCTTCTTTTGAAAACTTTAACACATTTGACAGAAATCTTTATGACTGGAGGTTTTGAAGTTTATTTAAAAGCAGCCTGGTATAAAGCCCTTTCATTGTAGGACTACATCATTCAGATGTGCCCAAATGAGGACATAAAAGAGGAACCTTATATAACCTTATGCTTAGGTGTTGGTTTCACAGTACTTCAGGGTTAGCAGTTTTTAATCATCTAGGCATCACTATGAATCCTGATGGAATTTAAAAACAAGAAATGAATTTTTGTGAACAACATTTAGAGAAAACTCGAATCAGTTAAGCTATTAGCTTTATGTCGTTTCACTAAACTTTAGGGTTTGACTTTACAAAAACTGACTATCACTTAATTCTTTGTAACTTCTCCAGCAAGAAATTGTCAAGTAATCATAGTAAAACATCATTCGCATGAAAGTTTAATCATTTGTAATACACGAATGTCTACAAAAGTATTATATTCAAGATGAGATACTACACAATGACATAAACATTTTCTGCAGGGGACTAAAATATTCAGGCAGAGTTATTTCATTTTCCTTCCAGAATTGGGTGAAGTTGCAGAAAATAGGGACAAGTGAGTTTCATGTAGTAAAAATATAGAATGTTCAGTTCTGATAATAATAATGACCAATTTTTTAAAAAATAGACATTTGTGATAGATAGTGGAAAAAAATGTGAAATGGACAAATGTGCAGCAGATTTGTTGCAGCTTAATTTTGGAAAAAGAAACTGATTTGGTTTACAGTGATATATCAAGATACTGGTCCTCTGCTGCTTGCTTTACAGGATCAGATATGAAAAAGACTTGTTTTCTTTTGCTAGCAATTGGCCAGTATATTGCTGAAAGTAGTAATACATTACTCTTTAACAGGCTTCAAAAGCATGGAATTTCACTTTAAGTTTTATGTATGAATTTGTGCAGAAATCTTTTAAAGTGAAAGTTGATAAAAACAAAACGCAATGTTGAATCTAGTATAGGTTGTTTTAAAAACAAAAAAAGACAAATTGATATTACACTGAAAATAATGGTAGCACTCATATGGAAATAAAATCAGGAGGTGGTGGTGAAGCTGTCAACTCAAGAAAACTTCACTACAGTCTATTTTATTGGGCATACAACATAACACAGGGTCACCATTTTAACTGACTTGCTCTCAGGTGTGAACCCTGTTTACATTCCGAATTCATTTATAAATACATTTTAAAGTATTCTCAAGAGGCAAGAGTGAATAAAATCGGAGACAACCTAATTTGGCACAATCGTTGTTTGATATGACCTTCCCAATAGAACTGGACATGGCATTTCATAACCATTGGCCTAGGTGTCTGGTTTGACAACTTGGCAAGGCCCTTTTGTTGCAGTGCCATAAAACACCTTACCAAACCAAAATATTTAACCTACTTGGTCTAGCCATGCTGTAATCAGTAGTACATTAAAAACTCTGGTGCAAAAAAGAAATTGTATAGCTTATGTACTTCTTAACTGCGACCTAACCTTGAATTTTCTCAGCAATGAACAATGTCATGATGCTAACTACAGGAGTAATATACACCTTAATGAGATTTTTACCATGTCTCCCCGAATGCTGCTTTGTTGATAGATACATCTCGGAATTTTTTTAAAATGTCTGTTAAAATACAACTTTGTCCATCCATCATTTTCACACAATAGCAAGTTGTCTTCAATCAGCAGTTAGTAAACGTTGTGGATAGCATGTTCTTGGGCTAAAAAGTAAACGGGTCAAAATGTATCAAGGTCACTATGGCTGAAAAAGAATGATCTCACTATGACTGAGATTTCTGCACAATAACTCTCCTTCTCTGTTGTCTACAGTTGCACAACTTTGAGGATAGCTTGTACTTGAGGTAAGGCAGAACATTTGGAGGCCCAAAGGTCAAAGTCACGGACTGAAAAAAAGAAACAAAATAGTTTCAACACAACAAGCTAGGTTCTTTACCATCTACAATTGGATAGCTTGCTCTTGGGGCAAAGAATTACCCTATTTATTTTCAGAAAGTCTAGATTTGAAGAGCAAACGGTCTCTGCAAAGTAACATTAGTTGTAATCAGAGACATGACCCAAGTTTTCTGAATGGCATGCACTTGCAGTAAGAAAACTTATCAATTTTATGGAGTCAGAAGATCACATGTCAAGGTTACTGTGATTGCAAGAAAAACATGATTCCTAAACATAATTAAAGTTGTGTAGGAATATTAAATACAGGTATTTAATGCGCTATTCATGTATCGCCTATTGTACTGGTAGTTTATCAGGTACAGAGAGGTAAGGCTTTAAGAGTCTCATCATTTTATGCATAATCTTAACATATTTTCAACGAAAGCCATCATTATGAAAACAAGTTAATCAGAGTATTTAAAGTGGATGGCATCTGTTTTCATGCAATAACATTAAATTAAATATTTGTGAAAACCAAACTTTTAATTTATCTGCCAAAACATTTAAAAGTTGCCATATAGATGATTATACTTTAACTCTTTAAGAAACTTAACAATAGTTGCAGTTTGTACTGGGGGGTTTTTTCCATCCAGTTTGAAAAGGTATATGCTAAAATTAATTACCAAAATTGAAGACAAAACCAGAAATATTGGCAAATGACAATATAGACTATTAGATCACTGTTCAGCTGTCACATGCAAGTCATGCAAAGGGAGAGAACTTTTCATGGCTAGTCATGTCTCAAAAAAAGTGCATGGTCTATAGTTAATGGTTGACTACTTTCAGATTTACAATGTATCTTGTACAATAATAGCCTGTTTGAATAACTGTTTTTGTTGTTAAGGGTTTTGTTGTATTTCAACTTTTATTATATTTAACCAATTATTTTTTTCTTTATTTCCCCCACCTTTTCATTTTTTAAGATAAAATAATTGTCATAACCACTGTGGTGGAAGCTGTACAGTGATAAGGCTTGACAAAAAAGGGGTCTCTTTTAGATGAAGCTTCTTTTAGTAAATAATGCTTGAATCATTTTAAGAAACAAGGATTTTGTGTTTTTAATGGTCTATTTTTAAAATGGTATTCGTGGAATTTTTAAAAGGCATCCTTTTTTCTAACACAATAGCCACTTTTTTATATTATTGTTCTGTGTGCCTACATTAATAATGGAAAATTTAGGCTGCCACTCCTGTTAAAAAAAAATAGATCATGTCATTTGAAGGTAAATGAGACAAGTATACAATTGTGTGTAAACAGCCATGAAGCATAAAAGAGAAATGTTCATGTAAAAATGAGCATTACTAGTTGTATAAGAGATATATTGATTGTAGCTTTTAAGTATGTGATGAAATTTTACATCATTAAGCACATACCTTTTAAGTATATTATTGTTTCACTTTGTAAGATAGACATCTTTTAGAATATCATGCATGTGGTAATTTTTTTCATCATCAGTTTCATTTATTGAATAATTGATCACTAAATTGCTTATTGTACTTTAAGGACATTGCAGAGACTATATTTACAGTAAAAAAATTCATAAATGTTCTTTTGTTGTGATAACTTTGTAATTAGCTTTACTCATTGTTTTGTCATAGTAGATTTTCAAAGTTTATTTTAAATTTAAAGTTTTGTTGCTTAATTTTGTGTTTAGAATATTATTAGCATACTCCAAGTATCTTTCAATGCTTGACACTTTTAACTCTCCTCCCTTAAAATAAATTTGTGGTATAATATGACTTGTCTTGTCTTCCATTGAATCAGATTCATGTTGTGAGAATATATAATGTCACCAGATGTCGTATGAAAGCACCTATTCATTTTGGAATTATGAGATCAAAGTGAAAGGGATTAAAAAAAATAAATTTTTGTGCAAAATAATTTGAGTCTTTTCCGCATTCATTGACCAAAGACCAATCAAATTATGGGGAAGATCAAGATCACCAAGACTGAAATGCTTTCTATCTTTCACTTTAATTTTGTGGATGGCTTGCATTATGAGACCAGGAAGATTCCAATTGATAAGATGGATCATATCATAAATAGTAAAATGTCAAAACATTTTTGTTGATTTTTTTGATCTTCAGAAGAATCATAAATTAAAAAAAACAAATATGAATCCTGAAAACAGCAACAAAAACAACTCAGAAATATTGATAAAGCCATTTATTAGATCCAGCAGAGATACAGTTTTTGTTAAAGAGTGTTGTCCACAAAATGATGACAAAGGTCAAAAGGTAAGAAACATTTGTGTTCATGTAGTTTGTATTGAAATGCCAATGTATTGACACCATTTCAATGAAATGTGTTGCACAAACACTTAGTATATATCATGTTTCATGAATTGATACATCCATCCATTCTGACATCAAAAGCTTGAACAAAGTCTATTATTGGTGATGCCATGATTACCACTGGGGAAAGTGATTCCCATTTCTCACTATAGTATCAAGTTGGAACATATTCAGTCATCTGTGAACACATAAACACTATAAAATATCCTGTATTGAAATAAATGCAAATGTGAAAACAGTGCAAACATACAGAAAAGTAGGCAGTATTTTATAGAACTGTTCAATTGTCTTTAGATTTTATCCATTTGAGACTGTGATTGTGAAAAAAAGAAATGCTATGAGCCTTACTTATGTCACCAGGAATGCTGTTCTATACCAGTGGATAATTATATTGAAATTATTTGGGTAAACTTTGGATTCCAAAAGCAAGTTAAATGCTACAATTAAGATTGGCTATCAAAACACAGAACTAAAGACATTATATATTAGCCACTATATTATAACAAAGTCAATAACAACAAACCAAACTTTTTGACAAACTAAGCTTTGCATCTTTTCCATTATGTAAATGTTCTTCAGCTATCATAATGTCACTAACAATGAAGTTCAATATTGGGCAAGATTAAGTAAAATCTTCACTATTGCAAGCTCCCACTGAAAGAATTGGCAAACTACACACAAGTTGCAGCTCCTTGCTTTACATATTCCAGACAGGTTCAATGTGGACAGTGTTTCACTTGACCTGAAGACATCTACCTTTAAGCTAATTAACATAAAGTGGATTATCAAAATATATGATGGTATCAATTTCAAACAGATGATTAAAATCAGTTTTAAAAAAAGGACTTTGATTCTATTCAACAATTATTCATATTAAATGCATTTAGTACATAAATGCAGAATAAAGTATGCAGTGAAAACTTTTTTTTATTCATGGAACCACTACTGATATTTAAATTGGACACTGTAATTGCTTTCTGTTTAATACTATCAATTCACATTCAGTTTCATGGTTTGGTTTTAAAAAATTTGTTTTTCCTTTTCTTTAAAATATACATGAACAATGATGTATGTACAGGCTAGACTCATTCATTTCCATGTAAAAAGAAAAAAGGCCTAATCCTTAGTGCAGTGGTTGGGTTGATTGAGTAAGTTATTCATTACTAGCATTTTGCTTATAGCATAGGCCAGAATGAAAGAAGAGGTTAACATCATTTTGCATGCATGTACCAGCAAACAAGCTTAATTCCATTAAATAATTAAGGTTGCTGATAAAAAAAAAATTTTCAGTGTTCTTATTGAGATATTAAAGGAAAACTTATTTTTTCAATGTAACAAAGCCAAGTTTCACTAATAACTATCACATTATGGCCAAAGTTGTTCAAAGAGCAGAAAAAGAGAAGTAAACTGTTCTTGCAGTCATCTGTTGACCAGATCCAGCTACCATGTGAACTCTGTACCTGACACACTGCCCTTGTTAGTGTTAACAGAAGTATGAAATGCTCTGTGAGGTCTTCAAATTATATGTAGTGAACTGTCTCAAAGAAAATTTGTACATTTGTGCCAGCTGCATGCATGGAAGCCCAGGAATTATCTGTCAACAAATTCTGCAAGGAGGAACACAATTCATGCTTTCATGAGTGGCATTCAATTCAGGTCACTGCAAACTTGACACAGGACAGGGTAGATGCACTGTCAGATAGTTTCAATCTGTATTATCTCCACACATCACAAAGTATCACTTGGGATGAACAAGATGATTAAAATGGATAGTGGAACCAATCTGCTGATTGCTTATTTGGCAATTATTATGTAAATGAAAATTTGTAATGACAATGTACTCGTGTGTTCAGTTCAGTTGCTCAGAAGGAATATTGTCCAGTAGAGGTCAAGAGAATACAAAATGTGATGAGGACTCTTTATTCACTTAACAACTATTATTTGAGCCAAACTGCCTTCTTATATATTTATTTTGTATGGAACAGTGTCCATAAGTAGTAAATAGTGCCATTGTAATCCATACATTAAGTTGGATATAAATCAAGAACAATTTTGCATTTATTATTACTGCATCCAAGGTTTATTACATTAGTGCAGAGTTGTCATATTCATTAACATTTGCACACATCAGGTTGTTGTGACTAAATTTGTCATCTAGCTTGCCCTTGAATTTTAAATTATTCACATTATATGTATTCAGTAAGGAACAGTCTAAAAGTTTTCAAGATCAATACATTATGTAGGAGATAAATAGTGAGCACCATTGAAGGATACACATGCTTAAAGAAAGGTGCAAAATGTGATGTCATATAATTTTCTTTAGTTTGATTGCACTTATGTTTCTTGTACATTAATAATTTTAACTGGATTGCATAAAACAATTTTCCATAAAAATTATTATAAATTATAAATGTGCTTTTGAAAGTAAACAAAGGACATAAATAATAAATAATTCTCCATTATGATTTCCAATCAATTCTAGGCTGATCCCAGCTCAAGTAAAATCTCTGCTAGGTTGACCCCAGCATAACTGTGTATTCTGGGCTGATCACATCTTCAAGTAAAATCTGTGCAAGGCTGATCCCAGCTCAAGTAAAATCTGTGCAAGGCTGATCCTAGCATACTAGTGTATTCTGGGTTGATCCTAGTTTATTGGAACTGAGCTAGGCTGATCCTAGCATGGAGAAAGTTTTCTTCTTTTTTTTCCTATTTGAAACTAAAAGAAATGTATTAAACAGGCACGACCTTTAGATTATTATTATAGCACACGAGTATCTGATTGGGGAAAATGCCAAAATTAATCTGATATTAAAATGTATCAAATGAGAGCCCCAAAGAGGATGCCAGTTTGAATGTGAAAATACATTTGGAAGGACTGGTGTTCAAAGCACATGATACTAAATGTATGTATACAACTGCACCTGAGGAGAAAGAAGTCAGTTAAGGAGAATTATGATTTAGTGCATATAACATGACAAAAGTCGTAATTAAATGGTCTTCTTTACCAAGTGTAGCTGCAGCTGTTGCTGCTCCAATACAAAAAGAATGACTAGAAAAGTTTTGCTCATCATAACCCAGGCATGCTGACAAGAGCTTCAAGTTTGACAAAAAGTTCCATACTGAACAGATGTCCCATGGAATTCACAAATAAAGGAGCATTTGACCTCCAGCCAAAGCACCCTGCCACTGCCAATTCAAATTACTGATCCATACAGTACAAAGAACACAACCACAAGTTTTGATGAATGAAATGTTGTCACCAGCATGAAATGGGTCCATTTTTGAAGTCGAGTATGAAATAGTCCATTGAAAATGTTGCATCTTGAATCCTCAGTAGTTGCAGAAAATGCTCAGCAATGATCAAATTGTGAATTCACATCGCAACAATCCAAGCAATTCCACCCAACACGTGGAGCAATGACAAGTCCACAGCTGGTGAAAACACTCCCTCACATTCCATAGCAGAAACTGCACCACCATCCTATATAATAGGAAATTTGGATTTTGGAATGCTGTTCCTTTTTATCAGATGAACTATACACTGTAGCCTGTCGGACTCCTGGAAAGGGTTACTATGACCAGCCTGTAGGTAACAGAATCTAACTCCTGCAAGATACATCTTAATTGTATAGAACTGCAATTGCAATATGGTGTGACAGTATGCTATAAAATAAATCAGAACATCTTAAGCAAGCATTAGCAACAACACCTGACATGGCCCAAAAATTCAACAAACACGGGAAATACACTGATGTAGTTTTACCGGACACAGATAAACACTACTGGTCATGCACATGTTGTGTCCAAAGAGCATCAACTATAAAGCCCCGGGGGAGGGAGGCACAAGGTTGGAGTTTGGACTGCTTGGGGTACCAAGCACCAGAACTTCTTGTTTTGAAATCAAGAAAAAGCATCAGCTGAAAAGTCATCTGCCAGGTATATGGAAGGCCTGAATAACAAATTGTCCTGTAGCAGCACACCATATTAGTCTTAAAACAAATTTCATTATGAGAGGTATTTTGGATCAGATTTGTTAATGATTTCCATGGTTGCAGAATTGTCACAGTTCACCAGGATTCTATTATTGATCATTGATTTCTGCATAACACAGCAGAGTACAAATAGATCCATTAATGCAGAATTTTTTTGTGGAATGAGATTTTGGGGAAAATGTTCTTGAAACTAATTCCCCACTGAAATAGCCCCTCAAACCTGTTGCAGTATTGTCTGTATAATAATTGCTTGTTTTCAGCTGTGGTCACTGTCTCATTTAAGAAGAATGAGATATCATTCCATTGTAGTAAGAATAGTGACCACATTTTAACTCGGATCTGAATTCTGCATTCCAATGTATATGATGGTGCACATCTGCAACAAATGCTGACAGAAAAATCAAGTGTTGATCAAAATTTAAGTCTCCAAGCAAACTTAGAAGCTCCCTTTTTGTGCACAAAGGACTGCAAAATACTGAATATATGTCATCTTTTCAACAGGTAATCTGGCCTCTATGCTGTCTGAAATAATACCCAAATATTCAAACTGCATTGTTGGTTCCCCAGTTTTGGTTGGTGATAACAGCACATTGAGTTTATTAAAGACCATTGTTCTTTCTGATTTACCATCTGGAGGATCAATTGTAAGAAAGTCCAATAACAAATTGAGAACATGCCAAACATCAGTTCTATAAAATCCAGCAAACTGTCACAGAGAAAGAGTCAAAGATTTCTGAGCTAGACCTACTGCCAAAAACCAATTGTGAATATAAATAATATTTATTGCCCCACTTCACACCATTGTATGGCTGAAATGAATCTTTAATGTGCACCAGTTTAAAAGAATCTTTTATATTGGTTTTGCACATTCAGCCACAGAGTTTTTGAATGATACTCATTGCATGGTCAATGGTGACATAGGAGAGCAAAGACTGATCATTTTCTATCAAAGCAAAATCTCCATCTATTTGTAACTTCTACATCTTAACAGATTGCAAACTAAATTTTCTGCTGGCCAGAGATAGGTGTGAGTGCTATTTAATGAAAACCTGGCTGATCTTGCCTGGCTTGTTGGAGCAATGCTCACACCATTATATCATTTATATAACATACAGAACTTGAAATGGTTTCATTTGAATATGGTTACTGATGTAGAATATATATGACTCATCAAGAAATGTTTGCACAAAGTCTTAGCATTGATGCAACCAGTGCCAGTCAAAAGGAAACACATAACATCTGAGCTTTAACATTAAATTATTTTAAAAATTGTATTCCACAAAATTTAAAAAAAATGATAAACAGTTAACCAGTGTTGCCCCTAACGTTTCCACCTGGAGTCATAAAGTTCTCCCTGTCATACTATGTTAGGTTGAGTCCATGACCAACTATATTATGTACCAAACACCCATATAACAAGAACTACACATGTAACAAGCATCATCTATAATGTACCAAATAGCTGTATGGTGAGAACCACATATGTATAAAACTATGATACACTCAAATTATCAAATTCTGTTAAATTATTGTGGAATTAAAATAGCTGTGTCTGCATATCAAACTAGGTCTGGTCTGATGCAAGTGCGGAGAGAGAGAGACAGACAAAGTGATAATTCTTTGACACAAGTTCATTAAATAACATGGAATGAACTGAAGGGGTTTTGTTTGTTTAAACTCTTAATCTAAAATAATATAAATCAGAAGAGAAATATCTACAACTAGAAATGATTATTGTTTGAAAGGAAAATCATATCACACCCCACTTATGATAATTTATGACATTAGGAGACAATGGTATTTGATATAAGGTATTAATACACAGTCTACCAAACACAAACATAAATTTTAAAAAATGGATATAATGACAAAAATCCAGTTATCAACAAGATACATGCCAAATTTAATTTCTTTTCCTTAAATAGTTCCAACATGTTTTTTGTTTAAAATTAAAAATCTAAGTTCAAAAATGTGCTTAAAAAATGGAACCACTGTAATGCCCTAAAAATATATTCTGCTTATCTAATATAGTATGACTACCAAACTTAACAAATTTTTCTCAAGTAATTTTTTGTATTCATGCTAATAAAGTTTTTGTCAAAAAAGTAGAATTCAAAAATATTTTAAAATCTGCAAAAAAAAATTAAATAATACAAACATTGACAAAATGACCTGAAAATCTGAAAAGGTCATTTAGTTTTTCAAAGTTATGATTACTTCGTAAATAAATCCCAAACTGAAAAGACATCTTTGCAGGCAATTTGAACAAGGGCAAGACTAGCCATGTAATTGTGTCCAACTAGGTATCTCATTATTAAAATAAAGTGCTGCTATAAAAATTGACAATTTGTATTTCCAGCATTAACTTATTTAGTAATGAAATCACAAACAAAACTTTTAAAAGCAGTCGTTTTATATAATAATGCAAATCAGTACCAAATTTCAATCAGACGATCCAGTTGTTGAAGGTTTATGTGTTCACAATGCTGAAAGTTCAATGTGATGTTCATTATGGTGCTGTTTCAATTAGAAATTAAGCTCCTAAGAAAGTAAGCACAACTTTAGAAAATGAAAGCAATGGTTTTTTTTACATATGTCCAACAATAAATTTCAAATTTATGATGCAAGCTTTCATATCAACATTGAAATTAATTGCAATGTTAATAAGTCAAAAAACATTCCCTCTCTAGAACCTGCAAAAGAATTTCATTGAAGGTGAACAAAATTCCAAAATAACCACAAATTAAGATCCTGATGGAATTATGTTTCAATGTATCATAGATTTAACTGAGTGGACATGTATCCATTCAAGAATTGCATGCATACATTTTTTGCAACAACTGACTTAAGAAAATTCCAATAAAATTAACTTGTCACTAAATTTACTGTCAATAAAATCACAAGTTCTATCACATATTTTTTTCTGCCACTGGTTGATCTAAATATGCCATCTGTAAATTTGCACCTTTTCCGCAACTTTGAGGAATTTTTGCAGAACTATACGTTTATCCTAGTCACTAAAAATTCAAACTACTTACATTTTCTTACTAAGCATGACAACCCTGCAATCCGATACACCTCAGAACTTGAACCCTGCAATCAGGTACACCTTTGAGCATGGGAACCCTGCAATCAGGTACACCTTAAAGTATGGGAACCCTGCAATCAGGAATACATTAGAACATGGGAACCATGCAATCATGTACACCTTTTGAGCATGGGAACCTGCAATCTGGTACACTTTTGAACACGGGAAAACCCTACAATCTGGTACACCTTAGAGGATGGGAACCCTGCAATCAGGTACAGCTTTGAGCATGGACACTCTACAATCCAGTACACCTTTGAACATAGGGAACCCTGCAATATGGTACACCTTTGAGCATCCACATATCAAATTAAATAACCTTTGATATATAGTACTGGACATCACAAGCCAATTTCATTTTCTACTCACAAAATGTCACCCTGTCACCTTGAGAACAAAGTCAAGGTCACTAAAACCTAGCCAGGTCATGAGACCCTCTCAAGGCATTTTTATGATGAAATAAGTCTGTTTTGTTCAATAATTTTCAAGATCATGCTCATAAATCATGTGTGATGGACGGTTAGAACAAAAATTGTCTCTCTCCCATAATGAGGATGGAGAAGAAGACAAGTAAATAATTACTACTTGAGCAAATGTAGGCAAACCCTGACTGCTTTGGCTTCCTGGGAGGAATGTATTTTATCCAGATACAAAAAAAACATAAGAACTAAGTGTAGGTCCAAGGACATTTTACAAATGGTCTGGGTGATAAAATCACAGTAACTGGTGCACAGATAATCACTATTACTGTGGATGGTTTGATACTACAGTGAAAGATAAACTGTAGTTCGGTTCAGTCTTACTTCCTCAAGAACAAAAATGATATACACCATCTTCTGGGTCAATCTTTCAAACAACCAGTGTTTGCAGAAATTGTGAAACTTAAACATAAAGAAGCCTCTGTAAATTTAACTTTTTGTCACAAAGAATTTCTGGCATGAACTTGAACTTAATGTGGATGAGTGACCCAAATGAAAGCACACAGCAATTCCAAAGCAGGTTTTTATGAAAGCACATATCATAAAACAACTACAAAGTGATCAGACACAGATGAAGAAAATAAGCAAAATATGATGGCAGCAGGAGTTAATATCCTGATACACTAATAAATTGCTGAAACTTGTTTCTTGTGTATTATTATTAGCACAACATGATGAATTTAAATGGTAATACTTTAATCCCAAGAAACATCAATGTAATTTATCCAGTTTTATGACACATATGGAAATGTAATGGACAATATAAGAAAAAGCAATGTAATTTATCCAGTGTAAGGACACAAAAGAAAATGAAATGGACAATATTTGACACATCAATGTAATTTATCCAGTTTAATGATACAATTGGAAATGAAATATATATAATCAGTCTTAAAAAAATTAGGAATCAATACTACAAAAGTGGCTTTGATGTACACTATACTCTTAATTTAAGTAGACAGTAGTTAAGCAGACCAAAATATTTGGTAGACAACCTTTCACATGAAGAATTCTGAGTCAAGCAAAAACTCAGGGAAGTGATCTTGTTCTGCATGTTCTGAGAAGCTCTTCTTTCACTTGAAGAAATTCGAGCCAAAAAACACTCTGGGAAGTAATCTTGTTTTATGGGTTCTGAGAAGCTGGGACTGTCATTCACTTGAAGAAATCTGTGCCAAGTAAACATTCTGGGAAGTAATCTTGTTCTACGGGTTCTGAGAAGCTTGGATTGTATTTGTAGTTTTTTCCATAGCCTGATGCAAAAAATGAATTAATCAGTATCTAGAGAAAACAGTGTAAATAAGAATTGTAATTAATAAGAAATTAGAAAAGTTTTAATAAAAGACATTGTCCAAGGATTTTTTAAATGTGAGGAAATAAAGACTATATTAGTAATATTAACAGCCATTCAACTAGTATTTGAAAATAAAACATATCAAAATATGTTTCCAAAAAAGTAGGAAACTACATTTTCACCTCTCTGTACATTGCTAATTTATTTTACTATGATTTGTTATTTCAGCATAAAGTAAAATGTACAAAATAAAGTGCTCAATTACGTAATTTAGGGTAATTTATGTGACCAGAAGAGGTGGAAAAGAACAATTTTCAGATTTATGAAATATTGGAATCTTAAGAAAATAAATGCAGCAGAAAATTATAATAGACAAAGATACTGCTGTTTGCTAACTTTAATGATTGGCTGGCACATATGCATCAGAATAAAGGTAAACAATAGCCCTTTCAAGGGACTGCATGGATATAGCCTGGATTTGATCTGAAGGAGGGATCTCCATTCTTGTCACCAAAACAAGGGGTGAGTAAAAAAATGGCAAGAGGGGAATTTTCACCATATTTCAATTTTTACCCAATAGCTCAATAGCCATATTTCTCTGCACTCCATTCTGTTTATTCTTTGTTGAGATCAAAATCTTGACAAGATTTCCCTTCTAGTTGTATAGGCATTAACTGTTGACTCTTTCAGAGCACAAATTGTTCCTTAACAGTGCACAAATATTTTTATCTGCTGAGAACCTCCCTTCACAGAAGGCCATCTTAGGGGGCAAATGCATAGCTATCTTAGCTGTTCATTGTAGTTCTTTTGTAGATTTTTCCACAGTTCAGAGACACTTTCTCATGGATGTATCTTCCCAAAAAATGTTCTGGGGACTCAGCATGTTGTCTGAGCTGATTTCCTAAAATCCAAATACGAATTTCTGACATCAAAGGCTATTTTCTCCATAATTTCTGTAAATATTACACAACATTCCTCCCACCCTGGTGTTCTGTTGTAACCATATGAAGTGCAAGTCATGATTTCAAAAACTATGCATTACATAGTTGTTTCATCCAACCCAGTATCTAACCTAATTTGAAATTATTGTCCAGGGCAAAAACTCCATTTCATCCTTAACTTTATTCATTCTGCCAATCAATTTGGACATATGCGTCTACATGACTTGAATCTTTCACCCCAACCACTGAATACAGATTCACCTTCCAAAAATGGACCAAAGTTTGCACATGCACAAAAGTGAGGACAGGGTGTTAATTGCAGACAACCCAACCCCAAGTAAACACATTTTTCTGTTAAAAATAACTAGAATGATTTCCAAGCATGCTTTCATATCTGGATTCTTTAGAATGAACAGACATATTTTAATCAACTAAGCATCCTTTTTATTTAAATTTTTACATCCTTATTTATTTCATTTTTATATAGGTGATTATGAACTAACTTGCTTGAGTTATTACATATTACTGCTATCCATTCATATAATAAGAAGTCTTTTAGTGAACTTCTGTGTTGATATGACTAACCATCCAGGAGGAGGAGTGATAACAAGATTTTAAAGGTGGTTACTGTGGCAACCATACTAGATGTCCAAAGAGAACCAAAGTTGTCTGGTGAAAATCCAATGTCAATATGACTTTCCATTCAAGATTTTCAAGATAACTGCCATGGTAGCCATATCAGATATCAGCTCAGTGCCATTTTCATTCAGGATGAACTTGATTTGAAAATTCTTTTAGTGAAAAACCCATGCTGATATTATCAGAAGAATAACAAGATTTTTAAGATGTCTGTTGTGGTGGCCATATTGGATGTCAGAGCAGCACCATTTTCATTCAGGCCCATGTAGACCTTGGGATGAATGTGGGTGTAAACTTTCATGGCAACTACTTTTACAACGATTTCAATGGTAACATAAACAGTTACTGAATGCTCAAAATTCTAAGTAATAAAAAAACCCTCAACATAATGTGCTTGATGTGTGTACCACTTCCAGCAGTTATACTTTTGTGTTCAGTGATAACTAAGCCTATCAATATTTGCAAAGCATATTGATAACTATGTCTAACCATTTTACATAGCATCATGATAACTATGTCTAAACCATGCTTACAGAGTATAGTGATAACTGTATAACCATGCTTAGAAATTATAATGATAACTATGTATAACCATTCTTACATAGCATAGTGATTGCTATGTCTAACCATTTTTACACAGTATACTGAGAGCTGTCTAACATACTCGCTCACACAGCAGTGATAACTAAATGTATAACCATGCTTACACAGCATAGTGATAACTATGTATAACCATGCTTACACAGCAGAGTGATAGCTATGTATAACCATGCTTACAAAGCATAGTGATAACTATGTATAACCATGCTTACACCGCAAAGTCATAGCTAGGTATAACCATGCCTACACAGCATAGTGATAGCTATGTATAACCATGCTTACACAGCATAGTGATATCTATGTATAACCATGCTTATACAGCATAGTGATAGCTATGTACAACCATGCTTAAACAGCATAGTGATAGCTATGTATAACCATGCTTATACAGCATAGTGATAACTATGTATAACCATGCTTATACAGCATAGTGATAACTATATATAACCATGCTTACACAGCATAGTGATAACTATGTATAACCATGCTTATACAGCATAGTGATATCTATGTATAACCATGCTTACACAGCACAGTGATAGCTATGTATAAGCATGCTTATAACCATGCTTATACAGCATAGTGATAGCTATGTATAACCATGCCTACACAGCATAGTGATAACTATGTATAACCATGCTTACACAGCAGTGATATCTATGTATAACCATGCTTATACAGCATAGTGATAGCTATGTATAACCATGCTTACACAGCATAGTGATAACTATGTATAACCATGCTTATATAGCATAGTGATATCTATGTATAACCATGCTTACACAGCATAGTAATAGCTATGTATAACCATGCTTATAACCATGCTTATACAGCATAGTGATAGCTATGTATAACCATGCCTACACAGCATAATGATAGCTATGTATAACCATGCCTACACAGCAGTGATAACTATGTATAACCATGCTTACACAGCATAGTGATAACTATGTATAACCATGCTTACACAGCATAGTGATAGCTATGTATATCCATGCTTATAACCATGCTTATATAGCATAGTGATAACTATGTATAACCATGCTTACACAGCAAAATGATGATGTCTAACCATGCTTATGTAGGTGAGACAAAAAGACAGAATGGCAACAAAACAGAGTATTGACTACCTATATCTTTCATGAGTTTGGTGGGAGCATTTCTCAGATGAAGGGGAACACCTGGTAGGGGTCCCTTATGGTTCCTTACACAGGCAGATGCTTTCTTGTAAGCCTGATAGACTTCTATAGACTTTGGGGCTCTTGCGAGGTACACAACACACTGAGCTAGTATTACCTGCAAAAATATAATTTTTTGAAAATAAAATTAATTTTTTAATTCTTTCAATTTTTTAAAAAAAATTAATAGTTACAGATGGGCTAAAGCAAAATATACTGATGTACTATATATATAGTGTATCCCCCATGGGGTATAAAACTGAGGGTAAAAAAACAACCTTGGTGTCTGAACTGGTGGTCAAATAAAAAATGCGGGGGTAAAAAAGATACTAACAAATTTTCATCTAATCCATACTTTTTCAGCTGAAATAGGATATTGCAGCGTGCACAACATACTCTCTCTCAAATACAAATAAACCAACACACAATTAACAGACAAATGCATTATCCATTCAAAGGATAATTTTATTAGTTCATTTTCCTTTTAGTTTAAATTCGTACTTTTAACAAACTCTTTATAATTTTTTGTAGCAATATTAAAGACCAATACATTACATATAAGTCAATAAAAAAATCCATTTAAATCTTTTTAACCAAATTACAGTTTATTTATTGCCTGTCATAAAATGTGTACTATCATCAGTTTCACTGTACTTTGTCCTAAAACACATTTATCCAAATATCAAAGAGGCTAATGATTCATCTTCTCTTTAACAAGTTACACATTGAACTTTTAGATCTTTCTTTTGTAGCAGCAAAGTTAATAAAAGCTGCATCGCCCCCCCTGAACTTGTAATCCAAATAATGGATTTGTCTCAGCAAGTCTACTTATTTCTTTGTTCTAAAAGAATGTCTTAGGTAATAATGTGTAGGGCTGTCAAAAATCATGAAAAACCAACCCGGTTATTCATTGTGAAATTTAACGGGTACCCGTGAGTACATGAATGACAAGTACAACCATAGACCAACTAATTGTTATCTCCATTCCTTTAATATTTTGTATGGCGATATAGGCTAACCATGTAATGCAATACTCGATCCGATGCATCCACACCAATGTAGCTGCAAATGATTTGACAGCACGCTATTAATTAATAAATTTATTTAGAATGACCTTTGTACAAAGATGGTAGGTATAATCCAACTTTTAATGATCACTGTGATCAGCCACGTTAAATCCTTTAGAACACTCACCTTTTTGTAAAGTACAAGTCCTTATTAGAACAGACCACGTTTATTCATCAGCTTTTGACCTCAGATTTGAATTACCCATGCATGCGTGTAAAGCAGCTTTACCACATGTCAGGAGTATTGCGTTAAAACTGTCATTGTGTGTGTGTGTGTGTGAGGGAGAGTGAGGAGACCACGAACTGAATGCACTACACAATAGTAATAATTAAAACTAGATAAAATAATGTTTGTAAATGTTTCTATTTTTATGAGAAAAACTCAAAGAATTTAGCAAATCTCAATAATGCCAGTCTGTCATAGTCAACAAGTGCATGGTCATTGTTCACAACACATTTTCCAGTTTCTGTAAAAAAAAACTAACATATCGACTGTATCTGGTAACAGCGATGCATGTTTCTTGTTTATAACGTGTCCAGCAGTCGAAAATGCACTTTCTGATGGAACCGACATCACAGGAATACAGAGATACTTTCGTGCAATGGCAGCCAGCCTGGGATAACATGGTGTATTGTCTCTGAAATACTGAAGAATGTCACCCTTAACATTAAGTGGCGTCTCCAACAGATATGTTGACAATTCGTCTACTGATGAAGCGTTGTCATCTGCGGTACACAGATTAGCGAGATCATCAAAAATATTTTAGGCAGCATTTTCAAGTCTCTGTCTTTTTGATTCTGGTTCATCCGTTTTGTCCGTGATGGCATCATTAGTTTGCGACACAGTAGATCCGGGATTACTACTGCCATCAACTCCAGTCTGACAGTAGCGTACGTCTCCTGTCGTGGTGCTTCTTAAAAAAACTTTAAAAGTTTATAATGCGGATTGACAACTGCAGCCTTAGCTGCATTGAGAACGCTGTATCCAGTAGGATAATAGCGGGTTTGAAGTTCATTTGTGAGTGCTTTCCTACATTCGTTAATTGCAGCTGCGTCATATTTAAGTACCCGCATTTAATTTTGAAAGTACGCAATTTACAAGTTGACCTCTATAAGACACATGCGCTAGGTCGCCATATTGGATCCATGAGGATAAACATAACTTCAATGTGAATAATCGGTGATCACAAGACAAATGCTGTGATATATGTACACTGTTCGAGTGTTCTGTATCGGTAAGTAATTATTTTGTATTTACTAAATATTTTTGTGAAATACAGCATAAATTGTATCACATAAATGATCATCCTGATGTTGACGTATATGTAGATTTAACAGGTTTACTCTTGAATTATTTTAAGTTTTTTTCTTCTTCAAAACTTTTATCTTAATACAAATTAATGTCAAATTGTATGCAAATGATGTTTTAACATTTAAAAACAAAATTGCATATCTGTAAATGAAATTTAAACAAATTACTTTCAAATATAGGTAGAACGAATAGAGAATGAAAACGTGTTTTACAGATCTACATTTCGTACCATGATAAAGTACTGCTCAGCAATTTTATATGATGAACCACAGGAGTCTGCAGTTTTATCAATAAAGCATGACGAAATTTCTAACATAATGAAATCACCTTTACATTATTTAATAAATATTTAATAATACTGTAAAGGTAATTTCATGTTGTTAGAAATTTCATCGTGCTTTATTGATAAAACTGCAGGCTCATGTGGATGACCTATATATCTTTTTAAATATATATAGTTTTTTAACTGTTCCTAAAACATTTTTTTTGGTTCATTTTCAGTGCAGAAATAGGAGATTATCCTGGACCTTACTACCAAAATGCAGGCATCAGTGTTGATACATCAAAATCTTGTATAATTATTCACAGACAGTCAAATGGAATTGTGATAGAAATTTTTAACTTGTATAAGAAAAATAATCATACATTTGCTGAATTTTGCTGATTCTGGACATCAGTGGACATTCTCAGAGCATAGAAAATTTGATGAACTGTTTACAATGTATGCCAATGTCTTCTTTTGAATTAAATGTTGTGTTAACAAATATCTTGTCAAGTATCTCAATTGTCTGGTAGAAGTAATTTTTTTTAACACCTTATATTCTTCCCTATACTGAAATCAAGTGGACATTGTTTAATTTACTGCAGACATTTGAATTCTACAGGCAAAATTCTATAAGACTGCCAAGTTTCATGGAGATATCTTGCTTAGATCAAAAGTTATGATAGAAATACTTTTTTTATTAAATGTGTCAGGTCCGTGACTCAGAAGAATTAAACATACATTTATATAAGGCAAAAATTCACCGAAAAGCCAGTTTTTGCCAGTATTCAAATAGTCATAACTTTTTAACTAATCATCATATTTAAAAACTTAAAACTGTTCTGAAAAGAGCTCTATAAGAATCAATCATTAAAATGCAAATATGTTGACTTTGTAATTTTGACTGGGGTTGCTAGTATGCTACATGATGTATCATACTCTCACACTATGATGTACTTTATACATACTGTATCATACTATGATGTACTTTATACATACTATCTCATACTATGATTCATACTGATGTACTTTATACATACTGTCTCATATTAATTCATACTATGATGCACTTTATACATGATGTCTCATACTCTCACACTATGATGTACTTTATACATACTGTATCATACTATGATTCATATTATGATGTACTTTATACATACTGTCTTACTCTGATTCATACTATGATGCACTTTATACATAGTGTCTCATACTATGATTCATATTATGATGTACTTTATACATACTGTCTTACTCTGATTCATACTATGATAGATTATATGCTCATTTTTTTTCTTCTGTTAACTTTACACTGTCAGAATCATTCAGCATTCTTCCATACTGCACAACTTCATATTGCATTACATGTCTAAAACTTGTATGGTGTATTAGGAACTACTTTGATTGTAAACAATGTATGTTCATGTAACAGACACTTTAGTATTTGATTTATTACATCTGTTTGTGAATAAAAATCTAAACAAGCTGTTTTAAAAGTAGTAATGATAAAGTTAACAATATGGACAAGTTGAATGGGTGACAAATAAACTTTCAAACAAACAAATGAACAAGATATTCACAATGTCAAGAACAAATGCAAGAATTGAAAAAAAAATTCTGATAATTGAAACAGTTATACAGTTATTCAGGAGAAATATTCCTAACTGTTTGTCAATATATTGGTTCAGACTATTACCAGTGCTCTATAGGGTCTATAAAAACAAATCATCATATTGAGGGCAAGGTTTATCACACATCTATCAGAGATGTACCATTTTACTAGTCAGTTAAAACACTAAATTCGAGAAAAAAATGCAACTGCAGGTTTTGGCAGGAAACTAAGAGCCTGAGAGCCAATAAACCAAGACAAAGAAAAATGGATGATCACTAACAGCTGCTTTGCAATCTTCTTTGTTTAACTATTTTGATACTGTGCTATGCTAGTGATAGAAGACACACAATGTATGATACTGGTCATAGCTGGGCTCCCTCCAACAGTGAGCTGGTAATAAGAATGGTAATAAATATACTTACATTTATAAATCCTAACTTTCCTCAAAATGTACTTTCTAAGTTGTACAAATCTGAATGAAATGACCCATGTTATGAAAAACCTGATACACACCGAAATGGTACTTTAATATCAACTACATTTCCAGCTGAAATAACATTCTCCTCACTGCAAGGAACTTACCCAATAAATCAAGTCCATCATAAGCAGAAAAGCATAAATGAGTTGTATCAACAAAAAATCAAAATCCATCCATTCCAGACCAACTGCAAAAGTTTTTTTTTAAATGTGCATTCATTCTAAATATGATTCTAAATTTCAAGTATACCAAACTGAGATTATTGGGTTCCCAACTCTCAAAGAAAACTCTAACCATAAACATTATTCTGTGACAAATGTTTTCAATTCTCATTGACTCAATTACCACATTATATTTTCTGAATATCCCCAACTTCAAACTTCTTCATAATAATTATAATAATATGTTAAAAAAAAGTGTCACAATGAAGTTATGTACAGGTAATGGTTGGGGAAAAAAAATCACTTTTCCTTTTCATTTTCCATGATGAAACAAGGACAAGTTTTCAAATTTCCTAGGCAAGAAAGACATCTGGTCAGTGGCTTTAAAAGTGAAACAAATACTGGAAATTTTTATATCATTATACAATTATCCATTTCTAAAATCAATGAATTTCTAGTTTTAAGATCAGCCTCAGCAATTTGAAGATGATAGTACTATTACAGATGATGTTTATATAAAGTAAACTCGTTCATTCATAACATAGGTATATTAAACAAAATTAACAAATATTATTCTTACATCACACTCTGGCATCCCTAAGAAATGGCAAGCCTGGTAAGCTGCAACAGCCTGATTCAATGCTAGAGGATCAGCTATACCTACACAGAAAGAAAAGTGGAGTCAGAAAACAGCAAAGCTCATCTGCAATTATTTATACAGACAAAATAGGTTTGCCTTTTTTCAGTGTATAATGAATGGTGATGAAGGCAAACAAAGTGATGGATATAGGTCACAGTAACCTTTCTCTATGGTCTGGTGAAGTACTATTAATTATGTTGTAATATCAAGTTTCATGACTGCAAGCAAAAGTGTGCAAGAAATTAGCTTAACTCAAAAGGTGTGTGCACAGTCTTTTGAGCATGAAAATGCAAGATTGGCTTTACCAAACCAAGACCTTTACATTTGACATTCTGACCTTAACATTAGTAGAGCATTTTGTATCCAGTGGTAAACATCTTTGGTATATATGAGGACAATTCATCTATGGAAACTGTGGATAGAACAGCCACACTATTTGAGAACCCATATGATTTTAAACACTTCCTCCCTGTGACCTTAACTTGTGGCCTCCTTTTCTTCAACTCTCTAGTAATACTCCTTCCCAATGATGAATTAGTGGCAATGTCTGATTACAATTCACTGATACAAATAGCTCATATTCCATGTCCCCTGTTATATGTAAAGAATCACAGTGTCAAGCAATTTGCACTTTATATTTTGAATCATCTAGATTCATCTTTTTTTGCTACCATGAAATAAAGCTGTGCACAATTAGTATATAAAATGACAGTAAAAAAAACTAGTAGTATAAAACTGAGAGTGCTGGACCATACAGCATTTCTGTAGGAGTCTTGACATATACAGGAATGGAGGAATGTGCATTATTATGTGCTAGTAACCAATAGTCCAGAACAGTCTATTTATATATGGCTTATGTTATGCTAGTACTCTATGGTCTAGAAATGAACTGTTCTTTTATTTAATACTTATGCTTACACTCCATGCTTTAAAATTGTCAAATTATACACTACTTCCACTAGCATACAATGGTGAAGAACTGACATTTTATATTTCTACATATTCTAGTACCATATAAAATGGATCTGTCAAGTTTATATAATACTTTATGCTTACATAAACAAACACACCTGTAACTCAAAGACTAGTACACCAGCCTGATAGGTTAACCAAGGTTGAAATGTGACAATAGAAGCAATAAAAACACCTAAACATCAAGGGTGGCAATTAAATGGGCATAGTTTACTGTTTATGGCCTCTAATAAAGTAGCACAAGAAAAAAAGCAAGAACTGGTAGTACCATGCATACAACATTACATGTCAGGTGTACCATGCATACAACATTACATGTCAGGTGTTGTACCATGCATACAACATTACATGTCAGGTGTTATACCATGCATACAACATTATATGTCAGGTGTTGTACCATGCATACAACATTACATGTCAGGTGTTATACCATGCATACAACATTATATGTCAGGTGTTGTACCATGCATACAACATTACATGTCAGGTGTTGTACCATGCATACAACATTACATGTCAGGTGTTGTACCATGCATACATTACATGTCAGGTGCAATAAATTTTTCTTAGAAAGTGTGTTCATTAACAGCACCTTTGATGAGTAACAAATTATTTTAATGAAACACCTTTTCAAGTTTGTAAGCCACTGCAGTTTCTTTGATTCATTGTAGATCCTAGAAAATCATCATGTCCAACTGGTTGCTAGCTGCATATTATTCAAGTTTTTATTATGTATACATCTGCAGCAATCAGGTCTTTGTCGTAGCCTCGGTAAATTAAATGTTTAGCCAGCTCTTCAGACCTTTCTAGGAATCTTTCATCGTCGGAGCAAATTCTGCGTATCCTCAGTGCCTGGCTATATGGAATGTTCTTAATGCAGTGTTTTGGATGACAGCTGGTTGGGAGAAGATACTGGTGTTTGTCGGTTGGTTTCGAGTAGATGTCTGTGTGTAATTTGTTTTCCACCAGTCTGGTTGTTGTGTCCAGGAAAACATGGTTTGAGTTGGAAATTTCTGCCGTGAATTTTATTGAAGGATGGAAGTTGTTTGCCTTTGAAATGAAGTCATCCAGACTACCTACAAATCAATGGAACTGCAATGGGTACTAAAATGGCCCTTTCGTATGCTAACATTTTCATGGGAAAACTTGAGGGAAAGCTCTTAGCATCGGTTGAGCGTACACCATACCAGTGGGTACGCTTTATCGATGATATTGAAATGAAGTGGCAGTATGGAAGAGAAAGTCTGGATGACTTCATATCAAAGGCAAACAACTTCCATCCTTCAATAAAATTCACGGCAGAAATTTCCAACTCAAACCATGTTTTCCTGGACACAACAACCAGACTGGTGGAAAACAAATTACACACAGACATCTACTCGAAACCAACCGACAAACACCAGTATCTTCTCCCAACCAGCTGTCATCCAAAACACTGCATTAAGAACATTCCATATAGCCAGGCACTGAGGATACGCAGAATTTGCTCCGACGATGAAAGATTCCTAGAAAGGTCTGAAGAGCTGGCTAAACATTTAATTTACCGAGGCTACGACAAAGACCTGATTGCGGAGGCAATCCAAAGGGCCAAACAAACAAACCGTGATGACCTACTCAGATATGGACAGAAAGAAAAGGTTGATAGGATACCATTTATTCTGACCTATCACCCAGACAATCCCAAAGTAGGTAAAATCATCGCAAACCACTGGCCAACCGTGCAATCGTCAGACATACTAAACCTAATACTTCCGAACAAACCTGTAGTAGCTTACCGGAGACCAAAAAACCTAAAGGACATCCTAGTCAGGGCCAAGCTAACAACAATCGCTAGTCAAAACCAACCTAGTCAATCTGGACCCTGTGGCGATAAAAGATGCAAAACCTGTCAACATATGATAGAGACCAAGACATTCACTAGCACAGTGACTAAAGAAAAACTAAACATACATGGTCCAAACAAAACGTGCAAAACAGAGAATGTGATTTATCTCATCACATGTAAGATCTGTGGCCTTCAGTACGTGGGAGAAACTGAAAAGCTACACATAAGGATAAACCTTCATAGATCTGATTGGATGACAAAAAAGCTGTACAGAAGCCCGGTCGCAGAACACTTCTCCTCCCCTGGCCACACTTTCAGTGATATAATACTTATCGCTATTGCCAACAACCACAGCTGGAGTTCCGAAACCAGGAAGGAAAAGGAATCATACTGGATACGCCGCCTTAGAACATTGAAACCAAGCGGTCTAAACCAAGAAGACTAGAAAATGAAAACTATGCACTAGTAGAATTTAACATTTTCTAAATCTTCTTATCCTTCAATTTTTACTATAAGAATAACCGGTATAGAACCAAATATCCGGGATATAATCTGCGTTACATATGTACACAAAGTAAAAATAGATGTCGCTTTGGCTTGTAGACTTTTAGGGAATTATACAACGTTTTCAGTTTCCGCAACTAGTCTATACAAGCTGGTTGTATTTATAGTTTTAGCACATGTGAAGATAGAAATGTAGAGGTTTACAAACGCAATGTTTTTGTGTTTATTTGTTTGTCGTAACTATGTTTTGTATTTGCCTTTGAAAAAGACTCATTAAGAGTCGAAAGCGCTTAGGCTAGTTAGTTACTAGTTTTGTACTGTTCGTCGTCAGTTTATTGCATCTATTTTAATTAATCCCTGACACACGTGATCCCTTGGTGGATCCAGTACGCTTGAGAGGGTTGTTATTCGCCATATGATTTGTATTCTTTATATATATATATATATATATATATATATTCTTAACCTTGAGCTACAGCAACCATATACAAAAATAGATTCATTCCATCTATCTGAATGAATTCCAATAGTCTTGAAGGTGCTATCTGCTAAGTCTCGAATGTGTTGATGTATTAATAATCTTAAAAGTGTTGATGTACCACAATGATATAATTCAGTATGTCTTCAGTTCTCAACAATCTGAAAGTGTTTGTCAAAAATAAGCACTTTGCAAATCCAATGAAAATTTTAATAAATTTCCTCTCAAATTATAACTGAACAATAAACTCTGTTCATAAAAGTGATACTAAAACAGGAAAGAATAATTTAATAATTAACACATATATTATATATGCAATAACTGTCGGCAAACAGTGCAAAACTAGTATCTAACTAGCCTAAGCACTTTCAACTCTTAACGAGTCTTTTTCAAAGGAATATACAAAACAAATAAAACACATAAACTGTTGTGTTTGCAAAACTCCACATGGCTGTTTCTACATGGATTAAACCTTTAGTATCTGCAACAAGTTGAAAACAACAACTTACAACTAGACACTCAACCTAATGGATAGACAACAGTAAATGATAATACCCTGCAAAAGTTCAGTGGTGTGTATAAAAACCTATACAATATTAAATGTTAGCAGAGAATTTCTGACCAACATCTTCACTGGCAAATCGCACCAGCCGTCTGGCCACATATAGTGGAGTCTCTCCCCCTTCTAGCATCCTAGCCAACCAATAGAGAGCAGCACTAGCATCTGATCCTCGCATCGATTTGTGTAATGCTGAGATGATGTTGTAATGTTCCTCCCCTGTAAAGTTGGGCAAAACTCAATGTTAGGACTATGTTATTTAAGACAGCAAACCACAGGCTTCAAAACTACTTTTCAAGGCTTTTTTGAGGAGAAACTGCAATCTATGCTTGATCAAATCCACACAGGATACCATTAATGACTGAAGTGGATGCCATCCTAATTCTTACAAATTAATGTCAAAATTAATGGTCAAAGGTCAGGTTGTGCAAAAGCCCATTATTTAGTGTCAAAGCAATATTTCATTATTCATTACCTAATTATCATAAATTGCCAGTGCACGCATAATGACTGGACAATGGGCATTTCTTCTATATTGACTTGATTTGATTTAGCATAAACATTCATGTCTATTAGATGAATATTTGTGCAAGACATTGGAGATTATAATTCTTGTATATCAACAAAAGATGGTAGCACCCCACTTCCCTTTCCCATAAATGTTAACCAAAATGTATGTCTCTCTCAATATCTCCCACCCTTGCCTATGATGTAACTTATTGACCACATCAAAAATTATCAATGGAGAAAAGTACTTGTATCAGTAACTTATGTTAAGATATCTGGAACTGATTGTTTTTTTTTTCACTCTACAAAGGTCACCTACAGCCAAACGATTCCTACATACACACCTTGCTATTCTAGCAATTACATTTTTGCAAATGAAGAAAGATAACATTTTTCACTGACATAAGATTAGTATATATTTTTAATTTAATAAATTGGTTCCCTACAGTATGATTAGTACTCTATTTTTTCATTCAAAAAGTAATATTGCTAACTCAGCAAAATATGATGTTCTACTTGGTTAATGAAATTAAATGGTATCCATGGCAACAATCCACACTGGAGAACTATTAGGGATAACAAATCTCTCAAATTCTCAATTTATGCAGTAAAAATACTTTACTTATTAACCACTGATCACTTACTGGTATCAATTTTGACCCATTATGATGAAAACGTAAGGACCCATCGTGCTAATTTTATTAACTTTCACACATGATGTATCTAAATTCTAATCACATCACTTTCTGTAAACATACTTCACCAAAATTAAAACTAATAACTACAAAACCTTCAAAAAGCTCCGTTATTCTGAAAAACTAATTTCACTTTAAAGTAGAACTAACATCACATGCCAGTAGACATGGAAATTCTTGTACAAATTATCCATATTTGCAAGTTTTTGAGGGTAAGTTTCTGCAAGGAAATATGGGTATGACAGATATAAACAGAGAAAACATTTGCAAAGGAGAATCTAATACTAGTTATACATTATCTTCCAAAATATTAACCCTGAAAAAGAAAACAGACAAAATAATATTATGATTATTCCAGGGATATTTTACCTGACTGCAAGAGAAATTCAACAAAGACATTTCCTACAAACTGAATCCTGTCATAATAAGAGGTAAACGATATACAGGACATGAAACAATTTCAGGTTAAGCATAGTACCACATGCACATTATCACTGGATTACCATCAACTCAATGTGCAGAAGCAGAAAAGATTTTTAAACTGTTTCAATTAAACAAAATCATTTCAGTTAATGTTCATCATGTACATAGTTAGAAATCTGTTAAATGTTACAGCCTTACCTGTGTACTCCTAAGAATTATAATCTATGTATTCAGCTATTAGTTGCATAGATTCTTGTCCAATTCCCATTTAGAGTTTAAATACTTGTTTATTTTATTCTAAATAGTGTCTTCATATATTTGATACATATCAACTTGCAAAGTAAACTCTTCTTTTGCATCTAAAAATGTTCATAGGGAAAAAAGAAAGAAAATAACAGAATTTTACAGTGTTTTTCACTCTTGCACTAACAACAGTCATAATTCATACAATTCATACATATACACTATGAAGATTAATTTGCAAATGAAAAACAGGAAAAACTTTTGCTAAACTGAATAGAAAATGTACCTGTTTTGTCATATAATATATGTGATTTCTGTAACCCTTCTTTTATATGTTCTGTTTTCACGACAACTGATCCTGCAGTTAATTCTTTTCTTTCATCTGATTGGCTCTTTGTGATTTGTGACTGTACTGCCATTTGCAAGCCATTCAAGGCAATCCTGGCATCCCCGTCACACAAATGGGACAATGTCTTAAGTGCCTGTGTCTCTATCCACACTCTTGGTCTGAAATAAATTCACGATGACTTGACATATCAGACATAGTATAGTTTTTGTGAAAGTTGTCAATACAAGTAATGGATTCAGGTGTACAAGAGTGGCAATATGTATCACAACAAGCAATACTCACACATTTTATATCACAAGGCAATTTTTGGCACTAGAATGCATTGCATATTGAATATTTCAGGAAATTATTTTTCAGCTGTGGAAAATAAAGTACATAACATTTTATCAAAAAAGAGAACAAGAACATGGAGAATTAAAGATGTATGATTAATGCAAAAAAGAAAAAATGTTATTACAATGAGTGATTTTTAATGCTTCAAGGAAATTATGTTTCTTTGACTAAACTCACCATATCATTTGTACATAGGTACAGGGTTTATTGGAACACAATCTTGGCTATAAAGTGCCAATGTTACTTTTAAAATTTTCTTCAAAAAGTACAAAGGGATAATTGCACAAAAATCTTCCCTACAAAAATCAAAATACATCACGATTCCTTCCACTACTTCAAAACTCTAGCCCTCCCATGTCAAAAGAGACAATGAAAGCATCTTTTGTTTTGTTCTAGCAAAATAAGTACTAAAACATTTGCTTTTTGAGACACAAGTGGTCTTCAAATTCTTTATTCTTTATTACAACAGAAGTGCATGAATTCCCAGGGACGTTATGTCACATAAATGTAGGAGGCCATGGGTTTGAGTACCAGTACATGTATTATGATTTGTGTAGTCTGATGTTGGGTCATTTATTCTGATATCATGAGCGTTCTTGCAGTAATGACTGTATCAATGTTCAGCTATGTTTTGTGTCAGAAAGGATTTTATTGCCACTTTTCATATGAGTTTTGGTTTATTGTTTCTTTGTAATGAGCTTGTTTCAATTTCCTTACATACACTGTTTTTTAGCACTGTAATTGATAATTTGTAATTTGTTTACATCCCTTTTTGATATTAATCTCAGTTTTCAAGCAGTTTGGATTTTTATTATACCAATTAGGCCATCTCTGTGCTTTTATCATGTTTTTGTGGAGCAACATTTAAATGGTAATTATTATTCAAAAGAATATTTTACTTTGAAAACAAGTTCCTTTTACACATATATTACCTGATTATAATGCATAACGAGAATAATTAATAGGTGAAGCAAGTTATATCCCCTTCAGTTGACCCTGAATCTGGCTTTTGAAGTATGAATTACAGACAAAACATGACTTGAATAATATTACTTTGAATGGTTCTACTTAAATGTATGGTTTAAATAAGGTTTTACAGGCACAACAGAGTAAATGTGCAAAAGAAATTCATAGGGTCCTGGATTAAAACCTTGCTTAAAAGACCAGATAATCCAATGAATCCAGAATGAAAGTACCTTAGTGAAAATATTGTCCCCTCCTTGTTCAAGAGCAACAAAAGAGGAAGATTTCCTTTTTCTTATCAGCTCACTATGTTACAGGTACCCATTCAAGGTCACCTACGACACCTTTAGAAAAAAACAACAACAACCACCTTTAGATAAAGAATATAATGTGTTCAATTGTTTAAAAACAAACTACTAATTACAATGAAACCCTCAGGTTATTAGGATAAAAAAGTATTGAAAAAACAACTATAGCTTGGTGAGTAGAATTGATACTAATATATAGAGCTGCATTGTATTAATGGTATACTATGGTAGTTTCTAATGGTGGAATGTATCCTAGTACATTTACACTGTAATAGTGGGTTGGTAGTTTCTGTCTGCATGAAATTTACATAAATTTCCAATTAATCTTGTTACTTTAATGGCATTCATGACAAAAAAAGTTTAAGAATTTTTCTTTTTCTTTGTTACAAAACCATTATGTCTGTAACAATATAAGGGTAACAAATATAATTTTATTTATGATTCTTTAATCACAATTCTGTCCCCTGTTACATATGCTAGCATGTTAGCCAAACAAATTTTGACACATTGAGGCAAAATCCACAGTTCAGAAAAAATTTGGATAAAAAAAACAAAGCAAAAAATACATCATTTTTTAGTTATAAATGAAGCTTTTAGGTATTTATATATTCCTTTAAAAGACTTATTCTACAATTTCCATGAGCACGTTTTCTGAATTAATATAATTTTTCAAGTCCATTACAACTTTTCTCATTCACTGGGCATGTATGTTTACTGGTCTTTATAAATATCTTGCCTGGGTGTTGGCATCCCACTCAAAGTTCCCTGTCTATTATATAAATAGTATAGCTAGAAAACCACAGTCTTCATTATTAATACTTCATATTTTTTTCAACAGACTCTCTAATGTCAGCATGATAGTATGAGCAATAGTGTAAGCTTGACCATCCCAACTTAGCTACTGTTTAACTACATCTTATACAACAATTACCATGCACAAAGCAAATTCATATTCTATAAGGTACTGGCCATTTAATTATTGGGGTGGATGGCTGAAATTTCCATCTGAACTCAAATAGTTTCCATTATTTTATCAAGACAGTTAATATTCTCCATAATAATATATGAATCAAATTTGGTCTTAATTTGCTAAAAATCTGAGAAAGACATTTTTTTCTCCAGTTACAGACGAACATAATTTAAACAAAAATGTCAGGCCCCTGCTCCAGAACATTAAATTTTTGGTTACTAATATAACTATTGTACATATCATGGTGTGTTGAAAATACCAAAGTATACTGCAGTACAAATTTGTTGTGGCACCCTGCTCTACTAATATACATAAGATGAGATTGTAAAAACACAACTCCAGAGACATGACTTTTCATGGTTGTTTTTACTATCATAAACAGACTGCTTAAAAATAACATTTATATTAATCAACATTTTATTTCATGATTGCACAATAATCATGGAACAATAGCTCTTTATTGTAACTGGTCCAACATCTTCTAAAAATAGATATAGAAAGTTTGTTGTTTGTGGTACAATGGTTCTTAATGGAATTGTTTCTCTGCACACACAACAGAAGCATGACTCTCCATTCTGACCTGTAGGCTTTCAATTTAGTGAGCATTCTTGCACAAGCAATTATGTTAATAAACTGTTCACAGAAATGCTTCTTTCAGAGGGACAGTTTGATATTTGCTAGATCTGCTGGTTTAGCATTTCTGGGTTGGAAAGGAAAACCTGCAGGTGTTGTTCCTTTATAGGCATGGCAATGGCAGGAATTTCCTGGTAACCTCTTGCACTAGACTCAAGAGGTCATTTATCCAAGATTTCTCCCACTTGCAGTATCTTGAGAAATAAAATTAATCTGGTCTTCTCTTACTGACAGACTCTGAAAAGCTTTCCACATGGTTGAATGGGACTTTTTATAGAATGCCCTGAAATCTTTCATCTTTGGGGAGGTATTACCTGAAAATCTCCTCAACTAGACTCAAGAGGTCATTTATCCAAGATTTCTCCCACTTGCAGTATCTTGAGGAATAAAATTAATCTGGCCTTCTTTTATTGATAGACTTCAAAGAAGCTTTCGACTCAGCTGAATGGAGCTTTTCAGAGAATGCCCCAAAATCTTTTCACTTAGAGGAATCAATTGTTAGTGGTTGAAAGTATTCTGCTACAAATCATGATCTTGCTTTAAAAAAATAAACATTTATCCCCTTTTTTCAATTTGGAGAGCGGATGTCATCAGGGAGACCCTTTAGCACTCTACTTATGTGTAAAAGGAATTGAACTTCTTGCAATAAAACCAAAATAAAACACAAATATTACAGGCATTTTCTATCATAAAATGGAGTTCCAATAAGGACAGTACATTGATCATGATGATGCTTTTTTATTATCCCCTTTATCTTTTAAGACAACCATGCAGATTTTAAACAACTTGGCCTTGGCGTCTGGTCAACACTACAATGTTTTTAAATCAAAAGCTACTTGAATTGGAATTCAAAAAAATTACTAATGAAAATATATGTTTTGAAACTGATATTGGCTGGGCAGTTGCCAATTTTATATTACTCGGAGCAGATTTCTCTTTGAATTTGGAAAATATAGTTGAACTTAATTATTTGATGAAGTGATAATGATAAATGCACCTTCTGTAGGACTAACAGAACAAACTGGTTTTCTATAGCTATTCAGTTACTGAACATTTTTGGAATTACATGAGGAATAGATCCAAACTTATGACACCAACTTCAAAATTACACAAAAAGATGTATTTATAGGAAATAAAAACTTTCATGATCCTATCAACTAATTTTGCTTGGAAAATATGTTATATACATTGTGCATCAATAGTCACTAATCACATTAATCATACCATACAAAAGGCTAGAAATATGTCACCAAAGTGAATAAAAGAAGTGATGAGTTTAAGAAAATGTGGATCCTTATGTCAACTTCTGGTATGATTTCTTGCTTTTTCTTTACTTTCACAAGAAACAAACAAAATGGCACATAAAATGCTTTGGAGCTTGTAAATGAGTGGTGCTTTTTGCACAATATTTGTGATTGTGTGTATGTGTGTGTTTGTGTGTGTGTGTGTGTGTGTGTGTGTGTGTTTGAGTGTGCATGCTGTGTCAAAGTAAAGGAACATAATGATCAAGACAGAAATAATTTTAAAGTAATGCCCCATACACCAAGTCAGGTGGTGAGAAACAAATGAAATCACGACAACTTATGTCAAAAATAACAAAACAAATTTCTCCCACTGGAATAAAAAGATATAACTAGTTAGTAATTAGATTTGATTTCTTCAAATAATAATAGTAATAATAATAATAATAATAATAATAATAATAATAATAATAATAATAATAATAATAATAATAATAATAATAATAATAATAATAATAATAATAACAATAATTTTGTTATTGCAGAGTTTAATTCCATTTTCTGCACAAGATAGGCTATACATGGCAGCAAGTATAAATGATGGAGGAAGAACCTGGGAAAACCCTGGATGAACCACTGACCCACAAGAAGCTACTGGCAAGCTTTCTCGCATAACCTCATTAGCCAAATCTGAGACTTGAACCCATACAGACAGAGGTGAGATTGCAGTGATCCATAATGGTGAGCGCTTTAGACCACTACAGGGCCCTAATAATAATGATAATAATAATGATGATGATTATAATAATAATAATAATAATAATAATAATAATAATAATAATAATAATAATAATAATAATAATAATAATAATAATGATGTTGATGATGATGATGATGATAATAATAATAATAATAATAATAATAATAATAATAATAATAATAATAATAATAATAATAATTTATTTATAGCAGGAAAATTAATTAGTACAATAATAATCCCCCTTTAGGCCTTATCATCAAATGTGGAAAAAGTATATACAATATTTAAAACATAATATAAAAAGTGTGTGCATTGTGTATTATGACAATAAAAAGATGTAAAACATAAAAGAAAAACTTTTCTTTAATAACTTTAGAATATCACTCTTTTTGATGTTTTAAGGAATACTGATCTATATGAAAACACTTGATTACTGCACCGACTTTTTCAAGGTTTCTAACTTTTACTTGGGAAGTCCAAGACTCCATTACAAACTGATCTCAAACCATATTAGGATGAATTTGTTAAGAAGAATTCTTCAAGATACTGTTGAGCAATTTCTTGACAAGATTTGTGCACTAAAATGCTTGGTAATCGATCCTTTGAGAATAATCCAGCATTTCAATTCATAAAAGATAGGTAATGACCTTGGGAATATGAAGGATTATGGTAAAGGCATATGGAAATAGACCATTCAAATTCAATTGAAGAGTACTGATTATCTAGTAGTGGATGAACATTGAATCAGTTATCACAACAGTAAATTGGAAATATAGAGGATTATTATAGGGTAAACAATTATCAGTACATTTTTATTGTATTCCACCCCTCCCAGATTTCTAATTGTGAGGATTTGTCTCATTATATTTAAAAACATGTTCTAAAAAAGTGCAAATGAAGATTTACAGTTTATTGAAGTTTTTTTAATGCCATAAAATAATCTTTTGTATCCTTAGTCTTTTGTCCTTTAAATACTTCCTGTGGACTGTTGATCAGGATAAGTCCTGAGTCTAAATTAATAAACTCCAGATATACTACCAGGATTGTATCCTAAGGGGCATATTCCCTTACCAATATGGAGGGGGTGAGTAGAAGAAAAAAAAGGTGTTTTGGAAATTGCTATAGTTCATTATTTATCCAAATTTAAATATTTCTCTTCCTGCTCCAAAAACCCTCACTAGCTGTATAAGCATTAATCTGTTGACTGTTTCATATGTTCCTTTTAAGTGTATGGATAGTGCTCTATACTTAGAACCCTCTTTCAGTCTGCTATCTAATCAGGCATGTGCCAAGCTAGCTAGGTCAGCTTCAACAAGTTGAGAACCTGTTCTTTATGGTTGTTTTGTAGCATTTTCCATTTTACAGGTATTTTCTCATATATATCTCTTCTAAAATATGTGTGTGACCTGGTGACTTGATGTTTTCTTAAGAGATGACATTCTAAAATTCAAACTCTGATTTTCTGTATAAAAATGGTAATACCCATAAATGTTACACAACTTAACTTCACATGGTGTTGAACCATATCTAATATAATTCATGATATCTGAAACTTTGCATCAAACTTTCATTCTCTTTTTAGTGGTTCATCTAACCCAACGTCTGACTTCATATTAGAACTATTGTCCTTTATTAGGCAATAAATTCTATTTCATTCTTTACTTTCTTCATTCTGCCATTCAATTTGCATGTTCATGTCACCACTGACTTGACATTGAAAATTATCAGTAATTTTCCACCCAGTTAACAATTATAATCACGTCTTCCAAAAATGGACCAAAGTTAATGTGCAAATGTGAGAGAACAGCATAAACTGCAAAATACCTCTGCAAAAAATTTGTGGGATTTTTGATCACCTTTTGTATTGAACTACAATAGCATACTCTAGAATTTACAGAGGTATTTTGATAAAACAAGTATCCTTAATATTTAATACCTTTAGATTCTTATTTATTCAGTTTATCTTAACAGTACAGTTCAATCTTTAGACTGTGCAGACTAAATTTATATATATCACTAAACTAATTTGTGGGAGTTCTCATTCATCTGTGCTTTCAAATATGCAAATGCATACAATTTTTGTGTGATACTTGCAATTGTGCAGCTCGGCATGATATCTAAAAGTCCTTTGGCAAATGAATTCTTTCAGTATATGATCCTCATCAAGTTTGTTTTGCAGGTGATAGCTCTATATGACAGAGCCAATTTTCAACAGTACAGTAATAATTTTGTTTTTAACACCGCTCAACAAGTAATGTAACTTCCACTATCATGGTAGGCTTTGTAATATTCACATATAGCTGCATTTCAGTTTGAAATTTATGAATAAATGGCATATATATATACTTCATTATCATGCATATTCTGTCATAGTTACATCCATTGCTAATGAAATCAAAAGGCATAATACAATTTATGTGTGATGGGAAATTTGGGAGAGAAAAGGAAATGAATATGCAATTATGGTGGACAGAAATGTCCATTACCGATCATTAAGCATCTGTTAATCAGTTCACAGACTTCCATTCTGATCTCATCCCTACTGTTTACTGCTTCAGATCTGGGACAAGGAAGACAAAATGGAAGCCTGACATTCTACCTTTTCACAATGAGCTACAAATGGAGTCAATCATAGCTGGTGTATATTCAAATAAGAACTGGACCAGCCATATCAGTCAGCAGAGATGTCAATAGTTAGATCTAGGCTATACTTAACTTGCTAAAAGACAACCATGGAAACCAGATCAAGCACAGACACGAGCTCTGACACTGCAAACCAGATGTTATGTGTCTTGGAAATTTCTCTGGTCCAGGTGTATGGAAAATGACTAACTATCCCAGACCTGCAAAGTCACGTATGGTACTTTTGGGTTGAAGCTAGCACACAAGTTTTGTTGAAGGCTGGACTGACATTTCACACAAGTTGTTATAAGAAATGTATATTATTGCTAGGGTCTAGAATTGGCCCTTCAAAACAGTGCAAGATGTCAGCAACTCAACCAGAGTAACTGTTTGGAAGAAAAATGATCTTTCTACGTTAAAAATATAAACAGATGGGGAAATTTTAAAGATGGCTGCTGACAGAACAGGATGAGAAGATCAGTACTCTCTGCAAGTAGCTAGAGTCCTTAAGTGGAATCTTATCTGGATACTGTCAGATCAAACAAAGGGATTTTTAAATTAAAGTCTTCAGTGTCACAGGGGTAGGAGAACAAAGAAGTCTTATACAATGGCAGTGAAGATTAAATGGAAAATTTAAGTTGTCACTGACAGTAAACAAGGCCAGGATTCTATCCGAACAGGGAAATAGCAATCTCCAAATCCAGGTTTTGTGATCTGTCTAATGTCTGAGATGAATACCATGTAAACAAAAAAGGGAAATCACCATAAATCATGCTGTGAGTGGGTCATAACACAGCTGGGACTAGAGATAGAAGTTTGCTTTGCATTTTGAAGGTTTGGTACAGGAGTGTCATTTGCACTGTGCAGTAAGATAAAGACAAGCTAAATGTTATTAATAGCTGCATTTCAGATGTCATCTACATTTTGGATCCTGGATTAGGCATGCTGAGAAAATGAATCTCCATACCCATAACAGTTACTTTGATCTGATAAAAACTAACAAAGCTGTAGCACAGCAATGATAATTGCAGAAAATCATGACAGACTAGGAAAATGAATACCTCTCAGACTCCAATGAAGGTGGAATGTTGACATCAAATACTTCTGCATCAAGTTCTGGAAGTGCTTTCAACAGGATTTTCTCTATCTGCTCTGACTCAAGCTTTTCCAAGACAATAACTCGACAGCGACTGAGAAGTGCCGAGTTGACTTGAAATGAGGGATTCTCTGTTGTTGCTCCTATCAACACCACTGTTCCATCCTCTACATGGGGCAGCAGAGTGTCCTATTAAAACATGAAACTACTTTTAATAAAATCTCTATGATTAGAATTAGTGGACAGCTGCATCACGCTAATTATTTTGGAAAGCATCTTGTAGGTCTTCTTATGCACCATAATACTACTCTCATTAGAAACAAAGAACCACAATTGATATTCTACATTTACTTGTAAAAGACGATCTGGTCCTGTCATAATAAAGGTCAGGAAATGTACTTGCAAAAGATGTTCTGGTTTTGTTATAATAAAGGTAACATTTACCATATATGTCTGAGTACAACACAAATTGCAATTATCTATATCAGTGAGTTAGAAGTCTTATTCAGTTTCTGATTCCTCGAGTTTTTCATGTTCAAGCCAAAAATATTACAAATTCAACCGTTTTCCCCTTTCAAAATGAACATAACACAGTCCAGCTCTCTGTTTACTGTCCTGTTTGACCCGATTACCTGTATGTGTGTGTGTGTGTGTGTGTGTGTGTGTGTGTATATATATATATATATATATATATATATATATATATATATATATATATATATATATATATATATACATACATACACACACACACACATAGTGTGACTGAGCTATACCATGGTAGTTGGGAGCCATAGAACCCAACCGAAGTATAGACCAAAACCATGTTATAAGCAACCAGGTCAGTTAACAGAAGAAAATGATGCATGTACCCGAAGAAATGTATGGGGGGGGATAGGTATTAAATGCAAAAATATATGCTCCATTGGCACAGTTATCTTAATTCGATGCATATTAAATGAGAAATACACCTGAAGTTAAAACAGAGAAGGCATATATATTTTACTTTATTCAGAAAACAATGTATTGGTACAAACAGATGTATACTTTTAATATATATGTGTCTAATGTGTAGCAATGAATAAAATATCAACACCGTGTACTCACCCACGAATCACATCACATACATTAAATCTATAATACAAGTAATTCCATCAAAAAAATGCACACACAGATATTTAAAATATTCAGTAATTTTGTCACAGGTCATATAAGTCTGAATTCAGAGGGAAAAAAAATAGCACAATCACGTAACGAATGAAGCACATTTACTTTTCAGTATGTCCCAAGTCAGTAAAATAGAAACTTTCACGGCAAAGTAAAAGTGTTCCAGAAATGTTGGAAGATGAAACAATCTATCAGATTTCATTGCTTTTATTGAAGATTGAAGTCAGCTTTCTTTGATGAAGGGTGCATGCATTACTGAAGTCACAGCAAAAGGACAGCTTTTGAGAACCAAAGAAATGCCAATTTCTTAATATGGCAGCAACATCTAAAAATTGTTTTGCATGATTGAGACCGATTTTTCCCCCATTTGCTATTTTATGTTTTCATAGCAATCGGTGCTTCAAAGGTAATATTTTCTTTGAAATTTCAGCTACTATTTAAAATGGGTACATTTTTTAAAAATTGGATTGGGCATCATATGGTCAATTGTACTGTTTCTCCCTGCCTACTGAATAGACAAGAGCTTGTTTTTTGTTTTTGTTTTTTTTGTATTTTGTTTTTGTTTCTTACATTTGTGGTAGTGGAGTGATGCTGCCTTCCACGCATGCATCAAAAATTTAAAGTAAGGGTCAATCGACAATAGAGATGCTGGTCTGATGACGGAGATTATAAAAAATATGAATGTTCTGAAGGATTTAATTCTGAGTGAAAAGAAGAGGAATTTTATTTACCATCCACACACAAATGTCAGTCTATGTAAATATATTAATTACTAGCAAATGGCAGAAAATCTGACGAAAGATAGATTATGAGATAATTCATCGTCCGGTTGATCTCCACTACCAGAAATGAATTTTGAAAAAAAAACGTACATCTCAAAACATACATTACTCATGCTAGATGTCAACATAAGAGGATTATGATATAACAATGCACTGTTATAAATTTCAGTGCATTTTATATCAATTTTGCAGCTTTCTTTCAATGTTGCCAAAAAAAAAAAATCACCAGATGGTATATTTTGCTACCAATAAGGAAACAAAATGCTACATTTTAGTTATTTTTTGGAGCAGGTTAAAATTTCCAGGATGTTTAAAGGTAACCACCAAAGCTGAAGCCCTTTTTATGACTCCATGAACCCTGGAAAAAGGCACTAACTGCAAAAACATAAAATATAATATAAACCTCATGTGAAACCTAAGCACATATTTTTAATTTTTAAGACACCATTGAAAGAATGAATACATAAATATTGAATTCATAAATTTCATGCAAGTTTAACATAAGGCTGATGCATATGGTAATTGCAGAGTTACATAAAAAGTCTGGTGTAAATGGTAATTACTGAATTAGGCAATGTCTGGTATTCCTTGTAATAACTGACTCAAACAAAATATGTGTACACTGTAATTACTGATTTAATGTCTGGTGTACCTTGTAATTACCGAGTTAAAATCAGGTGTACATGGTAATTAGTGAGTTAAAGTTGGGTGCATGCAGTAATAAGAGTTAAATTTGAAGTCTGGTGCACACAATAATGCAGATGCAATCAATATACATGGCACAGTACTTGTATAGCATCTCAGATTTCCAATTCAAACAACAAAAGAAGTCTTCTGACAATAACACTAAACCTCCTGAAATCCTCTCTGTATGATTCAGAGTTCTAAAGATTATTATTTCAAATATAAAGGAATATTCATCACTGCCATTGTCACATAAACAGGGTCTATTATAATTTATGGGGAATAATACCCTCTGTTTAGAAAAAATGGAAAATTTGCTACATATATGATGGATTTAAAAACAAAAATTAAAAGGGATTTATTAAAACTAAAATAAGGTAGAGTTGCATATGCATGTAATAAGATGCACAATGCTTCTGCATTTGGTTGATTTTTTAAAACAAATTTTTAGAACTTAGCATGAATCATACAAATGCATGTTAAAGAACATATCCTGTTAAGGGAGATGGCTGTTGAACATTGGTATATCAACAAAATGAAAAAATCATATTAATTAGTCTGGGAAGGAAATGTGGCCGCTTGACTGTAGTTTGAATTTTTACATTCAAAACACAATCGTGAGAAAATCAGAACCAAAGCTATTAATGCTCAAGCACATCCAAGTTACATAATTTGGATTACCCAACCCTACAAGACCCAGCCCTCAACATAAACCCCATCCCCATCCAAAAGTTATAGACAGTTGTTGAAATTTACCTTAGCAGCACTGTCAGAGTTGCAGACTTCTGATACACATGAACTGATGTACTAGGAAAGCAAAGAAATTTTCTGGCAGTACTTCATTGTGAAAATCTGGGGACAACAGTTCCCAACTTTTCAAAATGAAGTACTGTCAGAGAATTTAATTTCCAACTTGTAGTAAATTTCAGTAATAGCGTCACACAATAAGGGTTCATCAAGTACAACATACATGGGACCCAGGAAAAGCACTTTCAACTTATAGAAACTCTTAGGAGTCATAACACTCTGGCATGTATTTTTAAGTCTGACTGGTACCTGGTACCATGTATGTTTAAAATAGAATAGATCTAATGTGAATATTTACTATTTAAAGAAAGTTTTGATAAATAGTGAATAATTATTTATATTTTAACTTATTTGTTAAATTTTAACATAATATTAGTATGTGTACATGATTTACTGATTTTTAAGTCCTAACCTAGCCATGGTTAGTTTGTGAGCTCGATATGGGCAGAGATTCTGACTCAAAACATATTAGCATGTGACTGCTTGATTTTTCCTCATTACTAAAACTTAACAGTCCATTTTGATACCATTGTTTTTATTTTAAAAAGTTTGGGTTAAAAAAAGAAATGAAAATTGCTTTTATGAAATAAAAATTTGGCTTTTAATTAAGTTTACAATCTTATGTCATTTTTATGTCTACAAAATCATGAAAAATTTATAGAGGTTAGCAGTCAACAGGTGCTAAACCTCAATCCTATTATCCCCTTTACCTCAGTTCTTTCTCACTCTTTTAAATAAATAAATAGGCACATTACTAAATTGTCAAGTAATTTATTATTTACTAGTAATAATAATACTCAACTTCATATTATCTTTACGAGATGTAAACCACATTTACAAATGGCAACATAATTAAACTATGTGTTGTTGTTGTTATTGTTGTTCTGAGGCTTAATGCCATTTTAATCACACGATAGGCTATACATGGCGGCCAGTATTAATGGTGGAGGAAGAAACTGGGAAATATGCAGAAAGAACCACCGACCCATGAGAAGCTACTGGCAAGCTTTCTCATATATCCACATTCGCCGTATCTTTGTGATTAAAGATTGTATGTAAATTGAGTATAAAGTATATTCTATTAATAAATTATGATTTTATTTAATAGCTGAAACATGCAAGACTGTACATTTCAATTGCAATAAATGAGTACAATTTTATAGGTCAATAACAATGCACATCTTAAGTGAGTGTGGTACAAAAAGAAACAAAATACATTATGCAGTAAACAGTCAAGCATGAGCTGTGTAGTACCTCAAATCAATGTTACATTGGAAGCATCCCATCACAATCTGGTTAATTATTGACAAATACACCTTTAGGAATCAAAGAAAACAGACTGAGCATGGTTTGCATTGATGGATTTGGACTGCAAATAAACTTAATATCTTATAAGTTTATTCTGAGAACCAAGACATACTTGAGAGTTTCAGGACAAGTCCTAGACTCTTGGAACTCATCAGTCCCCAGTCTATTTATCGGAGTCCTAGCATGAGTTCATCACATTCAAAATTTGTCTGTGTACACTTTGGACACACATCAAGCACTGGAATCAAATAAATTTTTAAATTTGTGAATGCAGCCCACCTTACCTCATGCACAATAATGATACATATACAAGCGTTATAACTATTTATATTCTCTCTCTCTCTCTCTCTCTCTCTCTCTCTCTCTCTCTCTCTCTCTCTCTCTCTCTCTCTCTCTCTCTCTCTCTCTCTCATACTCACACAGACCTTATGTTAATGTGACAAACACATTACTTGCACAAAAGATTTATAACCTATCATGTAAACATTTAGAACAAATAATACATGTTTGATGTAGAACAGTTAATAGGGTTTTCTAAATCTGAATGTAGAACTGATCCAGTAAAATTCTGATCTAATGCTTACATTATGCTGCATGCTAAGACTTTATTTTACAGCTTTCAGCTACGAGTAAATATATTATAAAGCATTGTATTGACTACAATTAAACAAGGATCTCTGGTCATGATAGGAATGGGTGTTATAATGCTACCAGAATATATAACTTACAGGTTGTTATGTCGTCAGTTAAAGTTTTAGGCTGCAATCAAGTTACTTTTATTTTTATGTGAAAATTTGTTATATCTATTATGTATTCTTGCTAAAATTAAGTACATCAGTTTTAAGTATTTAACACAAAGCACAAAGAAACAGATTTAAAATATAAATTATAATACAAATGAATATTTAGTACATATTTTTAGTTATGAAGTTACAAAGAATGTAGCAAAAGACAAAACCAAGCATACAAAATCCATGGCCAATACATCTTCATACTTCACATCAACAACTGTCAGAGTGGTTTTGCAACACACAGAGAGAATGAAGATACCATCAATATCAAGTATTTAGTAATGAGTCAGGAAGGTAAAAATTACAAATTTTTTGCAAATTTCTTTCTTTTTGGGGGGAGGAGTTGCTACAGTTTGTCATTCAACTGAAAACAATAACGTAACAAATGCAATGCTGATAAAGGAGATTTGTAAAATGATGGCAGCAGGTTGAGTCTTAGTCTAGTTGTCTTAGTTTGAGTTAGAAGAAACAAAAATACCATGAATTTCGCTTTCTCAGAAGTGGGATGGGGTACCTCAACTGTGCTACCTGATGCATGGTAAAAGGCATAACGTTTACTGTTACCTGTTTTGGCAAAGCAAAAAAGTTCCAGCAGAGATGTAATGAGAAACAAAGAAGGGGAGATAGTTTAAGTTTGTTTCACATCAAAAAATTAGAAATAATTTTACTTATTGATTGTACATTTTGATCCCTGCTTGGACATCAAGCCAATGGAATATTATTCATAGGTACAAGTCGTTTTGCAACAGCTGGCACACACTATTTTACATTTTGTGATGAGGAATCTTACTATTTGCATCTTGTAATTAGTATTGTTATCATTCTAGTGGATATTTCTTTTGACTTTAGAAATGCAAGCCTAATAATTAAATTCAATTATACGTTTAACACTTTTGAGGGGACTGACACACTTTATTAAGAAATAATTGAGATACATGTAATTTCATCAGGTTTGTGGACAGTCATCATGATGATTGCTAGCTAATACCTGTTCAAGAAAATATGTTGCCTTCTGAAGAAATGGGTAAAAATGAATCCTGTCTCAAGTAGTACTTTGGAGATAGAATAAATAAGAACAAAAACAACCCCTCCCTAGGGAACTACTCATGAGGCTCTAATATTAGGTGAAAACTCAATATGGGTTAGCTTGGAGATGCTTATCACACAAGTCAAGAAAATAAAATTTTCTTTAAAACAGGTATCATTGATGTTACAACAAAAGTGGCAGATGGTACATCTACCCTTGCAAAGAAAAGAAAACATCCCATATCAGGGAGCTTATTCAGAAAACCCTCATTTATAGAGGTTATGAAGAGGAGAAGAGAGCTAAATGAAGATGATCCAAGGAGAATTAGCTGAAGTCTGGCACCTCAAGAACCACCATCAACTCACGTTTTGGTGAAAGAGAAGATATCTTGATATTAGCTATGTAATACATTAAAGGTGTCTGATATATGGAGGTCTCTGCTAAGGTGGATTACACTTTATATAATATCCTATAAATATCATTAGTTGAAATCAATGTATAATGCTGTATCTGTAATTGCTGAAAACTTTTTTATTCATTATTTATGACCTTAGCCACACTGATGAAGACAGTGTATTGTCCAAAAGCATCCAGATATTTGTTGCGTATCTGCCAGACACAGAAGGAGGGAATGACCTGTCTTTATGCGGACCCCAGTCTTCCATATTGCCATAAAATGAACTGCCTATAGGCAGCATGCCTGTTGGCCCTCATCAAGTCAACTTCATCATTGAGGACAAGAACATCCCATCTGTACATCCTGGCCAAGGCAAGTATGGCCTCATCAAGGATTAGAACTTGAAAATCCTGAAAAATTATTCCAGTTTGTAATATGCTATTTCAAAATTATAAAAATATATTAAAAAAAATAATATTAACATGCACTTATTCAAATTTTATTCATCTGTCATCAGCAAATTCCAATGTAAAATAAGCATGGATCAAAACTGCACACTGTTTTTATTTTGACATGAGTGCTGAGAATTCCATCACAACTAGAACTGATATTAAAATGTAGTTTATATTAAGATGGACACCTCAAAGTGATTAATGAGCATTTCTAGATATCTGAGCATCAGGATCAAATAGGAATGGCTTAGTGCAGATGAAGATAATATTTACATAGGAATTTTTTCCTCGTATCATCATCAGCTTAGATTTGTTTTGCATAGTTAGGTACCACATTGAAATCTACTCAATGAAGATCAACAAAAACTTGCCATTACGTGAAGAAATTTTTTTATTATAGAAATTATTTTCAGTGTTCACCCAAAATTGAATGTTAAGCAGTCTGGGCACTTCAAAACCTTACCCAAAATGTTATATCAAATATAAAATAAAATTTCTGTTTCATGCAAGCCTTCATGTCAGTCTAAATTCTGGGCAAATAAAACATTCTAGGATTCTTAACATTTTATGTTGATCATAATAGTACATATATAGTATTATCTTAACATATTTTTGGGTTTTGTAAATACACTTTAAGGCATGCATAATATTTAAAACAGAAGAATAAAAGTGTAGTCATTATTTTACAAGACTTAAATGGATATGAATTATGTACAGGTCTAAGTTTGAAGGAAAAAATCTGCAATATTTTAGTCAAGTCTAATCGCTGAACTCCAAAATAAGATACATAGATTGTTGTCACTATTTTGAATTTTTGGAAAATAAAAAATATAAATTTATTACTTAATTTGGAAAAGGGTAGGTTGATATTAACAGCATTAAATATTTGTTTTGTATGCCACTAGTATAGGTCACTTCTACCTATACATGAAATGATTTTAGCTAGTTTATATTTTGATTATCACAGAAATGTAAAAAAAACTTTTTTTTACCACAATCATTTATTTACATCACTCCGTATTTTGTTATGTATAGTTGCTTGAAATCCTAAACCAATATCCCTATATCAATAAGTAGTCACTCACAAATTCAAAATAGATGATATATATTATACAGTGTCCATGTAAATGAGGTGGTCTCTGTACTTTCAGTGGTATCTGCACATGGTCTTCTTTTATCAAATGATACTGGTTTGGGGTGGTTAGTAGGAACAAAAAGAAAAGCAGTTTAAACATACATTGCTTGGTAAAATACTCCTTCAATAGAAGTATGCATTTTCTAAGTTGTGCAAAACACTACTGACTTGTATATATATATATATATATATATATATATATATATATATATATATATATATATATATATATATATATATATATATATATATATTAAAGTCTTTGCCAGGTACCAAACATTTTTTAATATGTATCAAGACTTGTTTTGCAAGATATAAATAAATAATTACCTTTATTCTTGTCTGCCTTGTTTGAGCTATGTGTAGAGCTTGGTCAGTTCTGTTTTCAGACTGCACGTCTTCCTCCTCTTCACCCTCTTGTTCTTGCTCCAAGCCTCTTCCTTCCTCTCCCTCACCCTCTTAAAGGTTGCTCTGGACTTGAGCTTTAGAGCGAGCTAATTTCAGTCTAGGTAATAATAATGATTCTACATTTGAGTTTATTATTCCGCATGTATCTCCTCTATTACATAGTATAATTACTACAGTGGTCCAGTTGTCTCTAATGAATTTTAATATGTAAAAATATTTCATAATTTGAAAAACTAATGTATTCATACTTATCAAACTTTACAGTGCTATTTGAGAATCATAAATTAATACATGCAAAGTTGTGATTTGATGGATGTTTTCTGGGCTAGATCAGGTTAAGTAGATTTGGGGGAGGGTCTCCGAATTTTCCTATATGTGCAACAAAGAAAAATCTCTGTGCATATTTATTCATGGTAGATACTATCCTATAAACATGTGCAATGATAAAACCAATGCATCCCTTAGGTGTATAAGTCTGAGAGCAAATAAATCTCTTTGGTATCAAAACTGGAAGGGGAGGTCAGAATGGGTTTAAAAAAAAAAACAACTCGGGTATAAAAACTGGGAGAAAATTTAAAATGTGGGGTCTCTGAAGTGCTAATGAGGCAAAGGAAAACAGTGAAAATGATGGCCAAACTTCAAAAGACAAGTGACTGTACATTTGTATGTGTGTACTTTGTATGATCTGGACCGGAGTTTTGCACCTGGATTCCATACTCCAGTCGCAAATTTTAATAAAACTCTTATTTAAACCTTGTACATGTAAGGTATTAACTTGGAAAAGCAGACCATGAATTCCACTTTGTTTGAAACACCAGGAAGATGAGTGTTAGGGGTCAATTTGTGACAATCTGGCTATAATTTATAAATTGATTAATGAAATTACTACGTTTTGAGCATTTTTAAATATGAGAGATGATTTTTGTTCATAAAATTGGGGAGATGTGAGAGTGTATGAATACTATATAAGAAATCTAGGACTTATGGGTTCTTGCAACACAAATCATTCTCATACCACAAAACTATTTAAATATAACTATAAGAGCAAATAAATTTCAATGCTTTCTCTCAAAACTAAAGGTAGAAAGGAAAGGATAAGGAGAAAAGAATGAGATCTGAAGATCATACTCACTGTTGTTGACATTTTGCGGGTTTTCATAGCGTGGTTGTGTTTTACATCATCAACTTCAGTGTACACAGTTTGGCATATAATTATGCAAATTTTGGTCACCGGAATAATGTGTGTGTTATTCGTTCTGGATCTGTCCATCACTGTAGAGTGTGATTTCAATATTGAGACGATAGATTTGTTACACTACGTAAGACGAATTCAGAGATCTCATATTTCATTATGAGAACCACCACGTACTTGATATTACCCCATAAATGCTTTTTAAATAGCATTTAATCAGTTGACATGCATAATTGTCCCAACATTTTTGTAAGAAAATTCACCCTCAACTGCACTTTTGTGCCTTTAACCTTTAGCTTGACAATACATGACCAGGCACAGAAAGTTACTAAAGCAAAATTTCTTGCTACAGTGGATTCTATTTAAGTAGCACTTAAGTGTGCCATTAAATTCAACATATCCTCAGCATGACACTTATAGAGTATTGCTCACCATCTATATATTTTATATAATGTGATCCAGTCTGCCATAAATTATATTTTTGCAAGCATGGCTAACTTCTTGAAAATCTCATTAAATAATATTTATGATATGATCAGGAAAAAATTCTTCCTAAGGGAAATGGAGACCCAATAAGAAAAATAACCTGCTGTGACTTATTGAATCTGTGAATTTCATCAATGAACAAGATGGTTCTCTTCTTGAACATCTTCTGATCAGTCTTTGCTGTTCTGATTACTTCCTTCACATCATTGACACCTGCTGATGTAGCAGACAACTGAACAAATTTCCAGTTCTGTTGGTTATTACAATTATGGGCTATGATTCTTGCCAAAGTAGTCTGAAATAAAAAGTAATATTCATATAATATTGAGTGAAATAGTTGGAAAGCAGATCATCAATTTATAACCCACCTACACCCACCAAAAATGAAACCATCCAAATAGACATGTCAATGCAATAAAATGTAATGAGAAATTGCTCATTCTGCAAACAAAATATCAGTTATAGCCTCTCAAGACAAGTGGTCAATCAAACAAGATCACAGAATGTAACATAATTGATTCATTCATAAACTATCTAGTCATAAATGCTGGGTGGTTTCATAAAACATTGGCCTTCCAAGCCAGTGTTTATTGTGTTGTGAATGTTGAAAATAACGTCATACAACTTTTATCACAATTTATAAAGAAGAACATGGTAGCCAACAAACAAAATCATTTCATTTAATCAAAATAATTAAAATTCAACCTCCCTCTACTAATGGCTATTTATATGTAAACAGTTCAAACCTCAACTGTTTTATTTTGTCTCTGTTCAATATGTCTGACAATTAGGATAGCTATTGTAATGTTTTGCACTGCTACATAAATCTACATAATGATAACATTAATTATACACCTCAGTGCAATGCCTGGACACTTGTGTATAATGCCAACTGAAGTGACTTACAAACTGGATTAATTCAAGAATCTTGCCTCTACAACTACTGGTTCAAAAGTACAAAATGACTAAAAGGTGAATATTTATTGCAGAAATCAAGAAATCCATGACCCAAATGCCTGTAGTAATTGTCTTTCTTACATTATACATACCTTCTGTATAGGGATATGAATTACTCGTACCCATGTAACCATTCCCTTTATAATTCATTTGAGACATCTGAATCTCCATTTTTCCAACATGTATGTGACAAATACTTTGGAAATAGATGAAGGTTGCAAAAAATCAAGATTTTTTTTAATTTAAAAAACCTTTACAAAATCTGATTGTTTGAATTTAATCCAATTTTTAAAATTTTTTCAAATGTTTTTTAAAATAAAATTTAAATACAAGAAAAGATTAGTTTTCAATTTATTTGCACACTATTTAGTCTATTATATAATATTGAGTTAAAACATTTGAAATCACTACATCTAAATACTGAATTTTCAATGTATAATCTGATTAAGATAGAACCAAGCCTGTTCCTGACCTTGAAATGAACAAATCCAAATGTAGAAAATATATGTTCAACACCCAGTACATGTGGCAACATTCCACAACAATTGGTTGCTCAGTTTCATATTACTAAGTCTTTTTATTGAGATTTCCCTCAAGAAAATGGAGACGCATCTCTGGAAAGTGTAGCCTTGAACATATAAAGCTTGAAGGTATGGCATGGTTTACCACTATTTATAAGTGGATCAGATAATGCTGCCTGCAGTATCAGAGGTCTCGGAATCACTTAATCACATGTATTAGGATGCAAATTTTTATCTGGGATGCAGACAATCACTTATGCAGGAGTCCTCTGTATGCACACAATAGTCGAGGGCAAATTCAAAAGCTTTCCAGTCCTGCTTCAACCACTTGCTGAGTGGGAAATGTGCTGATATTTATGACGCAATTCAGTGGCTGAAAGGCCCCTAGATGTACACGTTATCATTATAAGACTACATCGAAAGAACATGACGCAATAGCTAGGCATTAATTTTAAAGACTTTGACTAGTTGCCAAGTGATGGGAAAATGTGCTGATATTTACAATGACTGAATTTAGATGCAGAAAAAACCTCGATATGTACATATAATCATATCAAGAGTACATCAAATGAACAAATTTTGCTTTCATTATTGTGTTTGTAGCCTCATAATCAAGACACATCAAGGCTTGGACAAAAATAAATGCCATTTGCATATTAGGATAAGTATTTTGGGGTTAAATAGCAAATTGGCAAAGATTTAATGAGATTCAGAAGACTGCTAAAGTTACAAGAACTAAAAGTTCGGATGAAACAGTGGCCAAGTGTAAGAAAGTTTGTGATGCCTGGCTTAGTATTTGGAATAAGGCTTTTCCTTGAATTGACAAAATTCTGTCTCCCTCTAAAGAATAAACAACAGCGATATGTGAGTGGTGTAAAGAATTTGGAAAATTAAACTATGACAACCGCTGGTTCTTCTTATCTGGATATTTAGTCACTTCAAATATGCCCAATATGCTTATGGGGACTGTAACTTTTGCTGGCGGGACTCATTTTTACAAAGCAAGATTCTTGGACTCCAAGTTTTAAAATCCCAGCAAAATAGCAGTCTATTTGTTCACTGGTTAAGTTCCTACCCAAGTACCTGGGATCAAGAATAGTGACAAGAAAGTGAACCGAGTGAGGATCTCCTTTGCAGTGTTGAATTTGTTGATCACTCTTAATTGTGGTAAAGCTGCTAAATCCGTTTCAAGCTTGTGCCATATGTCAACAGCCTTGCTGATCATGCAGTTGTTACTCTGCACATTATTAAGATCCATTGCAATTGGCTTCATTTGTTCAAGATTTTATTCAGCATTACTTTTCATTCCAAGCCCACATCAAAATGCAATTGAAATTGAAATTAACCAGTCATGTTGTATGTTGCCATTTAAAGCCATTTACAGAATTAAATATACAAACTTCAAACAGACAAGCTGAGTAGATCCAATATCCATATTCTGACTCACATTTAAATGCTATTTACAGATGATTCAGGTCAAAAAATCTGTATAATTTATTATGATATGTAAAACTATGGATCTTTTGGAGTAATTTAAACCATGATTTAAATCATCTAATTTGAATCAATCAATGCAGCAGTGTCTCTTATCTAAGATTTCATTTTGTCTTCCTTCAATAAAAGATAATCAACCATGTGATCTCAACTGGTGCACAAGACAATCTAAATCACAAAGATACTTCTGTTACCAACAGACAATGATCTTCTATGCAATGAGCACACTTTATTCAAGAGGCATGAGATGCACTCAATTTAATTTCATATAACAATAATGACATTTAAATTGATTTTTTTATGCACCCTATGTACACCAAAGAGTAAACTTTCATGCACCAATGATACACAGTATAAACATAAAATGAACCCTGCCATACATGTGTCCATAATCTTGTGACATACATGCCCCTTGTGACTGCTCTTTGATTATAACAGCAATTATTTAATACTGCAAAGAAAATTCTCTTTTTCAATAAATATTTAGTTGAATGTCTCAAGGGAAAGTAGTCTTTTTTTTGGCAATCTACCCACTTCAAGAATAATAAAAATCACAATACTATATTCCAGATTTTAAGATACACATTTCTCTGTAGTGAGAGCCCTAGCTTGTAGGATGTTAAATTTTGGTCATGGTCTCTCAGTTTTCAGAGCTGTCACCCTGGATTTCCATTTTAAAAATTCCTAAAGTTATAAAGATACCAACAAAATACACACTTGTAAAAGTGACCATGGAATTAAAGTTTTAAGTTGGCAAATGCTGCACATCAATTTAATGGGTACTATTCGCTATTATCTGTCAACAACATAGTTATCAGCCATCCTACTGCTATCCTTATCTTTAACTTCTGTGAGATACTATCTATCAAATATAACATAAATGTTTTGTTGAAAAATACTAAAATGAATAACTTCATGGTAAGCTTGAAAGCCTAGTAGTGAATCAAAGAGTCACAGTAAATGCCTTATTTACCCAATTCTTGAACTTTTAGTGCAAGGATGAATTTTAAAAAATAGCATATATTGCACCATAATAAGAAATTCTTATTTCTCTTCCCAATGCTGACCTTTCCACACCCTGGAGGTCCCCAAAGGATCATGGAAGGGATATCAAGGTTTTTTAGTAAAGTTCGTAGCATGCTGTTCCTTCCCACTGCATTTTCCTGCCCAACATAGTCGGCCAAAGTCTTTGGTCTGACTTGTTCTGCTAGAGGTTTGCCGTGAACTTTTCCAACTTTAGCGAAATTCATCACTGGTATTTCTACACGCTTTAGTGTACTATGTATGTCTCTACTACTGTTTTGTACAACAGGACTATGAGTATGGTTCTTATTTTGCTTGAAATTTAACTTTATTATTGAAGCCCCACTTGATAAATCACATACTAGAGGAGTGTCAGGGTCATCATTAATTTGTATGATAGACTTGTTTCCTTCATTTGTCGAGCATTTTGAGAAATTCGTGCGGGGACTTGATAATACATCAAAATCGTTCTTAATTTTCTTATTACTGTCATTTGGTTTTGGCTGTAAAATGGATGATGGTTTCAGACTTCCCCATGCCTGGTCAGATTTGCGTTTCCGATTTTCCGGCGAATTTGGGCTCTCTAGAGATGGTTTATCGCTTTCGGCGGCATTCAGGCATCTATTTACATGAATTGTTATCAAAGAGGTTACAAATTCCTTGTTGCAAATTGGACACTGTGAATATGCCGAATCCATTGCAATTTTACCGCTACAGGACACACGGTACTAATTCAATGGAAGAACTGTGAACCAGTCTAAAAATGGGTGAAGAAATAAGTATATACGGGTGAGTATATACGGGTTTGGTGGTCTATAATTGGTTAATAATGAAAAGTAAAATTTTATTAAAAATATCTTTTGAAAGCTTATCCTATGTGCAATTTAAAAAAAATATAGACAAATTTCTATTGATGCAATTTTAGTATTTTTAAAGACTTGACTTAGGATTACTCAATAATGAAAGTAGCACTTGATTCGCTTGGTGCTGAATCAATAACATGGACTTAATGCATATGTAGGTCAAGACAATGCCGCGGCTCATATGGTGTTCTCCACACAGAAGCTTGCACCAAGGATAGTTGTGCATGGAGAAATGTATGTCTGATCATCAGTACCCAGAAATTTTAAGTTTTTGAATTTTTAATAATATGATGTCTCCATATGTTTACTATGGGAATTGAGGGGGCAGGGTCCAGTATTTATGTACAAATTTAATGCCGCAATCAGTGACCTAGTACAAAAAAAATCATAAAAAATCAAATACACAAGTGAGGTCAAGAATGTCCATATTTTGAGATACCTATATTAAAACAAAGCATAAAAATATTATCCACTTGACCAGAGAAGTCAGTGGCAGTTCATAGCAGAAGAAGTTTATGCACCCCAACCCCAAATTTATACCTGCATTTTTCATGTCCGAAGGTCATTTTTGACATCATGTGGTACTCACAGTGCAAACACAAGCCCTTTTCCTAGATTACAATTCTGCCAAACAGTGTGTACTAAACAGGCTGATGCAGTTGAAAATAGTTGTCATCCAAGCCGTTTTTGAGATATGCTCCTTGTCCCAAACCCACATGTTTACTGTTACGAGAGGCTAGCTCTTCTTCGTAGACAACTATTGGTATTTCACTATCAACATATTGCAGAGTAACTATGGAAGGTGTACATGCCTGACATCAATTTCAAGAGCAACACAAGCCCGAAACACCTAGCTCACAAATATATCCATATATTTAATTAGTAGACAATAATTGCTGAAAAAGTCACACCATAGCCTTAAGTTAAGAAATTTGCCAGGGGCCAAAATACGAAACTGTACCCTGCCTCCTGAATTAGTACCGTGACTCCTACAAGTCAACATTCATCTGAGTTATTCAGACGCTTAAAATTGGGCCACACTAAAAGGTTGCAAGAAGATATCATCCGCGCTAATAAAAATGGTGTTTGACCTGGGCTTTATTCGAGCCTTATAGTCTAACTTTGGAGGAACTTTGGTATATGATTGATGGGTGTAATATGGATTATAGAGTATACAGCTTGGCTTTACTCAAGATTTCCATCCTTCAGAATCTGCTAGCTCCACTTGGTACTTTTTGTTGAATAAAAATTAAAGTAGCATAAATTGAAAAAGAGCATAGTAGATTCATTCAATTCTCAGTGTAGTCACGTGACATGTCTGTTACTAGCCTACTAAGGAATGTGTAGTATGTACATGATGACCTAATAAATGTGGTAGAGCTCAGAGAGCAACATCTATTTTATCTGCCTTTTTAGCAGCTGACTGGTATGTCCCCTGCTAGTGGACAATATATCAACACTTTTCACTTCTTGGACTTCAGAGATTAATTGTATAAAAAAAAGCCAATAACTTTTTTCTTCCATTTTATATATTTGGTAATTCATCCATTGCACTTTCAGAAGCTGGTATTATCCAGCCTGGCAAAATTCATTTTCCCTATTTTAATAGGTGCTAAAAATAGTGTACTTTAGACTAATATTGGCTGATTTTTTTTTAGTACAAGGGAGCAGTCATTTTATTTAGCAGTGTGCTTAGTAGCAATCTGCAAACTTATGAGCACAATATGAATGATAACAAAAATCATACACAAGTTGCTAACATTCATTTACTTTTAAGTATTGATATCTCCTTGAGTGCCTAATCAGGAACAAATACCTTGAACTTAAGGATAAATATGGAAGGTAATAATATTGGACATATACATTACAAAAAATTAGGGAAAAACAGATCTAGCAAGGCTTATGATTAAACTACCAGAAAATAATGTACTTGTCTTTGGAATTTCTGAAACATTGTTAAATGGGTGTTATGTCTCTATGGGCTTGAATAAAGTGACAGAAAGGAGTAAAAACAAACAAGCTTTGTAGAATTAAACAAATATTTCATTTTCCTCGAATACAAAGTCAAAATTTAGAAGAAAAAAATTACAATATTATTAAATCCCAAACAGTCCTAAAAGTTATATCACAAGTCCATAGGTATAGAGTATTCTCAATGAATTCCAGTGGTGTTTCAAATGAATTCCAATATTAAATGTGCTGATGTGCCAATAACCTAGACTAGTGTTTATGTACTAACAGTCTTGATGTACCACAATGATATAATCCAAAAATGTCTTTGAAAAATTTACAATAATTCCAAGATAGTAATTTAGTCCTAGAGTCAAAAGCACTTGGCCACAGCTATGAATAATTAAAATAAATAAATAAAATTCTCTCACCTGAAACACAACTAAAATTGATTCTTCTAAAGATTGATATTAAGACAGGAATTTGTAAATTCCAATCTAAACAGCTTTATACACCTCCCTCAATGACCTATGTTGCAATTACTGTTTTGAAAAAAAAATGCTCTGTCATCATTAATGGAAAAAAGTACTCCAAACTGTAGGCAAATTTTGTTTTTGGAACCTTCTAATATCAGGAGTTATTAATAGACAAAAAGTTCTGAATGATGACAATGAATGTTACATTCTTAGTGATATAAACAATTTACTAAATGAACAAATGCATCAAAACTGAAATAATTTATAGAATCTTTTGGAATGACCAAATTAATTAAGAAAAACAACAAATACCAAAACTCTTATTCTTCTTACCTATACTAACACTCCAGAAAATGTTTCTAAAGTTTATGTTTCTAAGATTGGATCGCGTGACCACTATGCCATTCTGCTTACATGAAAATCAAGTAAAAAATAAAAGGAAAAGCATACCCATAAATCAATTTAATAACCATTTTAGCAGTTCCTGATTGACTTGGAACCAATTCTATGGGAGACTGTTGCAATATTTGAAGATAAATGTACACAATTATGGAAAACTGCAAAGGTAACACTACTCCACAAAGCAGGGGCCAAACATGATATGAACAATTTTCTGCCATTTTCTATCCTTCCAACAATTTCAAAATTGATTGAAAAGCATGTGCTGGAGTCCTTAATGAATTATCTCAATGACCACAAACTTCTCCAATATAACAAGTTTGGTTTCAGGCAAAATCATTTCTGTGAAATGGCACAAATAGTAATGATTAAGACAAGGTTTCTGGTTTTAGATGAATGAAAGTCAGTTGGGAGTGTTGTAGTAGGTTTTTTTTAATAAGCATTTGATCTTGTTGATCATGAACTTCAAGAAAAATTAAAAATGTACCAAAATAGTGACATAACTCAAAAATGGTTTGCTTCATACTTGAATGACAGATTTCTGAAAGTGACTCTACAGGGACACATATGTGAAAATAAATGAATAAAATATGGTATATTGCAAGGATCTATACTCTGAGTTTTGATTCTTAATTTAATAAACATTTTTCCTGTATAGCATCATCAGCTAATCTACATGCTGATGATACTACTTTCTCTGAAGAACACAGCTATAATACTAATAGAATATAATCTTCAAATGATATTAAACAAGCTTACAATATGGTGTAAAGAAAATGGCATTACCGGTATTGTAAGTGCAGGTAAAACAAAGGTTTCAGTACTAAAAATGGAACAAACAAGAACAAAATTGAAGACAGAAGACAGGAACTTGAACCTTTTCAATAATAATGAACAAGTACAAAATTCTTGGTATTCTTGTTGATAATAATTTACTTTTGTCTGAGCATATAATTCTCATTACAAAGGACACAAAAATTCTGTCTTTGGCTGTTAAGAAAAGTCAATTATTTCATTCCAAAATAGTATGTCACATCACATTTTAATAGAGCTTTATTCAGTCCCATTTTAACTATTGCGATATCATATAGGAGAATACTTCTGATATGTCAATGTTAAGAAAATATTTTATCTGCAAGAATAAGCCCATATAATACTACTAGATGGGAAACCTGGAATCATTATAGAGATAATGGATACTTTATATATCCTACCTATTAAAGTATGTCTTCACTTGCAGTAAGCCAAAATGATGTATAAAGATCAATGACAATCCAAAACTTCCTAATTCTACAACCAAAGAATGAATTATTTAAAAACAGTTTTTAATACTCTTAAGCCATTGTATGGAATAACATCCCAATAAAAATCAAACAATGTTTTAGCATGTTTACTTTTCACCATGTTTATATTAAATGCATGAAATATGAATCTTAATTATGACCTACCTACCTCTTCCAGCTACATTTATGTATGTCAGTATGTGTTCTTCAAGAGTTTATGACTGACTAGCAATCACTGATAGCAACTTTATTTTTTAGTGTCTTTACAATTTATGTATATTGTTAACTTGTCTGTCTGTAATTTTTATGTAAATAACTAATGTATGTGAGCAGATATGTGTGAGATGGGTAATGATTGATTCCACTCTGTTCATATATCTTTGAGGGCCTCGTTTCCATTTTGAAACTATTTGAATTACCCTCAGTAAATAAAAGTCTTTACTATTACATGTATTATTATTATTATTATTATTATTATTATTATTATTATTATTATTATTATTATTATTATTATTATTATTATCCATCCTGATGTCAAGAAAACTTCTATGTTCTACATTGCCCCTACATCAAACATTTGAATAACTATTGATTTGAGAAACTGAGAAAGAGCCAAATGATAAATTTGAAAGCGTAAAACAATTGATATATTACATTATGGAAGGGAAGGTGGTGATGGTCAAACCAATCTCAAGTACTCAACCAAACTTTTGTCTTTCATGGCTGATCAGTTGTACATACTGCCCAGAAAATCCAAAATTATGTTTCATCTACATGACCTCACCATAATGCACCCATTGAATAAGCTCCAAATCAGGCAGGCTATGGAAAATAAATTTGCCACAATCAATTTCTTATGCTGCACTTGGAGACAATCAACATAGTTAAAATATCAGACATATCTCCATTGATTGCTCTGCTTTTATGACCCAAACCAGATTTATACAGTTTGGAGGAGGGTGAGGGAAGCTGGTGATGGTCTTGAGTACTCAGCCATGGTTCCCCAAACTATTGTCTCTTGTGTCCTATTAGTCCTACATACTTCCAAGAATATAAAGATTCTGTTTCTTCCACAGAACCTCACCATGATACACCCACTGAATAAGCTCCATTAGAAAGTGTTTCTATTATCAGACAAGAAAACAAATTTACCATAATTAATTTCTGATATTTTATGCTGCATATGGAGATAGTCAACACACTTGCATTATCAGATTTATCTCCAACAATTGCTGTGTTTTTATGACCAAAACCAGATCTATCCAATTTGCATATTCATACATTTTGTTTTGCAATCCTTACCTGTGTTCATTCATAAAGGAATACAGCTATGTCTCCTATCTGCACATTTCTAGCTTTATTTGATGGTTCAAATTATTCATAACTTCCACTGCCCGCATGTTTCAAGAGACGAGCATTTAACCTGAGATCTAATTTACCGAAGAACATGGTCACATCATATGTTAATAATGTGTAATAAGACACTTAAACTGCTTTCACTAGTTTGTAAACTTTCTTCATGTTTCCCTCATATACATTGGTTTTGATTCTCAGCATTGCTTTCTGACCAAAGAGAGTAAATTAACCCATAATTTCTTACATCTTAGGAATTTACATGTGTACATGTGTATAAGAAACAGTGCTATCTTTGTAACAGGTGATCTTAAGCAATCATGTTCATATAATCATTTGGGCAAAGATCTCTTAACCGCTAATCGCCAAACAGATGTTTTTGTACAGTCACTCTTGTAGATATTTTGATAGGAAAAATGATATTAAAACAATGAAACCAGTCTGTTACTTTTCATGCTCCATTTTAGGCAGTGAACCTAGGGCACTATTTCAAGATGGATAAAATCAACCATGCAAGCTGCTGCCATCAATATTGTTATCTAACACATCATAGTACATGAATTAAGAGGTTAGTGTTAGCCTGATATCAGGATAAAGTAACTATAAACTACCATGCCGCAAACATTATAGCGATAAGACTGAAAATTTGTTAAAGCTATGATAAAAATTCAAATCACACATACACAAACACACACACAATTTACTGCAGTGATGTAGTTTAATGTTGTCTAGCAGTGGGGCATTATGCCAAAGACTAGTAATGATTAAGCTATTAATTTACGCGCACACATACTAACAATAAAATTAACTGGTAAGAGCTTCATTTTGCAGCAACATTGACAAAATGCTCAACATTATTCTCTCTCTCTCTCTCTCTCTCTCTCTCTCTCTCTCTCTCTCTCTCTCTCTCTCTCTCTCTCTCTCTCTCTCTCTCTCTCTCGTGTAACTGAGTGTGTAATATATGCAGCAGTGTTATAATATGAAATCTAAAATAAATATATATTTGTTTTAATATCTCGTGTACACTACCCTTTGAAAAATGTATATGTATTCTTTAGAATATTATGTCAAGTTTTATTGTTTAATAAATGAATATTGATAATTTGACCCTAAGACTTAAATTGTTAAGTCTTTGTGCAGATGTATGTATTTTTTAGCATAAAATAATGTTCATAAATATTTTAATTAGAATGAGCAAGATGTACATATGTATGTACGTTGTAAAGTATGATCATTTTCTTTGAAATAATATCAATTTCATTTAAATTTAGTTTTTTTTCTCTTCTAAAACCTATCCCTAAAACATATCTTACATAGTATCTATTTGTTGTTTTAGGAAAAAGAAATTGTTCAAACTGTTGTTAAGTAGAGCCTAATTGTCTATCGAGTTAGGCTGAATTGTCTTGAGCCAAATTGACTGTAACATGGCATTAATGATACAAGTTTCCCATCCTCTCACCCTATTCTATCTCACTGATTGAACTCATTTTTTTTCTTCTGGTAAACAGGGTCTTTCTGAAAAAGAAAGAATCCTTTTTCCCATCATCACTCTTTTGCTTACATCCATATGCAACACAGTGCATCATATTTGCTGTACAAAGGCACAACCACAAGATATATAACATAGACATTTACGTCGGGAAATTAAACACCTGAATGGCTAGGTTGAATAGAAGGGATAAATGTACGTCATATCCGATTGATTACAGAGATTGCCAAATAATTATTTCATTTACAAAAGTGGATTTTTAAATCTAATTCAGTATTTATATGGTGTGCATACATAACAAATGCATTTTGTTTATGACTATAATAATATCACATGTTTGTACAATATAGGTGGCCGGTGACCTTTAAGTCTAGTCACTTTATTATATGCCTGCAGAATGGCACAGTGTGTAAAATGTTCAATGTCCATCCGTTACCTCATGCATTGCTGCGTAACTTTATTTGTCCACTATCTACCTTCACCAACCTTTGTAGATGATTTGCATTTAGGGCAAGATAAATTATTGGTTTGGGATGGGATGGATAATAAAAAGTAAAAAATCTTGTCTCTGCCTTAAAGAAGAAAATTGTTTTCTCCCGATAACATTAATTCTCCTTAATCCTTAATTTTTCACACCCACAAACACTGATACCCACGCAAATATGTGGCATCATTGTATCTCTAATCAAACTAACATAGGCAGTTATTTATCTCTCCTTATTGTATCAAATACAGGTAAAAATTATGGATTAAAATAATCATTTCTTTTCTTTTCTCACCAATGTTGCAAATGATATCTGAGAATTTGCAGTTCATAGTAACTCAGTCTGATTATATAAAGTCTATTATCAGTTGACAATCTGGTTATCAAAACTTCTCTTATCATTTTACAGTCTGGTTATCTAAAGTCTATTATCATTTAACAGCCTAGTTAACTAAAGTCTATTGTCATATGACAGTCTGATTATCTAAAATCCATTGTCAAGTGACAGTGTGATGATACATAATATAGTCAGAAATGATAATGCCATAATGCTGTTTAACACAGCTATCATGGATGAAACAATAGCATAATACTGTTTATCATGGCTTTCACAGCTGACTCTCAATAACACAATGCTGTTTAACACAGATTTCATGGTAGATATACTTAATGGCATAATGCTGTTTAACACAGCTTTTATGGCTGACGGATTTAATGGCATAATTGTTGTACATGGATTTCAAGGCTGACACTTAATGACAATTCTGTTTAACAGAGCTTTCATTGATAACATTTAATGGCATAATGCTGTTTATTATGGCTTTCATGACAGACACACTTAATGGCATAATTCTGTTTACCAGAGATTTTATAGCTGACAGATTTAATGGCATATTGCTGTTATTATGTTTTTCATGGCAGAAACTTAATGGCATAATGCTGTTTAGAGAATTAATGAAATAATGCTGTTTAATATGGCTTTCATGGTAGATACTTTTAATAGCATAATGCTGTTCAGCATAGCTTTACATGGCTCCAATATAAGAATACTAATTAGTTACTTTTCAAGAACAAATGGATAAGGAAAATACTGGCACTGAGATAGAGGAAATTATAGGCTCAGAACTGAATTTTTATAGAAGACAAATGATTTAACCATGTATCTGGAATTTCCCTGACTCTGTACCCATCCACAACATAGATTATATCCATCATTTTACTTTCTCACATGTGAGCATAATGCCACAAATATATGAATAAGAGAAAAATGAAAGAACAAACAAAAATGAGTATCTCTAAATTTTATTTATATTAAAATATTGTGAAAAGTACACTGAGAAAAGAACACAAATGAGGAGATATCAAGAAAATGATGACAATTCTGAACAGATTATCAACAGCACCTGGCCATGTAAAAATCATGTTGTCAACACATAAAGCCTCCTACATGAACAAGCTAATGAAATGAACACTGACCCCATTTTCTGTACAATATTGTTTTAAAAAATAGCAGATTTTCATACCTACAGCTGGCAGAAGCATACAAATCTCTCTCTCTTTCTTGATAGATAGATAGATAGATATCAATATCTGAAACTAAACCAAGAAAATATGCACACAATCACTGTCCTGTAACAAGTCATCATAAAAACCAATTAATAAGGAAGATAAAACAGCACAAATTTGCTGACGTAAATATCTATGCTGGTGACCACTCCCTTGTTCATTTATCAGTTTCAAGGAAATCTGAGTATTCTCATATCCTTATGATTAAAGTTTATAAATAATATCTTTTATTCTGGATTCATAGATGTTACAAGTTGAAACTAGTCATTGATATAAGACCCTATGCACAGCAGCTATATTTAATGTGTGTGTGTGTGTTCATGTATTAGAGAGAGAGAGAGAGAGAGAGAGAGAGAGAGAGAGAGAGAGAGAGAGAGAGAGAGAGAGAATGATTGAACAATATTTACAAGCTAATTTCAAACTTCTGTATCAACAAACCAGAATGCATTTATCAAGTCAAGTAAAACTGCAAACATCAAAATTCCTAATCTGCCATGGCATAATGCTATGTTGTTTGTAGTTTGACTTGACTTATATGCAAGCATATATGGTACTTCATGCCTTGTGTGACATGAAGATACAACTTGCATTGCAAAGACCTTTACCTTTGCCTACTAAAAATTCAAAGATAAGAACACTTTGGAGTAATTCCCATTTAGTGGCAATGTTTCTCATGATGTTCACTCAAGCTGTAACTTTATTTCAGGCGATTCATGCATAAAACTGATCCACACAATCACGCTAAATAACAACAATCTATTATTCATCCTTAAGTCCAAAAAGAATTTCAGATTTCTTTTCCTCATAGATTTTTAGCATTTTAGGTAAGTTGTTGTTGGCATCTAACACCTGAAAGAAAATGAAAGTAACTAATTATCAATATGCAAATGAACGACCAAAGGTACAATATGTACTGTATATTGCAGCAGTCTCTGACACTCAGCAACATCTCACAGTATAAAGAAATGCAGAATTCAATAGGTAAACAATTTTTATAATGGATGAGCAAAGTGAATAAATACTGAAAACTTGATAATTTTCATGGGTAACAATTTTGGGGGATTTGGGGATGTGTTTTTTTAATAATATTTGCCAAACAATATGTTAGTTGTATATCCATTGCCTCTAAAATCCAGTCATTTCTAGATTGGAAACAAATTCACCACTTTTTCATCTTGTTTTACCAAATAATGTGCTAAAACATCATCTGCTTCTGATTCAAAGTCAGACTAGAGTGGAATCCATCTGGATAGAGGAATTGATTTCTTCTTTAAATAATTAACCAATCATAATATGTTTAGAAGATTAGGTAAGAGATAGGGAGTTACATTCACTTATCAACGAGTGGATCCTGGCTTGAATCTCCTAATGCATGAGAAGTACTGTATATACTCGCATATAAGCAAATCCCCCAAAACCACTAAAAAGTGCACGACCCACATATAAACTGACCCACAAGTCTCAGACAGCATCACAGAATGCATGTGGTAAGTTCTATATGCATTTATTCAGGCAAACTTATATTAGCAAAAATTACACATATTCCTCTCTGTTTTCTCACTGTCTATACCCAAGTCATATTTGTGTATAACTTGATGGGACAATAACAAGAATTAAGCATTTATGGTTTGCTGTAACATGACCCCAACCCTTTGACTCAATTATTGTTTGTTTATGTGTTATTGCATTAGACTTTTGATATCAGTGCACCAGTAATTACATTTTTATTCTGAAATACCAAACTCATAAAAACATAATGCTAATAAAACAACAACTGGGTTTTCTTCAATGCTTGTAATTAGGCTAATTAGCACATTTACATAATGGTGCCACCATTTGTACATTGTAAGTTTGAACACATGCTGAATGAAGTACATCCCTTGGATTCAAATCATAAACACCACTGCACAATATCTCCAAAATGCAATACTAAAATTTCAGAAATAATGCTTCGAAAATAATGCTAATACTGTAAAAAAATTGAGTTGTAGTTGACTTACACCCTTTTACAAAACTACGATAATCATGCTAATATTATGGAGTGAAATCAACTACACATCAAAGTAGTGGCCGGTCAACTAATTTAACTGGCCTGTTTTGCTGTCAGAAAATGACAAGACAAATCTACCATATATAAACAAAGGGGTCGCCAAAACATCCAGCTTTCCATGTTGTGGAAAATTTTGATTTTGTTCAGCAAAAACAAAAAAGTAAAATAGATAGATGATGATCTAATTTGATCTAGATTCAGAATTTTAGCCTTTATTATTATCATTAATTCATGAATATGTAACAGTTATGCTGGTTATGTGCCTTGCATCACTGAACATGTGTACCTTTGCATAAAGATTACCTCAATTTGTAGCATTGCTTATAATTGAAAAAGAGCAACTCATGAGTCCATGGATCAATGTTAATAAACAGCCATTATTGACTAGCTTTAGTGTTATATGGAAGAATGTGATTTGGTCAAAACAATGAATGAAACAAATTCTGCATATGATATGGATGGGAATAAACAAGGATTAAAATGACGCTAAATGTGATTTGCACTGGATAAGTACTGTACATTATAGTACAACCTGGTCTCCTTGGTAAACTCAAACTGGCCCATGAATTATGAAGTTTTTATTTACCTTTATTTAATTTTGTGTTGGAGACATCGGAAAATATGCACAAGCAAAATAATTACAAAAGCAATCATAGTAGTTTATATAAGTTTATTAAGTGTTGGAACACTAAGAATGTATTCTTCTAAGTGCATTTAGAAAAAATTCAGAAAAAATTATTTTTTAGTCCCAAGATTTACAGCATTTATGGTATTTGACAAAGAAATTGAATAATCTTTCAAGTTTAGACCTTGGCCCCTGAATAACCCAACCCTCCTTTTTCCAGGTTTTTATTTTTTCCTAAATTATTCAGCTTATATGCGAATATATATGGTAACTAAAGTCCATGCAAGATATGATCTATAATTAGCAAACAGTTAATTATCAGATATAGTTTAGGGGGAAAATTATTCATATTCCTGCAAAGCCAACAGATATTGGATAACCAACACCTACTAGCTCAGCAAACCACTTATGTATGTTTCAAAGCTGATAAAATAGTTCCAAACATTTGATTTCTTTAACTTTTTTGTTGTGATGACTTGCAAAATGAATCTAACATATAGTTTGATTGTAAAATGAATTTAGGAAAATGTTCATTTTTCCTTGTTACCTCTTATATGAGGGAATAAAACAATTACAAACACAGGTAAATTTTGTTGAATGTATAACCTGGCTTACAGCTGAGTTAGTGTGATGATTAAAATAGATGCCAGAAAATGAAAATGAAATTACCTTACTAACAGGGATAAATCACCATTTACTTAACAGTCTGAGTACTGGGGTGAATTTTAAGTAGGTCACTGACTAGCTTATTCTATGACAAAGTTATATATCTTAAGTGCAAAATAACAAATTAAAAATACAGATAGAGAATGCTTATCTGTAGTGAGAAAACTTGAGAGGGGTCATTCAAAATAGTTATCTGACTTCCATCTTGTCAAGCAGAACACTTTTATTGCTAAAACAATCCAAATGGTGAAAGTGGGTTTTTCTTAGCTTGGAAGGGCTGGATCTGCAAGGTACTGGATGTATTCCTAATGTAATATGCAAGGTATTGGATGCATTAATAATTTAATAAGCAAGGTATCATATGTATTCCTAATGTAATATGCAATGTATTGGCTTTATTTCTAATGTAATATGCAAGGTATTGGATGTATTCCTACTGTATTATGCAAGGTATAAGCTTTATTCCTAATGTAATATGCAAGGTATTGGATGTATTCCTACTGTATTATGCAAGGTATTGGATATATTCATAATGTAATATGCAAGATATTGGCTTTATTCCTAATGTAATATGCAAGGTATTGGCTTTATTCTTAATGTAATATGCAAGGTATTGGATGTATTCCTACTGTATTATGCAAGGTATTGGATATATTCATAATGTAATATGCAAGGTATTGGATGCATTAATAATTTAATAAGCAAGGTATCATATGTATTCCTAATGTAATATGCAATGTATTGGCTTTATTTCTAATGTAATATGCAAGGTATTGGATGTATTCCTACTGTATTATGCAAGGCATAAGCTTTATTCCTAATGTAATATGCAAGGTATTGGATGTATTCCTACTGTATTATGCAAGGTATTGGATATATTCCTAATGCAATATGCAAGGTATTGGATGTATTCCTAATGCAATATGCAAGGTATTGGATGTACTCCTAATGTAATATGCAAGGTATTGGATGTATTCCTAATGTAATATGCAAGGTATTGGATGTATTCCTAATGTAATATGCAAGGTATTGGATGTATTCATAATGTAATATGCAGAGTTAATGAAGCTTAAGAAAGAATTCCATTGTCACCAGTATTTGATTGTATAAATTGGGGGAAAAGAGCCCCATTTTTGCATGAGTTCATTGTTCTGTAAATTTTTTAAAATTTCATTTCTAGCAACAATAAAAAAACTGAAACCACATAAAAAATGACTTATTTACAGTAGTTTCATTATGATGAGACTTTTTTTTATCAATAACATTATCATCATATTCACCATCACCCAAGAACAGCAAATACTAGAAAAATGAAACATTTTCTTCTTTCTACTTTCCACCAATCTATCAATTAATCTATCCACTTTCCAAAAAGAGACAAAAGCAAAACCAATTTCACTTGTTGGACATGTTAACAAATTAGAACCCTCATAATATTTAGGTTTACACAAAGGCAGATGCAAAGCATACAATAAGAATTTTCTAATACAACTTTGATATTTTTTATTTTTTTGAGAAGCTTCACATATTTCAAGAACTATGTTCTATGTCTGAATTTTTTTAAAATGTTCAGTCCAAGTTTAGCATAAAAATTGAGCTAAATACACGAAAGTTTACTTGCCTAATGAAGATTTTTAGTATAAAGACAATCAGAGCAAACTATAATTTCCAAATTAGGAAATAAGTGAAAAACAAAATCTGAAAGAAACATTTACCAATACATGGCAAGGAGTGGGAAACTTGGACTTCTTTATCAACCATTCTTCATGACAATCATGCAGGGCTTGTAAATGTTCCTATGAAAAAAGAAGATAATGTTGTAAAAGTCCATTACAAAACAAAAACACACCTCTCCCTCAATAACTCATGCCCTGATAACTGTGAACCTGCTTATAATGCAGGGTCAATCGTAAATCCCATTGTTTTGTAGAAAGTACTAAAAACTGACCCTTATCTTTTTGTTGAAAATGAAAAAAATCATGATAAAAATTTGGAGTTGAAACCTTGATAAATCACTCATTCATTCGTCAAAAATGGCTGATATGATCTGGAAATATGAGTCAAATATTATGAAATTTTAAACTTTTATTTTAATAAGGGGTCATGTATTTTGTTCAAATTTCTTTTCAAATATCATTCTTGGTACAGCATAAATAACAGTAAAATGAAATTTCAATGATAAATAAAATGAAAGATCAATGAAAATGTCGCTAATGCCTACTATAGGCAGCAATTTTATAAATAATTATCAAATAAATAAGTTGGGGTTTTATCAAGAGAAATTCGAGAATTAGTTCTTCCTTTTAGTTCAGTTTACATTTGTGAAGGCAGATTAATGATATTACATTCACAAAAAAAAATATAAGAATGGGGTTGTCATCAATTTCTTCTGCCTGAGGGCAATTTAGTACTGCTGGATCTTCATGGGTCTTATGATTGTACAATTCTGAGCAGTATTCTGTCCAATGCTTGAGGATCTCTTGATCTTTTGTGAGGCATTTTCCTGATTTCTCTTGCATGGTGGTAGTTTTCCCTTGTTTATGGGTTGTGAGATCTTTCACCGGTTGATATGCCATTTTGCTGTCATTTTTACTCAGATTGTCTTCGATTTTGCAGCATGGTCTTTCTATCCAGGATTCCTTTGCCTTTTTCATGCTTTTCCTGATCATGTTGTTTATCTCTCTGTATTTTCTAGCTCTGATGATTCTCACAAACAAAGCATTGCATTTCATGATACAGTAAAGTTCAATGCAATTTTTAATTTCTCATCACAACAGGGATGTTAATTTACTCCATGCTTTCAGTGCAATCATGCACCAGAGCAGAGGTGTGAAATCTGGTATTATATTACTGCAACTCTTCAGGTGCAAGTTATGCTATTTCACTAATGTGTCGGGAGACTGCAGAATGAGTAACAATTAATACCAATTATCAGATGAATAATTTGACTTAGTGCTGCATTGACAACAATGTATATATTCTCAAATTGCGCATATCCAGATCAGCCATTATATCATGCAAATCTGGGTCTATGCAGTTTGTTATGACTAATTTGTAGAAAGTACTCAAAGCACTGACATGATCTAAATTTTAAGAGGAAAGCTGATTTTAGATTCAAACTTGAAATGTCATTTATATCACAAAAGGTCATCATGTATGCATGTCAAACCCACTGTCAAAATATGCTCTGAAACACCTGACCTTGGGCAAATTGTCAGTAGTATCACCAAGCATGTTGCGGAATGAATTGTTTTAGCTTCGTAATGGTTCAGAACAACGTGTGGAGAAACAAAAAAAAATCATGAGTTGTAACATAAGTTTTATAGTCAATGCCTATTGAATATACTCTCTTATAAGCTGGATCCAACTGCAAACTGCAGAGACCCCTAAAGGCAATTTCATAATGAGCCAGCAGATCTGGGTCTATGTTCTATGTTGTTTATTTGGTCTAATCAATTACTTATATGTGAGTATATATGATTGATTAGTAAGTAAAATTATCAAATCTTGCATAGGTCTTCAGATTTCCTAACAGAAGAATAACTTGGGAATGCATAACTTTATCAAAACTAATCAACTACCAATGTTACTCTTTGCTCCTCAGCCCTGTTTCTGATTTTAAGTCTTTGGTACACAACTTCAGGTCTTGTCCTAAGATAAACTGGAAATAAACATAATCAAAGTCAATGTTATTTCTTTAATAGATAAATTACTTGAATTAACTGCTCATGAGAATACTGTATCAAATTTTAACTCCTCTATCTAGAGAAAAAGGAAATAAGGAATGTAACAATTTAAATCGTCACTTGCTCATGAACAAGAAAACTTTCCAAAAAACATTGAAGGCATAGTTAAATATATATCCAGCCTTTCTTATGTCTGAAGGACATGTATTTTTAACAAAACACAAATATTTATTGTTTCTTAAAACCACTTAGATATTTTTTAAAAAAAACAAGCAGAAGCACAACTTCCACCATAATTCAGTGTAAGCTTCGGAGTGAAAATTCACAAAACACATGTAAATTGTATCAAGGCAATCATTTGTGATGGAGAAATGTATAGTTCTTAACGCCCTCCCCTGGAATCTTTAGTAAAGAGTCAACAATCAGATGTACAAGAGTCCCTCAAAATAACATTCTACTAGTAAAATGAATTTCCTGGAATCCAATACAAATCCATTTCTTCAGTTTAAATGCGGAGTCTAAAAATCATCTATAATATTTTTTGATAAACTCCAATATTCATCTTTTTTTCAAAACTATTTTCTTATGTTTAAGTTAACATATCACATGTGCTACTCAAATTCTTTGTCCAGGTCTTTAACCATCTACAATATTTTTAAGCAAGAAACCCTTGAAGGGACTGATGCTTTACTGAAATAAATGAATTTCCAGGAATTCAGGAATAAATCATTCTATTTAATTGCTGAGTGATGAAACCATCTATGCTATTCTTTAATGACAAATAAAATACTGTCATTATCTCCAGCCAGCAGGGAAAAGTAGCAAAAAAAAGATGGGTACTGTGATGGCTATACTGAAGTTCAGGCTGGAACCATTTTTATTTAGGACCAACTAGATACCAAAGTCTTTTGTGGAAATCTCATGTAATATGGCTATTTATTTATGAAGAGTAGTAAATAACAAGATTTGTATGATGGTTGTTGACATGGTCATTGAACCTTACATTGGCACTATTTGCTTTTGAGACAAACGAAAAATCATAGGAAGACTCTTAGTGAAAATCATATGTTGATTATGTTTATCCATTCAGAAAAAGTAGCCATGAAAAGATTTTAAAGGTGGCCATTGTGGAGGCCATATTAGGCATCAGACTGGCACATTTTCAGATATTCAGATGGCTGTAATGGTAGCCTTTTTTGATTATCAGATGCATGTCATTTTCATTTAGAAACAACTAGACGTCATAAGAAGTCATCATATGAAAACTCAAGATTTTCAAAATAGCTGCTAATTAGTGGCCTATTGAATTACAGATTAGTACCATTTTTATTTGTGACAGACTGGACATCATAGGAAATATTTTAGTGAAAATCCCATGCTGATGTGACCATCTATTCAGGTGGAGCAGTGATAATGATTTTCAAGATGGCCCCTGTAACAGCCATTATGAATGTCCAAACAGAACCATTTTCATTTAGGACCATCAAAACAATGGGCTAAATTATATGTGAAAAGAAATGAAAATTTTATGTATTTAAATTTGATTTGTTATTCTGCCTTTTCTACAATTCAAAATACCATTGAAAGTGGGGGCAGGGTGTGTGACCATCGTGGAATCTATTTTTTGTCCATCCAGCATATACATTGGACTCCTACCAAACACCATTTTCAATCACTGGTATTGCCATTAACACTTTCCCAGATCCAATAATATGATATACTTCAGTTTAAAAAAAATAACTACCATCATTAGTATCATCAGCCAGTATTTTCTGACAAAAATTGTCATCTAAAGATTATATGCACTGGGATTTAAGTTGTCTATGTAGCCCATATTTTAAACACTCATTTGTAAATTTGTTGTTGTTGTTGTTGGGCTTAACGCCATTTTTCAGCACACGATAGGCTATTCATGGCGGCCAGTATTAATGGTGGAGGAAGAAACCGGGAAATCACCGGAAAAAACCACCGACCCACCAGAAGCTACTGGCAAGCTTTCTCACATATCCACATTCGCTGAATCCTAGACTGAATCCTGAACCCACACAGACAGAGGTGAGATGGCAGTGATCCGTAACAGACAGCGCTTTAGACCACTAAGCCACTCAGGGCCCCTGTAAATTTGTAAAGTTCAAACTATGACATAATGGTTTGTTCGGTGCCCAATGTGCCAATTAAGCTTAGTGAAGTGAAAGAATGTTTTTGCTCATGATGTCATATGAAAGGGTGATATGCATGATATCCAATTAATTTCTGTGGATTATGATAATGTTGGAATTGCTAACATACAATTAAAAATCAAACCATACTTTAGATATCACAAAACATAAATAAATGACTCAAAAATTTTTCCATCAAGCAAAATATAATAAATTCCGAGATTGTCAATGACCTAGGTGAAATATCAATGACTTTCATGGCCTTTAATTGTGGTATTCATTTCTCAATGACCTTTAGGTGGCACTCTACAGTTTCGTATTTAGCATAGGGTTAAAATTTTAAAGAAAAAGAGTTTCCCCGGGTTGCCTCACTAGTTATACTGGTTATTTAAAAGAGACTTTGTATATTTTAGGTGTTCTTCAAAGAACCTTTAATTCCCTTTATTTTGATGTATGATTGATGGGTGTAATATGGGTTAGAGAATATACAGCTTGGCCTTACTCCAGATGTGCATCTTTCAAAAAGGTGCTAGCTCTACTTGCTCATTTTCACTTCTCGAACTTCAGAGGTAAATTGTAAAAAAAAGAGCCGATAACTTTTTTTACATTTTATGTATTTGGTAATTCAGTCATTGCACTTTTAGAAGCTGGTATTATCTAGTTTGGCAAAATTCATTTTCCATATTTTAATAGCTGCCAAGAATAGTGTACTTTAGACAAATTTAGGTTGATTTTTGGAGCACAAGAGAGCAGTCATTTTAGTTAGCAGTGTCCCAAGATCATTTAAAATTTCCAAAAGTACAATATCCAAAGAAATTTCATCCACATTACATGAAAGTAGTATATAGGTATGCCAACATTCTTTGCACTGTGCATGTTTAAAATGCAAACAACTTCACCTTACATACATCACTCTCTCAAAAGTACATAATAACTGGTGAGCGCCACCTTAATGACTGTGGAACCTGGTCAGGATCTTTGTAGTTTGCAGTTTTACAGTACACTTGTTCAGATGATTCTGTAATATGCAAACACACATATATTGACCTCGGTTATCTAGAGAACCTTTGTATGTCAAGAGTTTTGGTCTGGCACCCTAAAAATCCTCCTTTGTTATGCTAATTTTTCCCAACTTATCTCGACCCCTGTTTAGTCAATAAACCCCATTATGTCAGACATAAGTTGTGGTTTGAAGTAATGTGGACATGCTTAATTAAACAAAATGCAACTATTAAGGTCAATCTCAGAGAAATTTAACTACAAATGATCCAGCATTCCCACTACTACCTGTACCTCGTACCAGAAAGGATGAAAAAAGTTGGTACATGACCATATTTTACTGGTACAAATGCTAATAAACCAATCTCATCAATACATGGTTTATCACTCACTTGGAGTGAAGAAATTTATGTTGTAAACAATACTTTAGAGTAAGGAAATTGAATGCATGCATTTCTGACCTTTACAGGAGCTGCATTCAAAATGGACAGCATCACGTCAACACCACAATAATACAATTCATTCTGTAAAGCATTACAAATGTGATCTTATCTGTAACTCAGAAAATTATCAGATCAGGATCATTAAATGTAGCTAAAAATACTTAATTTGTTTTACACAATATAATTAAAATGAATTAGTCAGTTTTAGATACATTTATTGATGCTGACCTGAAAATTTACAGAGTTAAGATAGGATAAAATTCATGATGTTTTGTGGAGCAACTATAATGTAACCTCATTCCAATATTATCACAGTCAGTCAAAAACTTACCATAATCCATACACAAATAACAACTTTGTTTCAGAGTTCACTTATAAAGAAAATAGTGTTTCCATGCTTGGTGTTGGGTATAAATCTTTAACTTCAGCCTGACTAGATCAAGTGACTTACAATCATCTATAAACAGACACCCGTAAAATTCCAAGCCAAGCTGGTCACCCCAAAACAAGCATGTGGTTAATAATTTGTTTTGAACAAGAGTAAATAAAAGCACTAATGGTATTTTTTAAAAAAATCCATAGTGTCCAGTATTTTTTAATGAAGTTGTTGAGCGCAGTGCCATGATTACCAAATCTTCAACACCAATGCGATGAAACAGAAAGTGACTCATAGAAGTAACATTTATGAAACAAAAAGGAGTGCTTTCATTTGTATTATCTTGAATATCATAGCCTTACAATCCATCAAGGTGATAAGCCTTCTGTGTTCCTGCTGACAATAACTGATCAAAGTTGGAAGGGATATGGAACTATAACTGTATGAATGGAATAAGTTGGGTTTCTAACTGTATGAACGAAACAAGTTGGCTTGAAAGTCCACAAATTCTGCAATAAAAGGATGAACTCATTCTGAGTAGTCTATTACATCATTTCTTCTTTTAAAATTTGTAAATTGCTATTGATTTTTCCTTTTCCGATCCGACATGTTTTGAAGTTTTAAAAAAGTTTCTCTTTTTTAACATTTTTCCATAACATACTATCCATGGGTCACATCAATAAAACATGTATCACTTAACATCTGGTACCATTTTTTGTAAGTGTAGACTGGTGTGCAACCCAAATGTACTGATCAAAATATAATAAACCTCTGAAACAAGTTTTCATATCAAAGAAACCCATCTGTTTTCTTAAAAATGTGTCATACAAAGCTGATATTAATAGAAAATGTAGAAAGTACATGTAGGTCTATGATGGATAAATACACTCATTTTATGCAGGTTTTTAATATTGTTTTTACAGAATATTCTCAAATTTATATAATGTGTTGGATAGGAAGAAATTTTAATAAAAATGACAAAACATTTTCTGCTTTTTTATTTTTTCTAATATGCCAAATAACATAATCCATATGCATGCAAACATAAGACTTAATAGGTAAAAAATAAGCATAATGGTTGATATGTATGCAATGACTGATATCTTATCAAGAGTCAAGCTATACTATCAAAACTGTGTCATGCACTACTATAAGAAGGACATTAACTATAACAAAAATGGGAGCAAATTGATTTGTTGATGTAAACATCTTGTGGTGTTGACAATGATATTTGCCAAGTTTAATGGCAATCCATAAGAAACTTTGGGATTAGTTGAGCTAATGATAAAGATGGAAAGATGGATAGACAAACACAGGGATTACAATGTACTTGAACTTCTATATGATGAGGTATACAAATCAATAGAAATAGAAATGTATAAACAGATCAATTTGCCACAAAATTATTTCCTTAAAGAACAACTAAACAGCTGCCTATCCAAACATATTTCCAATAGGACAATGATATAAAACTGTTTACTGAAATCCAAAAAGTGCATTCAGCTAAAATGCAAAACAGGACAATAACAAAAATATATGAAAAAAGTGATTTATTTTCATACAAATCAGATGGTGACCATAATATTCACCAAGTTTCCTGACAGTCCATTTAAAAACATAAGATTCATTTTGTTGACAAGATTTGTTCATACAGGACATTGAGCAGCAAATTAAAAAGGGCAATAACTCTTACAAACATTGTGATAACACTGCAACTTGTCAGTATGTGCACCTTGAAGGTGATGACCGTAATATTTATTGCCTAAAGTTCATGGCATTCCCACACAAGCTATGGGGCTGGTTGTACTAATGAGATTGGTGCTGGATGAAAGAATGGAGGGACATGAAACGTGTGGTGGGACATTTGGGAATACAAAGGATTGTAATTTCAGCATAAATAGAGTTGCAAAGACAAACCTTTTATAAGGTACTTGTTCTCATATAAGGCAGATCACCTACTGTTTCAAAGGCATTATGATGGTTATAAATGGTACAAATATTGTATATAGTCATTTTTAAGTCAAATCAAACTGCCAAAAAAATGATCCTAATCTGCTATAGCATAATACATCTGCAGATCAGGGTCCATGTTAGTGTTCTGATAATTACTCCTAACAAACTTCACAGACCAGGATCTGCTGGTGCATTATGTGACAGCAAATATGGGTCTGTGCAGTTTGCACTTGAACTTGTCTCATAAGCAAGTACATAAGGTAAATGGATTGAAAAGGTGATTACTCGTGTCTTAATGTAAGAATTAGTACAAAATTACCACACAAGTATGGACATGTTATATATTTATTTAATATGATTACCTAACCATTTTCTTACCCATCAGATCTACTTTGATGTTCTCATTTTTCATTATCCAGTCAAACCATTCTGATAAAACTATATAATCTATATCTGCCAATATATTGCTGAAAAATAAAAGATTAGGATTTGTTGTAATCGTGTATGATTCAATTTCTCAACAAACTCTAACTCTTATTACAAGGAACATAATTGATAATTTAAAGCAAAAAGGATGGACATCACATTAAGTACTGTTACACAGTAGAGAAATATAGGTTGTGTTGAGTATATAGGTTTAGAGCTTACCAATGTCAATGCAAAGATTCAAGAATATACTTGCCACAAAAAGCATAGATTTATTATTAAAACCATTAGCCTATGATCACAGTAACGATTTATGGCAATGTGGTGAATTAGCAAATCATTCATGTTTCAGGTACCATATCTTTAGAACTTTACATGTTTTACCTTTATCTTTATTTTATATACATAATATATACTTTTAACACCTTTACCTTTTAACTTTTGTCATTTAGAAAAGAATTTTTTGAGTGGATTTTTTAAAAGGCTTTATCTTCCTACATTTTGTTTTCATAATTCTTTATATATTGCATGTACATGTTTAGAACTTTACTTTCTATCTGCACCATAGAGCCAGAATTGTGCTGGTGTTCAATTAAAACCCCCAAACTACTACTACTACTTACATTTCATTTACAAGTTTTAACAGACTTAATTAGTATTTGTCAACATTCATTTACATCAATTTAAACAATTGGTCTTCCACTCATGAGTAAAAATATTTATTAAAATATACTGCATGGAAGGCAATCAAAATGAAAAATGATTATGTATAATTATACTTTGAGGAATTAATTACATATCTTAATTATATAAAAAAAATCTACAAAGCATAATTATAACTTCACCACTTCTACATGGAAAAAGTAATAAACAATGTAGCACTCTTCAAGATACATACATACACATAGAAGGATTGGCCTAATATACATTTTGAGGTATACCCAGTAAGTCCAATGATGTAGAATAGGTCTGATGTCACATGTCACTAGATCTGAGGTATGTCACTAGATCTGAGGTGTCACTAGATCTGAGGTATGTCTCTAGATCTGAGGTATGTCACTAGATCTGAGGTATGTCACTAGATCTGAGGTATATCACTAGATCTGAGGTACATCCAGTAAAGCCAGTAAGATCAAGGCTGTAGGACAGACTTGATGTCACACGTCATAAGAACTGACTAGTCTAGCAGAAATCCAGTGATCAACATGCCTGACTTTAGAACATATTGATTAGTTTTGAATCCTACCACTGGACCAGCCCAATTTGATTATAGTGGTGTGCTCTTGGAATAACACTTTATTTAAATTTCCTTAGGATTAAATAACTTACTGAGCTAGACGAGGTTGTAGGTCAAGACAAATTATCTTGGTAGTGATGTTAGGACAGTAAGACCATATGTACACTTAGTTTTGTCAATGCCTGAGTAAATTAGTGGTGGGCTGTAGACAGTTGCATTTCTACACTATTTTGCTCATCTGTTTATACATGTATGATGAAACACTTTACATTATCATATCATATCTGCCCAAAATTTACAAGAACAACTACGATCCCCTTCATTTTTCTTAATTCTGGTTTATATTTATGGAAAATATCTGTCATCATTATTTATTAAAATCTAATTATTTATTTATTGTTTTATTAAAATATTAATAATTTTAAAATATTTTCTATGAAAGATATTGTTTGATATTGTTGATATTGATGATAACAATAATGAGTATGAAATGTTCAGTTTTAGTTCTCTTGCAGTCAAGACTCCAAGGCTAACATTAATTTTTGTTACTTCAAGTTACACGTGAATATTGGTCACATGGAAATGTTAGAATTTGACTTTGTATTAATATTACCATTATTCCCACTATGAAAATGATGCCGTATGGACAACATTCTTTTGTATATCAAGGCCCAGTAATGTGGAATGAATCATCTACTGAACTTTGACATAAAGACACAGTGAACTCATTCAAAAGCACCTATTTCAACTGCAAGAACAGATTTAAAGACCTAATAATGTTTCCTTACCTTAAATATTTTCAGCATGTTTTTGTTTTCTAATTTCATGGTGTTTGTTTTTTTTTTGTAATCATATCATTGTTTTTTTTTTGTAATCATATCAATATGTATGTTTTTAGGTGTTATCTAATGTTGTATAGTGCTTAGAGTTTCTAAAGATTAGGCACTATACAAAGTCCTCATTATCATTATTATTATTATTATTATTATTAAAAGTTGAACTCATTTACTAGAACTCTAAATTTATTGTTTTCTACTGAAAAGAAAGAACTTTAGTTTGAAACATTATAAAGTAAATGTATATTTATCTATTATAATTCAATGACAAAAACTTAAATGGTCATCTAGACTTTTTATGGGTTTTTAATGTATAGATAAAGAGCTCGACTTGTAAATTCATCCATCCCATCTGCATCCCCTCATTTAGGTAAAATCATTAAGGTAAGTCTGATATTTAATACTTACTTTCTATAAAGATTTTCAACAAAGCAGCATTTAGCACTGTAGATAGACCTCTCTGCCAATTTTATTGGACATTTCTGTTAAAGAAAATATATGTTGCTAGTTTCAGATCGAAAATATGGGGAAAGGAGGTGGTAAACCTTGTAAATCTCTTCAATGGCCATTCTGAGACTGAACTATATATGCTCTATGACAGGGATGAGGTAAGTCAGTTGATCATGGTCACTGTGAGGTTGTTAAATCAGGTGATGCTTCCATGTCTTCGTATGACAAATGCTATGTTCCTGCATGTAGTAAGGTATCTATCTAATTGAAATGCAGGAATAGTGGCAAGGCCACTGAAATGGCATCCAAGCAAGCAAAACACAACTTGTCTTACTAGCATGAATTCCTGAAATGGAGGCAATGATGTGCCCTGGATAGGTAGATGGATGGTCAGCTTAACAGCAGGCTGGACAGGATGGCCAATGAAACTGACAGATTTATTTTATGGATCCCCATAAGATTCAGGATATGATGGATTAGCTGGTCAATATGTGTCATGGCTAGCCAGTGCAATGGACCGATGGTCATGAGTAAAACATTATGGACAACCAGGCAGCTGGACTGGCTGATCAAACAGACAAGGCAGTACATAGCATGGAAGAAATGAAATACGGATTGAAGCTGATGAAAATGCAATTCACTCTGTTTAAGACAAGTACATATTAACTCATTAAGTCCCATTGCCACTGCTAGGCATGATGAGGTTGCATCAAGATCATTAAAATACACCATTATGTATAGTATTACAGACAAATAGACTGCTGCAGCTCTACAATAATACAAATAATCTCAATTTTAAACATACATACAGAACTACAGAGGGAAACGTTAAATTTTGAGACCCTATTTTTATACACCAAAAATTCACTGGTTGTCAACTGAATTTTGTCTTGGTTTTAGATCCTTTGGCCTGAGATCTAAGGCAGACCAGTTTGAACATGGACAGGCAAACCTATGCAAAAGCAGGATAATTAAGAGGTCGGGGATAAAAAGTGACCAAGACATAAAAATGCCTGATCCAAAAAGCAAAGAAAAAAAGAAGGAGGAAATCCAATTTTTACCCTTCTGAACATTGTGCAAGCAAAATGGCAACAAGAAAAATGAAGTTTCTCACACAACCAGGCATCTAGCTAAACAAAAATCTCTTGGAAGCATATGTATTTGGATGTATTCAGAATTAATCTACAAAATGCATTTCATAACCCCATTTCAGGATCCTGGGCTGAATGAGTTATAATGGTCAAAATGATAAGAAATTTCATTTGTTTTGCAGTTAAGTGTGGGGATCCTATTAAATTATCTGAAAATTGGTAAGTATATCAAAAACTGTTATTACCAAAGTAATTTTATCATGAGTGCTAGATCATATCCTGACGATAACACTAGAAAACCAGGATCATAACTTGACACTTGATGTTTAATCATAATCCAGATTATTTTATTATGATAATTAATTGTAACCTATCAATCAAGACTGAATAACAATGGTAATGACATTTATAACAATATAGGTGTAATGCAATGATATAACATCATATACCAGTCATTTGCTCTTTGTTTCATCACACTTTCCTGTAGATAAAAATAAGAAAATGAATCCAAAATTGCATTTGTGTCCACAAATTCTGACCCTTGGGTATGATTTATCTATCCTAAACCCTTGTATATGATGCATTCTATTATTGCTATGTATTATTGCTGATCATCTGGATTAATCCTAATGAACTCCTCTTAATGTGTCTATAATTCAGACAGAAAGCTTTATTTCTTTGAAGTAGACTCTTTCAATTAAGTGTGACTAATTTGGAGAAAATATTCTACATATGCCATAAAATATACTTTTATGCCTGACAGAATAATTCCTTATGTTGACATTTTTTATAAAAAAGACAGCTAAGATCTGACTGCTGTGACCATGATCAAAGCATTGATGTAAGATGTGTTATCTTTTACCTAGGTCAACTGATGTAAGACATGTTACCATTTATATCAAAGATCAACTGATGTGAAATGAGTTACCATTTACCCCAAAGGTCACAACATTGTGCACGAATGCCAAATAATGACTTGTTTTATGTTCATAATCATTCATCTCCAATTAGGGCAGAATACATCAAATAGTTTAGGAAATATAAGCAAATTAAAAATATATGATTGTGACTTTGACCCAAGAACAAAGGGATGAGCAAGCATGTTGCAGAATGAGTTGTCTTAGCTTCATAATGATTCATTCCAAGCATGAAAAAAAAACCCTTCATTGAGTTTACAAAACAGAAAAAGGTGAAAAATCATTATACAAAACCACAATGCAAATTTTCTTTGAATATGACCTTGACCCAAAGTCAAAGAAACAAACAAGCATGCTGCAGAATGAGTTGTCTTAGCTTCATACAATTCATTTCAAGTATAAACTAAACTGATCAATGAATTATCAAATATAAGCGAATGAAAATGATTTGTCTAAAATGACTGTCATCATGACACTAAGGCCAAAGGGGAAATATCACAGAACAAATTATCTTAGCTTCATAATAATTAATGCCAAATTAGATGACACTTTATCATGGGGTTTAGGATATTCATGCTATTGAAATACTTTCACCAAAATGTTAACAGCATCAAGGTCATTCTATTTAAACATACATAGTACCCAGGAAAGGCACTTTCTAAAAAATATGTGCCAGAATACTCTGAAAACAATACAAAATTCTAAATTGCATTTATGGGTGACTATTCTACACTAAAAGTGCTTTCCCTGGGTCCTATGTATATTTTACTGAAACAGCCCTCAGTAGAATAGCAACTATAATGTCTCACATTCCACTAACATTTGCTTAAAAAAAACTGAAAAATAAGAAATTTCATTTGTTTTTCAGTTAAGTGTGGGGATCCTATTAAATTATCTGAAAATTGTAAGTATATCAAAACTGTTATTACCAAAGTACTTTTATCACGAGTGCTAGATCAGATCTTAACGACAGCACTAGAAAACCTGGATCATAATTTGACACTTTATGTCTCATCATAATCCGGATTATTTTATGCTGATAATTCAATGTAACCTATCAATCAAGACTGAATAACAATGGTAATGATATTTATAACAATATAACAATATGGATCAATTTAATTAAGTTTTTACCTGCTTTTTCAAATGCATCTCCAGCAAGGTCTGCTGAACATATGTCTGGAATGGCATAGCCCATCTTTTGGGATCCTCATACAGCTTTGCCTTAAAATAATAATAATAATAATAATAATAATAATAATAATAATAATAATAATAATAATAATAATAGCTGCTAATAATTTTAAATGCACCACAAAAGGGCCCCACTATATAAACTGATTGAGAGGGCCATAAGCCATGTAAAACATGAAATCAAACTTATTCAATATAAAGAAACACAATAAGTCTTGCTAAAATGCTTAAGACTTTCACCCCTACCTGTGTCCATAAAGAAAATTTCTGTTCAAAGCTATCACTTACAATTTTGATTTTCTGGAATTTCATCACCATAATGTGGAATTTCACTATAAAATTCATATTAGTTCCACAAAATCCAGAATGTATGGCATCTTTGTATAGGGAATCTGCATCTCAATACCTGGCCCTAGGAATAATAGTAAGAAGAATACAGCTGCAATAGCCAATGTTTTAATAGAAATTACTGTCTTCAGAGGCATGATTTTAAACCCATGCAGGCAGCTGACAATTATTGCTTGACACACAAAGTTTCTTTTGTTAGTAAGTCTTCCATATAGCAAATATTTGGTAAAAAAACCCACTTATCATAGTCTCCAACAACCACTTCCATATCTCAATCTGGCACAACCTTTAGTAATCATGCCTACAAGAAGACTGATCAGAAATCCATATCTCTTCCAACATGCACATACTGCCAGAAGAAAGGGCACATTATTTCTGACTAATAAAGACTGAAAATAAGCAACAAAATCAAGACTAAGCTATCCCAAATGCTCTTATTGTAAGAGTACCTGGTCCAATTTATATATTGCAAGCAACACATTTCGTGGTTCAAATAATCTTAGCCTGATTTTATTATAGACAATTATGACCATTCATGTTGAAATGTTCTATATCACTGATTAGCAATTCTGCCAAATCTAACCCAATTAACATCCCGAAGGACACTGGCGATTTTTAGTCTTTACTTATCAGGTATGGCTGTGTTAATGTTCCTCTCCATTGTGTAAATCTGTCATCAGACTTAGTCTTGAGACCCATGATTGCTGGAACAGTGGAATCTTTACCCATAGTTATGTATATTTAATTGTTTGTTAGTTTGAATTTTTTTCATTTCATTACATGTTATTGTAATGCAACATTATTTACTGCACTTGACCTTGTCCAGAATTGAGTTCATTTCTGTTTAATTTGACTGACATTTTTTTAAAACTTTCATTAATATAAATAACTAATAATAGCTTTATTATCTTCTATGGGTATGAGCTCATTGACCAAATTATTATTCAGGTAAACATGAGCTGGGTCAGGGTTTTTGGAGATTCGAAAGTGAATTTTTTGGGGTATTATGTTTTTAATAAACAAGGCTAGAAAGACTAGAACGTTATTTTGCCATTAGGTATTGGTTGTTTTTAGAAAATGCTAATTTGTGGCCTGAGGTCAAACAGAGAATTATGTTATCTTGTGACTGTCAGAATTTTACCAGTTGTGCTAAAACATCTGTCAAGGAAATTGCATTCTGTGTCCAGTTTGGGCTGAATTTTTCGTTCTTCAAATTATTGATTTCAAGTGATTATTTTCTCTGGAAATACAGAAGTGCTCTGAAAAAATTCTTGGATAGGATATTCATTGGAATTTATAATGAATTCAAACCTGGAATAATATTTAATATTCAACAGGAGACTGTTGACACATCAATATAACACAGGTCATAACAGACACATCATTGCTTTCAATTTTAAATCTCCTTGGGACTTGAATTGAGTTTTATTCAGGACTCTATTACTAGGACTGGTATCTTTAATTCTTGGATTATTTTTAGATTTAATTTGCAAAACTAAAGAATATTTTTTCTCATTTTTTACTTTGTATTCTAGGGAAATACATTATTTGTTAAATTTTATAAAGCTTCTTGTCTTCACTTTTTTCCTGCTACTTATTTTAAGAGCACAGACATGTAACATCATCAAGGTAATTCATTTATTACTAGAAAATGACCTAGCTAGAGATAAGGTCAGTTAATCCACTTGAAAACTGACAAACTTTGTAAATCAATCTTATTGAGAAAGAAACACCCGATTTATACCCAGCTTGTGCTGTTACTATAGCTAGAGCAAAATGTGTGTTCTTGATAATGATGTTCATTGGGAAATTATTCCTTTTTTGACACATTTATTCATCATGCTTTTGATGAGGTCACCTTTGCTTTAGTTTTGATTAATTATTAGGTACTGATCACAGTGCTCCCGTTTTTACTACTCATCCTCTTTATTTTAATCATGGTGACAAAAAACAATCACTCATTGTTGAACAGTAACAAGATTCAGACATCTCCAGCTGGTTTCAGAGGACTATTAGTGAAACTGAAGCCACATAAGTATATGGATGTTATTTGGTACAAAATGGGGTCTTCATGATGAAATGGAGACTACCTAATGTACCCACTGGCAACGAGTTGTCAGTGAGCTATTAAGCTGTTGATCCTAAGTTGTAGAGACTGGAAATTGTTAGTCTAGCCCATACAACTCCTTTGGCTGGTCATTTAAGAGTCAATAAAACTGATCAAAAGATCCTGAATAATTTTTTTGGCCAAAGATTAAAATTGATATTTATAAATATTGTTGATCTTGTCACACTTCCCAAATGTTGAGAAAACCCAAATCAGAATATATCTAAGGTTCATCTGCAACCTAATCCAGCAACTGATGAACCATTTACCAGAATAATGATAGACTGTGTTGGTCCTTTACACAAGACCAAGTCAGGTTATCAAAACTTGCTGACCATAACATGTGCATCCACAAGATTTCCAAAGGCAATTCCTTTTAGGAATATTAAAACTAAAACCATATTAAAAAATTTTATAAAGTCTTTCACACAATTTTGCCTTTCCAAATCTCTCTAATCTGATCTGTGATCAAAGTTTATGTCTTAAATTTTCCAGCAACTTATGCATGAATTAAACATCCAACAATTTAATCTTCTGCCTATCAACCTGAAATTTAAGAAAGATTTCATCAAGCTATGAAAATTATGATTTGAACGTAATACCAGAAAATATTGGAATGATGGGTGTTTATTGATTGCTAGTAGTACATCTGTTCAAGAATCATTAGGTTTTTTGAACTAGGTTTTGGACATTCTGTACATTGAACATTGAAATTATAAAAAGAAAAGCTTCTTTCAACTGAAGAGTTAGAAATTATTCTTGACTATTTATCTGATTTCAAATCTAAGTTTTCAAAGACCTGTGAAGCTGCATGAACAGATATTTGCTCTACTCAGTGAAAATGATGCTAGGGTATAACAATACCAATTTCTAGCATTGTGATAAAGAGCTCAAACCTCAAATCCTCTTCTAAGTATTATGGTCTAAGTATAAGTTATAAAGTAAGCGACATAAATTACATCAAGTGACACTCCTGAGGTGATAATATGTTAAAGGATTATGTTGATAGAGATATCCCTGTTAATCATTCTGTCAGTTTAGTTGTACCTGTCCTACATGATGAGGATTTAAGTGATTGAATGAAATCAGACTGTAGTGACATTGGTGTAACTAATCTTTGTAATTCAAAAACATTGAACAATCTGGATCAAGAACTTTCACATCTGCATCTACAAGAAAATAGTGAATCAAAACAGCTATTATTTAAATTTAAACATTTGTTTCTAGATGTTCCAACAGGAGCAAATAAAATCAAACATGAACAATTAAATTGTAGATTCCACACCTATGAAACAGCTCCTGTACAGGACGAATCCTTTAAAAAAGGAAGAAATTCAATATTTTCTGGAAAATGATTTCACTAAACCAAATAAAAGTGAACAGTATGATCAAAACAGAATCATTTCCATCTCCAAGAATTGATGATTGGAACTGGAATGCAAAATATAGGAAAGGATTCTGGCAAATTTCACTGACAGAAAGGTCAAAGGAAATTTTGCTATTTATAATAAAAGACAGACTTTCAATATAAAATGATGATGATATTTGGTATGAAATGTTTGCTTTATACTTTTCAATGTTTAATGAACATGATTACATCTAGTATAGAAGCAGTTTTCCAATTGAAAATTCTAAACCGCTTTATGATTTGGAATGTATTAGACAAAATACTGACCTAAATCCTGGCTCTATTATTGCATCATAGCTTTCTATATCGATGTTTTTCCTGAAAATTAACTTATTCTAACCTTAACATCTGAAACATAATGTTTTATTATTGTGTTCAGTTTTTGATCAGGGTGGATTTACTGATCCAAATTATTATTCACTTGAATTATAAAGTGTTCAATAATAATCTATGAGTGATGTGGAATTATAATGAAGTCAAACAAGGACATTTTGGATTAATTATTGTCATAAATCAAAAAGACTGTTAGCACATCACCACATTCCAGGCCTTTGGCACATTAAAATGTTCAAAACTACAGGCACATAAACACATTCAATATTAAAATTTATTTGGAACACCTCTCGAATTCAAGTTTATCTTTGTACATTTTGACTTGTGAAAAAACTTTAGGACTATTTGGGATTTAATTCACAATAATATAAGTTCTTTTTAAATTTTCACTACTTAGTATTCTGGGGGAAATAAATTATTTGTAGATTTTTACAAAACTTGTTGGTTTTGGCTCTTTTCTGTTAATCATTTTAAGATCATACTGCCATTGTAAAAAAAAAAAAAGAATAAACTGAACATGTTCAATGATACCATTAATACAATTCTCTACAGCTTTGAGAAAAACCTATTATATATTCATGACCAATTTAAATACACACTGCATTATCTTCTGATTACACCATGAAGGGCAAGTTTTCATTTTTGCTTTCAAGATGCAACTAAAATGTCTTTACCAGAACATTATGTCCATGTAAATTTTGCCACTTTTTGACTGGTTCTTCATGGACCTGAAAGATATAAAATGGACAGCACAGTAAATAACTGCTGTAAGTATCAAACTCTGTAATATATAGGTAAACATACTCTGATTTGTGCCTAAAACTTTTACTCATTATCAAAACTTCAGAATACATCTAAAAGATTTGTTGATATTTAACTATTAAAAGCAAATATTTATGGTTAATAGACATTACAAGGATAAGGTTTTATACAATTGCTGTGATTATGTTGACATACCTGTGTGTTTTTCTCTCTCACTGCCACTCTCTCTTGCACATCCATCCACCAGCACCACATATCAAATTATTCTGTTCACAAGATGAGCTAATTATGCCTGAGTTTTTTTGTTGTTTTTTTTAAATATCAATCATTCCTGTGTTTTAAAACAAACTGTACAATTTTTCATTTTCTAATATAATGACAATAATTAGAACAGGTCTATTTTGCAAAATGATTTGGATGTATGAAAAAAATTCATGCATTCAGGCATAAAAATGGTGGTCAGTTTTTCAGGTATAAAAATGGTGGTCAGGTCTGGGAGCAATATTAATTAGTGGGGTTGTCCCAGTGTAAGCTAGATCATAAGCATCAGAGCAAATGCAGTCTAATGTTGCTGTTATCTGTCATAACTATGACTTTTTCACATACTGTAATGAATGTGCTGCATTCCTACCAAGTCTAGCTTTTCCAAATTAATTTTCAGAAAGACTGAATAGTTTATGTTATTTGCATGTTATTAATTTTTATAAATAGTACATAATTATCAAGGATGAATGATTGTACTGGATTATTTACTACTAACTATATGTATATCCACTCACTACTGTGGACTGTAGCAATTTATAAACTAATGGTTTCATGGACACAGCACATTATCCTGATAATGTATACCAATCTTTTACTGCATTTAGACATCAGAAAGCTTTGAATAACCTTGTTCAGTTTCTTATATCTGTAAACAAATAAAAACTCAAGTGGTTCCTACCTAGTTCCAGTGCTTAAAGCAAACAGAGTCAGTTAAAACTGGAGAGTGATGTGAGGGAGACAACTCATGATGTTATCAGGTTCAATTAATTAATATTTGGGTTATTCAGAACATTTATGGACAGTACTACTTCATTTCACCTGTGTCGGGTAGATGAGACAAAATGAGAAAGATAGAAATTTGTTGTATTTAGTCAGGAGACATCTGAACAAAATTCAAACATGATACAACAAATCAGAAAGAAACGAAAACTGCCATGAGGCAGTTTGCCCAAAACCAATGCTTTCAACAGAGTTATAGCATAAATAATGCGGTTTTTCAACTATAATTACAGGGCAAGATTCTTTATTTGGAACTAAATGCCACTAGCCTATAATACAATTATACACTCAAAGAAAAATTCCATCAACTGACACACAGATATATCTTCTCTATTTTTTAATGCAGTAATAGTAGATAAATAATGCAACTCTATGAACAACAAAAAGATTTGGTGTTGACATAAAGCCATGAATTTCTTTGAACAATGGGCAATGGGTTAATATACTAAGGCTTTTCAAAATACTTTTCTCTATGATCTTGACAAGTATTACAACTGAAAAATGCATGTCATTTATCTTCTATGAGTGATATTACTCTGAAATTAGAGGAGCCCAGGGTGTAAGGCTATCAGATGTTTTGAGCAATAGTTGGGAAAACCATCATAAAATCTGAGGGCATTAACAGAATTTTTACTGTTGTAATTTGTATTCTGCAGGAAAATTTACAACCAGTGTTAATATTCACCAAAAAAAGTTTGATACCCACTAAATATACAACATACATTGGTTTTATAAGAGTACTGGACTATCTTCTATCTTATTCTTCTCAGTGCTCAAAGAATTTTATTTTGGACAAGTGGCTTTTAAAAAATCACTTGCAAACTTAAAATCTAATAGTAATTGCCCAACAAGGGCATATTTTTGAAAACAAATTATTTTCACACACTTATCTCCAAATATTAAATGGTCAGTTCCTTGTACTTGTGATATTTGTTCATGAGACCAAACCCTCATTTATATTCAGCTATAGAGGGACTCTATGGAGACTTCCAACAGTTTCATAATTACTGCATCCCTGGTCTTGAATTAAGAACAACTGGCATTTATCTTTGCTCATGCCATCTCTGACTGTATGCATTCAACTTTGTTTTCTGGTGAATGTCCAGTCTCTGCATTTCATTATAAACAGTAGTGATGTGTACACAGCATGTGTCTTTCATCACAACTGTAGGGATGTGTATGTGTATTGTTCCCCTTGCTAGTTTACAATGTTGAATATAATACTAAATATGATGTTCGTGAGATGTAAGGACTGACAAAAATATCTGTCAAGATCTTAATGAAGTGGAAAGACTTATAAAAGGGACTCAGAAGCTGAGTACTCATTAACTTTCCAGTCTTGAAAATGCTGAATGTCATCTATGGTCTCAAAGTTTCTTTCAAGCATTAATATTAATAACTTATTAATATTAATAATGGGCAACTCACCTAGAACACAGAAAAAGCCACATCTAGATTTGAGGTACCCAAAGATATACAACTCTGTTTGAATAAATAATCTAATACTTAATCATATCCATATAGCCCCATCTCCACACCCCCAGAATATGATTTACCTCCACTAAACTTGAAAACTTCTTAAAATATTCAAGAAAGTTTGTTTTTCCACTTGCAATATTACCTTCCACACAAACCTGAAAGGGAAAAAAGTTACAAAAAAATACTCTCAAATAAGAACATAGCAGAATACATGCACACACACACACACACATTCTGCAAATGTTGGTTTGATTGACAATCTGTTTTTTAAATTCTTAAAATATTTTTAAATAATTACTTTATCATTAGGTTCACAGGAAGCAAAATTATAAGAATATTTTAAATTTTAAACATTGACTTTTACCAGTTTTATCTTTTTTGGGAGCAGATTCTTCTCTATATTAAACAGGTAATATCAGGTAAAAATGGATATATAGGATTTAATGGCACATCAGCACAGTTCTGGCTATATATTTTCCAGTAAGTTCAGGAATGAATAAAAATATAAAGTTAATTATTTTACATTAAAACAAACATTATAGAAAGCCTAAGAACATCACTAAGGAAAAAGGTTACATGTATTTGTTGCCTCTTGTGTGGTTGCATAAGACCTAATTTAAATCACTGAGCTAGCAGAATAATAACAGTAGATCAAATGCAGAATATAATTAATGCAAACTTTAAACATTAGGAACAAACTAGCAGAGATGGAAGCTGCAGCTAACAACAAACTTACAGTAAAACTATGTCTTATTGAAGATATATGGAGCTACAATTCCTTACAACAAACTTACAGTAAAACTATGTCTTATTGAAGATATATGGAGTGCTCGGATAAAGATCTGGTGAGCTGAAAAAAAAAATTAAAACAAAAATGATAATGCGGACAAACTACCAAAATAAACTGTTAAATTTAAAATGAATTCTACGCCATCAGTATACTAGATCTAGATCAATGTCATCTTCAGACACAAATATACATGGGCTTAACATGTATATCACCAATTTCTTGCAATCTAAAGATGCAGAAGTGGGGCTGATATCACTCACCTAAGATGCAAAGCCAGATGGCCAAGAATCTTACAAGGATGACATCTGTAAATCAAATTTCTTCTACTGTATGTTTAAAACAAACAACCATTTACGGTTTTCTTAGTATCTTTTTATGCCTTCATTAATATTTGGTCACACATCAAGATCATTTATCAAAGACTGAAAGGCATCTATGCCTGGATGATTTCTATCCTAATGAACAAATCCTGCATTTTTTTTTTTTGTGAAGTAGTAAAAGTGTTCTGTTGCTTTTAATAATAGCTGCCATATTTGGTAAATCATTTCTATGAATGTGTAAGGCCATTTAGCATGGGTATCTTCTGTCTCATTTAGTCAAATTTTGTGAAGTGAATTTTTAAAAGAAACCTATTTTTATCTCTAGTAATACAGCCATATATGAACATAAATAACATCATATGTTCAAACTGTAAAACACTTTGAAAAACTTGCAAAGATCCTGATGCCAGAATGTTGCCTCTAAAATCACATGCAAATTAGTCTAACAGTATAAAAGTTGATGCTGTAAAAACAGATGATGGAAGAATGGTGGACAAAGTTTTCCTGGCCCTATAGTGAAAAGGTTATACATTGGACAAAGTATTTTCGAAAAAGAAACTGCATACCAAAACAATTTGATTACACGAATCTAGTTAAATGGGTAGTGATAAAAAATATTTAATGCTTCACTCAAGTCTTAACAATATTAGACAGTAAGAGTTGTATTATTACAACTTCAGTATTAACAATCTAAATGAAGAAGGCGCGCGTTTTACTCGAGAATTAGCAATATTACATAATTGCTTAAATAATACTATTAATAAAAAGTCACGCCGTATGGAACAATGCAAGTTGAATAAAAGACAATAGTTATTCCCAACCCTTATGAAGATAATACATGGCCTGAAGATAGGGGTTCACCTTTCAGAAAACCATTAACAACTTCTAGACCCTTAATAAGCATGGTACATCATCTCAAGGCACTGTCGCCGCTGAGTGCCGTTGCTATCAGGCGATTTACTAACGTTTGACAATATCCAGCTCTGAAGATAATTTTGTATGTTAAAAAAAAACAAAATAGTTCTAAACACTTAGCCCTTTAACTTTTTAATTTTTATAACTTGCTATGGTCAATAAAATATAAAATTGTTTGTAAAAAGATGTAATGGCATATGCTTTTCGCAAAAACATACAAAATTGCCAAAACTGAAGAGCATACTTCTTCAGTTTGAGAGGTGCGTAGTTTTGAATCTTTAATTTTGGAGGTAAGTAAATCTTGCATATAGTCCTCAATACCATAATGGTGGCGCTCTACAGTTTCATGGGTTAAAATTTTAAAGAAAATGAATTTCCCCTGGTTTCCTCACTAATTATACTGGCTATTCAAAAAAGAGTTTGTATATCGTAGGTATTGTTCAAAGAACCTTTAATTTTCTTTATTTTAGTGTATGATTGATGGGTGTAATATGAATTAGAGAGTATACAGCTTGTCCTTACTCCAGATGTGCATCTTTCAAAAAGGTGCTAGCTCTACTTGCTCATTTTCACTTCCCGAACTTCAGAGGTTAATTTTAAAAAAAAAAAAAAAAAAAAAAAAAAAAAAAAAGATCCGATCACTTTTTTTTTTACATTTTATGTATTTGGTAATTCATTCATTGCACTTTTAGAAGCTGGTATTGTTTAGTTTAGCAAAATTAATTTACCCTATTTTAATAGCTTCCAAGAATAGTGTACTTTAGACACATTCAGGTTGATTTTTGGAGCACAAGGGAGCAGTTATTTTAGTTAGCAGTGTGCTAAGATCATTTAAAATTTCCCAAAGTACAATATCCAAAGAAATTTCAGCCAAATTACATGAAAATAGCATATAGGTGTGCCAACATTCTCTCCACTGTGCATGTTTAAAATGCAAACAACTTCACCTTACATACATCACTCTCTCAAAAGTACATAATAACTGGTGAGCGCCACCAATACCGCTAGGGAAATACAAAGTAACGGAGATTTGTTTAACACCTATAACCATACGATGTATTCCTATTAGCACCTTACCACTAATGAGCCTAATAAAACAATGCAACGTTTTGTTAATGCAAGTAACTGAAATGTGGATAACACTTTAGTAAGAGACCAGTGGCAGTGCAAGAAATTTATTATTTTCCCTCTGTATAAATGGTTTGGTATTTAACAGTAAATATGAGGATCTTACTGTTATTTCCTGTTGGTAATTGTGTTGCAAGTTTCTCGCACCAATATATAGTTCCTTTGTCATAGCGTGTCGATTCAAACCATAATTATATCTAGATTTATGTATGTGCTTTGTTGAGTTTTACAAGACACCAGAACGCGTATGCACTTGATCATATTATAACCACTCAATGTAATTTCCCATTTCAAAATACACTCACCTTTATTTAAAATATTATCACTGCCTATAAAAATCATAATTTTATTTTTAAGCAATCGAATTATGTCATGGTTCATGAAAATAATGAACCAAAGAAAAAGAATTCTGCTAGAACTGTTCTTCGGTGCTTTTGCCATACCCAGAAAACTAGACACTTAATAAATTGCGTAGAGGTCGACAAAAACTAAGCTCTTACGATCATAAACATGCTGATTGAGAAACAAATTTTAAATAAAATTTATTTTGACGTATTCAAAATGTGTAACACTATTGAGACACATTGATTTATGTGCAAGAATATAAAATTATAAACTTAATTTTAGTCACAGTATTTGATTTATTAAATATTTTTTGCTAACTTTAAAACTGGACCCTATAGCAATCCCAGATTATCACACCGAATCATCAAACTAGGGTAATAATGAAAATAGTCAAATATACCCAGTTTATAACGATATGATAAACTATTTTCATAACAAATTTATTGTTAGTAGTAGTAGCAGTAGTAGTAGTAGTAGTAGTAGTAGTAGTAGTAGTAGTAGTAGTAGTAGTGATGATATATAATACTCTTCAATACCAAAATGTATTGTACTGAGAGACACCAAATCAGTGAGTTGTATTTCGTGCACTCTGTTACGACTCTGTGATCTTACTTAACCTAATTAATATAAAGAATTGAAACCAACAAGGTTATTAAAACCAACAAATAAATGTATTTCTCAAAGTTACAAAGTAAAAATTTAAGGTAAGAGTACACTGATGAGAATTAAATCTTAAATAATCTGAAACTTTCAATCACAAATCCAAAAGTATAGTGTTTCGAATGAATTCCAGTATTGAACATGCTGGTGTACCAATAGATATGAATAGGCTGATCTACCAAAAGTCTCGGTGTATCACAATGATATCATCAATAATATTATTGAATGAATTCACAATAATCCTAAAATAAGGTTTTAGTCCAAATCTCAATGATCATTTTGTAATTCCAAAGAGAAATCATTAAATAAAATGATTTCTCTCTAGTAAGATATGAACACAACTAAGAATAATTCACAGACTATCTTAAAATAGGAATGAATAATTTTGTTTATCTCAAACTTATATAAAAACTTACGACACAATAAAATAATCAGGATGTGGGTCACAAGTCGCTTCCGGAACATTCTAAGTTTGTAAATAAAGCTATATCTTGAATTTGTATATTAGTCAAAAACTGCTGCATAAGTCACAAACATGGCAAAAACATGAGAATAATCAGGTTGACCAAACTATTGCCATCATTTACAAAGATCAAACACACAACGCTAATTAAATATACATGATAACTCAAAATATTACAATGTAATATGTGTGTGATAACACATGTCATGGCATGCGTTCGATTGTGTATCTGTGAGGAGAGGTTGAGGCAGAAACGAAGTGAGAGTGATAGTAAAATATGAATATCAATTACTGCTTCTTTGTTTCTGCTTGAGATATTTGTCGCAAAAAATATTTTAGGTGTGTGTGTGTGTGTGTGTGTGTGTGTGTCTGTGTGTGTTTCTGTGTACGCATAACATATTCTTGCTAATCACAAGTCACGTTGTTGCCGAGAAACATACTCTTAATGAGTTTTTTTTTTAAAAATGTTCTTGATCACAACCAATTTGTTTATACGGATAATTTCATGTCCAGGCTCAAAATATCCTTTCTCACACTTTTTGGTTATTATCCCCGCTCTGAACCAAGCTTATAAACAGACATTTGAGTATATAAATTGCAAACAAACAGCTATGTCCCCAATCAGAGATTAACGCACGCAGCCCTATTATGTCCACAATATCATCTACCTCCTCCATCAGAACCAAGCGCAGAGAGTGCTTTGAGCGTCTTTCTCTTAGAACTGGATTAATTTACACGTTAGATATACATAACTCTCCCCTTCCGAGAACCATCTTTGTTCCCGCATAGAATCAGACATTGAAAAAGACAACAAAAAAAAACTGTTTCTCAGCCATAAGTCCAAGATGGTTATGCATGAGAAACAGACTTTTAATGAGATTTTAAGAAATATTCAAGCTCAAAATCCATTTATTGCTATGGATACGTTAGAATTTAAGCGCAGAACTATGTTATTCAAAACTTAAGATCCTCGCTCAGAACCCAGATTATAAACAGACCTTTGAATATATACCTACATAGATCTATATGTAAACCCTAAGCTAAACAAGTCCTTTATAATAAAAATAGCATGATAGAATGCTTGTATTTCGACTAAACCTATCAGCACGCACTACGTGTATATACATGCCCATTGTCAATTAAGTTTTCGCCTAGAAACAATCGTCTTTGCTCAGAACCAAGTCTTAAAATAGACCTAAACGTCTACAAACGTCTTATATCCACAGAGTCGTTTATATTATCCATCAGAACCATGCTAAAAGATACACACTAAGTGATCTACACGTACCTAATTTCCCCTAATCAGGGCGAAAATCCAAACCTTAAGGGAGAGTAAGAAAAGGCCCAAATTGTATGTCCATAAGCAATGATGTCACTTATCAAAACCAAAAGTATAAAGCAGATTTAGAGTTTAGAAAGCACCAGAATATTTACACGTCCTGGCAAGGAACAAAACGTTGAATCAGAGAACAAGAACAGGCTGCCATTCCTAGCCAAAGTTACAATCAATGCTGACAAACATAATTTTTTATATACTCTAGCTCAGAACCCACATTTGTACGCACAATTTCGCGACCCGTCTCAGAACCACGGTACTCAGACGCTCATCGGTATTGTCTGCGCTAAAAACCAAACTTCTAATCATATATTAGAGTACATTTCTACATGTACAATTCAGATCGAATCTTTTAAAATAAAAAAAACTAAACAATGCAACATAAAATGTCTGAAAATACACTAAACATTTCAAAATGCCCAAAATATTATTCATTGCTCAAAGCCAATTGTCTTTGCCAATAACTAATTATATCCTTGCTCAGGATAGACTTAAACGTCTATAGACGACTAAATGGCTAACGTATGACTTTAAGCTTCAGTTCGATCAAATCAAAATATGGAGACTGATCCAAACAGTTTCTAACACTGATACGTTTTGTTATCAAACCAAAACAAAATACTTACGAAGACATTTCGCGATGCGGGTCAAATTTGATTTTTCTTATTTATACTGAATGCGATAGTCCGTCTATTATGTTCTACGCCGCTAAAACGAAAGACATTGTTAAAATATTTAAGGAAGAGCATATGGTAAGCATATATAAAGCTATCGCTCTCAGATGAAAAACATATTGAAATATATAAGAGCAAAAACGTATCACGTATGATGATTACAAAGCGCAATTTTCGCAATAACGATTCAGCATAAGTAATCAACAACATGTATACACATCTTAAAACAACAACTGGAGGATTGACACAATGATCGATGTTGAATCTTCAGAGAAGATTCTCCTGAATATTTGTAGGAACTGTTCGTAAATAGTCCACAAGGAATCAGCTGCTAAACGCATCGGTATCCGTCCTCTTCGGGAGACGATGGTGTAGCTTCTGGTTGGGTGTCCAATCTGCACCTTCGCGAGTTGCTTAAGAGTCCGACCTTAGAGTTACAGTCTCCGTTACACTTGCTGCAGGTGAAAGTCGATGATTGTTGAGGCTGTTGCTGTTTGCCTTCTTCCTGGCTCTCTTTTCAGCGAGGTTTGTTTCTCGTTTCCTCGGCTTTCGGAATGCCCTGTCTAACAGCCAGGTCATCAGCATAGCTCTACCAATCGTTGACGTTGATGTTGGCCGTCTTCATGTCCTTCTTGCAGATATCTTTGTAACGCAGACGTGGCCATCTAGTTAGTAGTACGCCGTCTGCTACCTCGCCGTATAACAAGTCCTCGGAAATGTGTCATGGTTCCATTCTCTTGATGTGACCAAGTCAGTGAAGGTGTCTCTCGCTGAGAATGGAGAACAAGCGGTTCATGCTGACGTTTTCCAGAATATCTGTCTTGAGTACTTTGTCCTTCCACTGGACGCGTAGAATGCGCAGCAGGCATCTCATATAGAAGCTACTGAGTTTCCTCTCGTGGCTCGTGTAGGTTTTGGTTCATGCCTCGCTGCTGTAGAAGGGTGTGCTGATCACGCAGGCCTGGTAGACACGTAGTTTGGTCTTTTCAATGTGGCTGTGGTTGTTCCAGACCCTCTGAATCAGTCTGGCAATAATTGATGATGCCTTAGCAATCACGCCGTTCACCTCAGCATCAATGGAGAGCGAGCTATAGATGGTGAGTCCAAGGTATTTGAAGTTTTCAACAACCTCCAGGTTGAACCCATCGATGGCGAGAGTCTAGGACATCTCCCCCAGGACACTTTCCCTTCCTCCAGACTTTCCCTAACATTTCCCCCCTGGACTTTACCCCGTCTAATATGACTTTACCCCAGTCATCCCCCCCATCTTAAAACTTAATTCATTTAATATGACATTTTACCAATAAAATATAAAAACTTATATTATGTTATGTTAAAAGAAAACGGTTATTTGAAGTAAATTTCAGTAGTAAGTGTTAAACAAAGTTATCATTTTCACATATTAAGAAAACGTATTGTTTAAAAATTAATGCTGTAAGCAATTGCTTTTAAGTATTCTATAATGTCACTATTGTTGAAGTTGGTGACAATGTAGCAGTCGTGTGTATGTGTGTGTGTGGGTGGGTGGGTGGGTGGGTGGGGGCAGCCGATCATCTGCAAGAGCATAAAGAATCCACCCCGGCTGATCAGGTCATACGCCTTCTTCAGGTCTATGAATAGGATGTTGAGGGTCATCTTCTGATTACGTCACTTCTACTGCAATTGGCGTAGTGAGAAGATTATGTCTACAGTTAACCGGCTGGCTCGGAAGCTACAGTGTGACTCTGTGCAGACGCGAAAGGCTAGTGTCGGCAAGCGCATACGAGCGACACAGGCGAATGCCTATCCGACGATGCTGGAGAGGGTGTGTGATTATGAATTTTAACATAGCTTTAACAATTTTTCAGTCATATCGATACGATGTCTGCAGTGTGGCAGTTTATAGTGATGTCTAGTACTGGGGCATCATGCCGCAAACATGTAGCATGATGTCCCACCCAGTCACATTATCCTGACACCAGGCCAACCAGACTTAACACTAACCTCTTTATGCTGAGCACCTAGCGAGGTAGCTGTTAGTACCATTTTTGTAAGTCTTTGGTATGACTCGACCGGGAATAGAACCCACGACCTCCCGCATTCGAGGCGGACGCTCTAACCACTAGGCCACCGGAGCTGGAGAGGGAGACACCCCGGTAGTTGTGGCAGTCTCTACGGTCTCCTTTGTACAAAGTGACGATGTTGGCGTCTCGCATGTCCTGATGGATGTATCCCTGTTTCCAGCAGAGGCAGAGGAGTTTTTTCAGGGGTTGGAGCAATACTAATTTCCCGCTCTTGAGGACTTCAGGCGGGTTGACGTCGCATCCAGGGGCCTTCCCACAAGCGAGGCAGTCGATGGGGTTGTTTTCTAAGTTCTTCTAGGGTGGGCGATGTGTCTAGTTCCTCTATAACTGGCAGGTCTTGGATGGTATCCATAACGTGTCGATGTCAACGTTTTGGGTTGCATACAACTCGAGATAGTGCTCAAACCCGAAATTCAGCGGTTCCCCCTGGTCTGTAATGACTTAGACTGTCTTTGACTTGAGGAGGGGATGCTGGTCGTTGTTCCTGGCAGTTTTGAGGGCTTGTAGTGTATTAGGGCTAGGAGCAGCCTTGCAAGCCCTGAGGGTTTTCCTCTGTTGCTCAGTCACGGACTCCATCTCCTCCCAGTGGGCCTCATACCAGTCGGTATTTTTGCGCTCCTTCTTCCAGTAGGCAGTAATGGCTGAATTGTAAACTGCGTCTCGGAGGTGGGACGACGTGAAGTCGCTGGTAAACGAAATGATGGAAATTTAGTCACTAAAATACACACTACATAGAGTTCGAAATTCAATGAAACAGTTCTTATAAAAGGTTTAGCTAACACTCCAAAGCCTGAATATGATCATTGACTTCTTTCCATGGAATCAGTTGCACCGCTACTGATAAAGGGCTTGACACGATGGCAAGCTTTAATACTCGTATTTGTGATGGTGACAGAAATGGTGTCCTCCAAGAGTCATTCAAATTCTCTCGTCGCAGGATCTTGGCCAAAACCGTCGTATACATTTGTGAATGAAGTTGCATTATCCAAGAATCAGTCTTCGTATGCTTTGGAAAAAAGTTTTAAAAAGAAATGGATCAATAACTTTGCGTTTGTGTTTACCTTGTTTTTTAACAAGCCCTTTAAAAATCTGCTCTTTCAGCCCACAGGTAGTTTTTGATTGTGCTCCTCTAAACTATCATTCACAGAAATGTCTTTCTTTTGGAGATAATAGATGTACTTTTTCGCATAGCCTCTTTTACTCTATTGTCGAACCGAAATGTTTAGTTGTTGTTGTTTTGCTTAACGCCATTTTTCAGCACACGATAGGCTATTCATGGCGGCCAGTATTAATGGTGGAGGAAGAAACCGGGAAATCACCGGAAAGAACCACCGACCCACGAGAAGCTACTGGCAAGCTTTCTCACATATCCACATTCGCCGAATCCTAGACTCGAACACACGCAGACAGAGGTGAGATGGCAGTGATCCGTAACGGACAGCGCTTTAGACCACTCGGCCACTCGGGGCCCCGAAATGTTTAGTAACTAACACCCCACTCATCGCACAGAATTGAAGCAATACTAGTTCCGATTAACGTTTGTTGTAATCCACTAAGTCTTGCTTTGGAATTTAGTGTATTATTGTTATTTTGTAAGTAGAAGTCGTTGCATTTAAAGCCTTCCGAATCTCGCGTAGTTAATCATTGTCAACTATTTGAACACTTTCAAAAGGAGGAATCCTTTTAGCTTTGGGATATCAATAATTAAATCATTGGTGAAATAAAGGATGCAGTTGTTATTTGCATTTCACTTTTATCTTGACGAACTCTTTGTAAATGCGTTCTCTCGTCTCCAGAGGCAAACTACAAATGTTATCTTGTATAGTATACATGAAGTTATTACTGGACAAAGGTTAGTGACAATACGGAGACCAATGAGCATGTTCAAGGCAAGCTGAGTCAAACCGAATATCCCCTAACCGATCGATCACTAACTGGGTTAGCTCATTTTGTTACTTTATTTTTGACGCTTGTTTTTTTATGTTTTATGCATGATTGTTTACTCGTTGGACACTCACTATTGGTTGTCACCCTCTCTGATGCTGTAGTGTCAACCGAAAATTTTATTATGACCTGTATGATCTCTAGATCTGGAATCATGTAAATTTATCTTTATAAATCCGTGTGGGGTAGCGTGTGCTTTTGAAAAGAAGCCTTTGAACTTAATCATATCTACATCTCCTTAATACCAAGACTGGTGAATGTTTCGCAGTGTGTGTATCGACTCCATTAAACACAACTAAAATATTAGTTATCTTTTACCACTTTAGCTACTTGTTTATATTGCTAAGCAACATAAATCACGTCCATGTTTTCTCTCTACCTCTGGAAAATATCCGAGCTGGATTTGATTGTTAGTCCAGCATCACATCGTCGTATACAATTATTATCTACATCCAACGATTTCGCTTTTCATTAAAATCTTTAAGCACATCGTAGCATCGCTGGTCATCTACAGATGGTGCCACTAAATATAACTTATCCTACTTGAGCCATCTCATTATCAGATTAGGCAACATTTGCCTCTTACCAGACCCAGATTGGCCTATGATAATTGCTCTGATAGAATTCGGTAGAGATGGATGATGTTTGACTTGCTCTTGTTTTTGTGTCGCTGAAAATCAATGATAACCATGTTGTAAAAGTATTTAATCAATAATATGGATTTATATTGTGTTGCAAAGCACCCACCCACCTGTGGATTAACAACAATAACAACAAAATATAAAAAGCGTACACTTACAGGCAAGTGTGTGAAATGTGGTACAAAAAATACCAATTTATCTCGTCTCATATGTGCTAAATACCCAGGTGAAAAACACTCATGGTTATAGTAAATGTGGTCCTGGAAATCCATTTGATATTCAACTTGACGAACGGGACCAACCAAGACTTGGAGAGTATCCAATAAATGTGATTGATCAAGCATGCCATGTTCATGATGTTGCGTGTACAAATAAAGGTTTACTACAAGCACATATTGCAGATGTCTAATTGATTCACTCGTTAAATTCCATATAAAATAAATCTCTGAAGAAAAGTTCCTAGCGTCCTGGAAAAATCTGCGATGAAAGGTAAACTGGTGCTAGGTGTCGGTAATTAATCAACCAATTATTATTATAAAATGGAAAATAGTTTTTTTCTAGCCCATGAGAATATTGGAGTGGTAGGTCAGCGATTAGTAAACTTGCTGATGCGGATAATGTCTCACGTTCTGTTGCTGAAATTGCTTAGCACGACAAGCAATATGGCAAATTTGTCTACTACACCTAAAAAAATCAGTTTGCACATTTTAATGCCAGCGCTCCCAATGAAGCTCATCAAGCAGATATTTTGTTTTTACCACTCGATACTATTATAATTGGTAGAAGTCGATTACGCACATATAAATACGCGTTAATTGTTGCTGACGTTGTAAGTAGATACAAGGAGGCAGAACCACTATTAACTAAAACAGCAACTGACATTGATTCAGCGTTTAAACGCATTTATTAACGTGGCTGTCTACAATAGCTACAGCTGCTACATGTTGATCCTGGCAAAAAAAAAAATTCTTGGTGCAGTATGAAGAAAAAAAACAACGTTAAAACCAGACGAGGACATGCCGCAATTCATCGTGATCAGGCAATCGTTGAGCGATTTAATCGAACAATTGCTGAGCTGTTATTTGGATATCAATATGAACAGGATATATATCCGAATAAAGTTCAGAGAGACAAGAGATCTCGGTTATGGTTTCAAGATTACCCACTGTGATAGCTGCGTTAAATTATGAAATTACTCATGCAACTTCAATGAAACATACCAATTCAATCATAAAGAAATATATAATAATACAACGACATGACTCCTCAAAACAACCAGTGCTAAGTAATGTGAAAATAAAGAGCAACCGATCTTATTCGGAGTGTGAACACACATAAAATTTCCAGCGTAGTAAGGTCCACATGTAGACGTGCAATCTACAGACTAGACTCAGCTACTCATCAGCATGGATTTGTTCATGAACAATTACAAACAATTCCTGAAGACACACACTTACCACCGCGTTCACTTTTGTGAATTGGCTCCTCGAAGTCGATTACATTCAAGACAGGTCAGCATCGCGTGTGTGACCAATGTACTAATAACTCTATCTACGGTAAACTGTCTTGGATTTTTATTCAAATATCTGCCACAACATATTACAATTACAACTGTGATTATTATGTTGTTGTTTCAGTGACATGATACAATTAGCAGCGAGATTAAAGTCGCGTTTATTTATTTTATCACATTGTTTATAACTAGCTAAATTTTTTCTTGATAACTTCGTTACTAACTATATCATAATTGTCACTAGCAGTTTGATTATCACTTTCTGTGAAGTCTATGATAACCCGCCGCAGCCGAGATATTCTTCTGACTCGTGACACAGCGAGACACTAAATTTGACCGTTTAAAACGATCATCAACAATCCAAATATTTGTATCAGAAATAATTAATCCTTGTGACGAATGAATCATTATAGCGTATCCTAGAGTCCACAGACTTTTGTCCATCGTTAATGTGCTCTCAACAGCATATGAACCAAACCAATATCAATTAGTACAAGTTTTTATTTATCACTGCAACCTGGATTCTCAACTTCAATAGTTTGTCGTCGAGTGTCTGCTAGGCGATAACAATGGTACATGTAGATTTGAAAGTTTTTCTTTCTGTAACAGAAATAATTCTTGTTGAAGTGTATCATGAACTCTCTTTCTACTTGCCACTATCAAATCAGCAGGCACAACAAATTTCAAAAATTATTTATATGTATTTCCGGAATTACATTACGCCTTATTTCATATTAAATCTTATCAGTATTTGGTCTGATTTTTTCTTTTAATTCTTTCAGTGGTTCATCAAAAGCTCTATAATTCATCAGTTATCTCATAATAATCCACAAAAATTTACAAATGTATTTAACATTCATGCGGGGGAGCAAATAAAAGGTGGTGTTTGACCATAATCGCCATACATTATCATATAAGTATTTTTTGCCATTGACCAGTCAAGAATTACTTTTTAATGCTTACAATGATACCTTGCATATTTCATCGAAGATAATGTTAGGTATATATTTTTCACCAATTCGTTCAGTAGTCCATGCGTCTCTGCACCATCTAAAGAAACTGATAAGTTTGAGATTTTACTCCACGTTTATTCATTTCTTTGGCGAGTATGTGTGTGGGTGTCAAAACAGCTACATCTGAACAGTTGTACGAGTTGTTTTACCAGAACCACTACATACATTAAAATAAACGGTTTAATGTCTGACCACATCATCATATACCGATGGTGCTCATGCTAATTGGGATATTTGATTATTCTTGTAATAGGTCCCCTTAATTTCAAAGTCGGCATATTCATAATGACTGACTTTACTTTCTCGTATTATTCTCCATTCACCCCTTAATGCATCAGCGCCGATATGTAATTGTTTTAACAAATCCGCATAATTTTTTATTGATATAAAATGAATATGCGGAAACCCTAACCGCGGTATAAGGAAATATGTTTATCATTGATAATAAATTTATCTAACTATATGCTAGCATTGAATTTCTAAATGAGTGAACTGCGTTGACTTACCATCAATACAGATCACAATTATACCTAATTAATTTCCAAATAAGCATTAATTTGACTTATAAATGTGCCTTTCTCTGTTGTATCAGCAATTATAAATTCGAGTTCGGCATCGTCCATAATTAATCTTCTAAAATGTCGTTTATGATCACATAAACTACCCTGAGTAAACTTCCCGATTATTTTTCTGCCGATATACTTATCAAGTTTATTTTCATATTCCATTTCATCGGGATTATCGGCAATTATTTCATTGAGTTTTGGTAACCATAATTATTTTTGTGAATTATACAATATTATTGCTACACTTATAACCAACGATATTAAGCTTTTATTATCAATCATATATCGTAATAGTACTATTGGAACCCAATAATTTTTTGAGAAATGACGGTCAAACCAAACATAAGTAATCAGATGAAGATTTTCTGTAAAGGAAAAGGATTTAATACATGCGAATCCGATAAAATCAAAATGTGGCAGAGGTTCATTTATCGCAACTCTGAGCATCTCGTGTGTCAGATGTCCACATCTTTTAAAGTGTTCAGAACACTCTCCCATTTCAAGAAATAGTCCAAGATAATATCCTACCATATCAACCGAAAAAAAACATCTTTACAATCGTATTTAGTATTCCACATTACGCCTTGTCTGGTTTCACACAACTGCATTGCTTTTCTTCAAGAAATTCCAATCTTGTCAGTTACCATAATTTTTTCTCCTGAGCAAAGTGAGCAGCAACTGACGGAACGGTAAAGCAATTGCTCAGTAATTGTTCAGAATCATCGGTGTTTTTCGACGCAAGATTTTTTCATTTCCTCGTTAAAAGATTCTACACGATAAACGTCTCCATTAGGCCGTACAAACTGATCATTGTTCACAGATTGTGATCTTTGAAATAACTACACAAATAGAGTCACTCTTACTGACATTTCTGATAAAAATCAAATCTATAAAATCTATAATCATTATAGAATCTAACTTTTCTGCCTCGTGGAAATATTATTACGGCCGATATCCATGCGTATGCGGTTAACGTCTTCACTGTTATTTGGAATTTAATTTTTTTCCCCAGTTCATCAACGATTTTTGATACACGCTCCAGTATGTTTACCTGTTTTTGCTTACTCATTTATTTTCAACGTCTTAGATCCGTTAAACCGTTTTTACGTATCGCGTTAGTGAAGTGTTCTCTAACTTGCTCAGCTACAAAGTTTAGCCATGACCGTTTCGTTGGTTTGAGATCATTAACGCTAGGTTTATCATCTAGCGAATACATAGCATAAACATATGCAGTCACAGGATACGCTCGTTCATGGTATAGTTTGTCAATACCAGTCAATATTCCTGGTTTGGAATTTTTATTTAATTTGACAATATTTCCAGTATGAAGTCAGAGTGGATCACGTTTGTCACAGATAATCGAAGTGTTATCGTTAGTCTCTACAATAAATTTATTAGAATAAAATATCTTTGATTGTCGAGGAAGTTAATAATCTTTGCTACTCGCTCGTCATTCATTCTAGTATCGACAACGCTTTTGGTCTTGCTCGTTATTCTTGATGTTGACCTGTTACGTATCGGCTCATTCAAGGTAACAAAGAAAGAGTGAAGACAACAAGCCTTCTAAATTCTAACAAAAATAATTTATTTTCCTAGAAAAGATGGAGAAAAGGTAAATATATGAAACAAGACTTACGATTTGCGAAAGAGACCCAAAAGTTTGCTCTAAAGATACGAAAACACATAAGTCCTATGAACTAAGTTCTAAATTGACAGTCTGAAGATCAGATTCGGTCCAAGATTTTGCATGACGACGTCGTACGAAGGCTAACACAAAAAAATCCAAGAATTTTCTCAGTGAAGCACAATTTGTATTGTTCCGTTCCAATTTAAAAGAATTTTAAAAAATGTCTTTGTCCAAACCAGTAGTATTGTTTTCCAGGGAAAATAATTATTTAGAACAAAGATGAAATACAATTATCTCCACTTTCAAAAAGCATGTCGTTCTACGTAGACACAAAAAAAGACAACTTCTTCCAGGACAAAAATATTTTCTTTAAGGTAATGGAATTATGTGACTCTCTATGATGTTGAAATTCATAATGACTCTGACTGAACTTTCTTAACGGTAACTAAACATATAAACCAAGCTAATTCGTCGTTTCATATACAAGTACATATAAGACACGTGTAATTTAGCAATGCATTTGGACATTAGGAAATCCTGAACAAGTATCAGCCAATCATTTACATATCTACTTCTGAATGTTTACTTGCGACAAACTTACTATCATCCAAAGCTCGTGCTTAAATGAGTCACATTTATGATTTAAGTAAACACGATGTTTGTAACAAAACAGACCCATGCTAACGGAACAACAACAACAACAACAACAATAATAATAATAATAATAATAATAATAATAATAATAATAATAATAATAATAATAATAATAATAATAATAACGACTATATAAAAGGTTTATACAGAATTTATTCCTTAACACACATGATACAACTACAGGGTCGAAACAGACCACACATGAGCCACACCATCGTCGCAAAATTCCTTGGTTTCCCGGATAAGATCAGTTATATCCCTATTTGTTAAGCCAGATCTTGCATCAAAAAACTAAATTTAGGTTTCGACAGTTTGTCAAGTTCGAATCAAGCTTTAGAAGGCTTGATTGCAGATAACCTCTCAAACTCCTCCATACTATAACTAAGGCAAATATATATTTCAAGTGTAATTTATATAATGATTCAAACTAGGAATAAATAAAAGTGGCTTTCAGTTCCTTGTAACAAAGCTTGTGTTATTGAATTATATGGATATCACATACAGTGTTCAAAGAGCGAGTGTAGGACCGAAACTGTGTTTACGGTGTGGTGTTGGGGTTATAGAAGAAACTCAGTAGTGTGTGAAAAGTGGTAGTAAAAAATACAGTGAGGATATTAAGTTTTAAAAAATAGTGCCGATGAATCTCTCATAAGAAACGCTGAAGACTATCTAGCCAGATTTTCAAATAAAAATCTACACAAATAATATTACTATATAAATGGAACAAAAGAAATTCGTGAAGCATTCCATCATCAAGAATTATTTATCTCGTGATGGTGTAATCAGGAAATGTCAATTAAAAAAGCCAGTGTTGAAAATACCGGTTATTTCAGATTTAATGCTTGGAAAATATTTATTACCTAGATTCGTGCACGAGCGTTTTCATGGAATAATTGAAAACGGCCTTCTGATTGAAGGTATTAATTCAGATCCGAAAGATAATTATTTAAATGATTTATAGGCAATTACTTAGAATTCTGCACGTGGTTGTACTGGCAAAAACAATAAACGCACAAATGTTGTTAATCTGTAAATGTAGATAAAGGCGAAGAAATATTTCCATCGATGAATGCAGCATGAGTTCGGTAAAATATGTCGCGGAAGTTATAACCTGTTCGGCATTTTCAAAGTATTCGAGCAAAAATATCGTTTCAGTATTGCACACATAAAGGAATATAACTTCTGTCAAGCAATGCTTTCTCCACTATAGTAATTAAGCAGTTGCCCCGCTTGCTGCTGCATAATATCACTGCCGCGATATTTTGTGTCATCATAATTGTATTTCTTGTACTGTCTGACTTCGTCTATCATATGGCAAAGTGAAGGCGTGTCTTTCATGTATGTTAAATATTTCAACTTCATCCCTAATAAATTCAGAAAAGCAATAAGTATATCGTTTGTAAATCTTATTTGCTAAGTTATTTTTAGAAATTTAGATAATATAAACATGTACTGAACTCCAATGACATCTAACAGAAACGCTAGATTCATTTGGAAATTGAAATAGATCATTGTTGCAGTTTATAATAATTTTTATTTATTCAGTATACTGATCAGCATAGGTAACTTCATAATAATTTATGAAACATATATTTGTAAAGAGGGGTAATTCATTTCTGACTACAGTAAGAAAATGTTTATTTTTAAGGATAAGTTTGTGGCACATTGCTATAGAGGCAAATTCTCATACTCGAGGTCTACTGTTTTATTCTCATTACTGATTCATTGTTGATGGAGGGCGATTATCAGTTTTTTTATTCAAAAGTGGGGGATCCAAGCCCCACGTACATCCCTTCACCATCTCAAACAACGTGGTGAGTTTGCACTCTCCACTGGAGAAATGTACTGCTCTAGAAGGCTAATTCTCTAAAAATTTTGCGTTTGTTTAGAAATTCACTGGGGGGGGTGATTTATGCAAATATTTGCAGAGCCTCAAAAAATAAACAGTAGCATAATGTGATCTCTCAACATCTCATTGAAGGGTACATCACACAGGGATATCCAGAAAGAATTTCAGCTAAAACAGAAAAAGCCTTGTGGGGTACCTCATGCCAGCCACAAGAAACACTTCAATGAAGGAACCGTATAAAAAGGTAAAAAGGCAATGAAGCGACTCCGTGGAATTGTTTATTTTTTGTTTTCATTTTTATTTTAATTTATAAACACATTCAAATAAATATTTATTATAAAATATAATGAAAATACGAAAATATTAACATTATTACTGCAGTTCAAAAATTACAACATGACGGTATACAATTTTCTGATCAACATAATCCTGAAAAAAAAAATAGATATACATCAGCAGTTGATGATAGATTCATAACGTTGATTCAGCAATCAATGATGCAATCCTTGGTAACAGTTTCCACACACAATTGAAAAAATTAGATCAAAATTGTCTCATGAATATGAAACAAAAAAAAAAAAGATTGTGAATTCTCATAAAAGATAGTCAAGATTGATTGTAAAATGCTCCAAAATGATAGTGATGATTGTGATTGTGAAAGTGCCATCACCAGTGACTGTAGTGACAAGAAAACTAGTATTTGTGAAAACTGTGGTAACAGCTAAACAAAGTGAAAGTATAAAATTTTGACTATGTCAAGGATAATTCATTTCTGACTACAGAAAAAAATATTTATTTTTATTCGGATTTTAATATTTATTTAGAATCTGATTATATTTATGAAGAATCAGATTACAATATATAGTCAGAATCAAATTAAAATATTAACTCAGAATGAGATTATAATATTTACTCAGAATCGAATTATCTTTTTTATTAAGAAACAGATTATATTAAAAATCAGATTATAACAATATTTATTAAGAATCAGACTACAATATTTACTCAGATTCAGCTTATAATATTTACTCAAAATCAGATTATAATATTTATTAAGAATTAGATTACAATATTTACTCAGATTCAGCTTATAATATTTACTCAAAATCAGATTATAATATTTATTAAGAATCAGATTACAATATTTACTCAGATTCAGCTTATATTTACTCAAAATTAGATTATAATATTTATTAAGAATCAGATTACAATATTTACTCAGATTCAGCTTATAATATTTACTCAAAATCAGATTATAATATTTATTAAGAATCAGATTGCAATATTTACTCAGAATCAGATTATAATATTGACTCAGAATCATAATATTTATTAAGAATCAGATATTTACCACAAATTAATATATATTTAGTCATAATCAGATTATATACATTTTTATTATGTAAAAATATTTACTCATTATCAGAGTATAATATTTATTTTATTCTGTTAATATTTACTCAGAATCATATATTTTTATTGACATTTAATATTATTCTGATATTTTTGATTCTGATAATAGTTACTCAGAATTAGAGTATAAAAATATTTACTCAGAATCAGATTTTAAAAATATTTTTATTCTGATATTTTTTTTTATTCTAATATTTATTTAGAATCAGATTGTAATATTTATTTTTATTCTGATATTTACCCAGAATCAGAAAATATTTATTTTTATTCTGAAAATATTTATTAAGAATCACATAATATTTATTTAAAGTCAGATTATAATAATATTTATTCAAAATCATATAATATTCAATCAGAATCAGATTATAACAATATTTACTCTGAATCAGATTATAATTTTTTATATATGTATGTCTTAAAATTACAAACAAATTGGCATATTTAAATAATTTAAAATGTATAGAAATAATTCAGTCTGGATACTTTATAAGTGGAATATTTTTTAATATTTTAACTTGTAGTTCCAGGTTCAGTGTGCAATATGGAAATTTTTGGTGTGTGATATGGAATGTGCAATACGGAATTAGACTGAACAACTGTATTGAACACTAGATCATGCATGTAAAATTAAATTGGTATGTAAAATGACATATTTTATATCATACAATGTGTAATAGAATTGTCAATTACATACCAGCAAGTGTGTAGTGGTGTATTTCATGTCACACAGAATTGTCAATTAGATATCAGTTGTTGTGTTTAATGCCATTTTTCAGCACAATAGGCTATTCATGGCGGCCAGTATTAATGGTGGAGGAAGAAACCGAAAAATCACCCGAAAGAACCACCGACCCACGAGAAGCTACTGGCAAGCTTTCTCACATATCCACATTCGCTGAATCCTAGACTCGAACACACGCAGACAGAGGTGAGATGGCAGTGATCCGTAACGGACATCGCTTTAGACCACTAGGGGCCCCTAATTACATATCAGCATCTTTGTAGTATTATTTCATATCATATAGTGTACTAGAACTAATTGTCAATTACAGCAAGTGTGAGGCAATTTATTTCACATCTAATAGTGTGTACTAGAAAAAAAATGTTAAATTTCATATGAATTTTGTAGTTGCATATTTCATATATAGAGAGTAATAGATTTGTTAATTTTATATCATATAGTGTGTACAGCAATTTTCAATTACATACCAGCAATTGTGTAGTAGAATTATTTCTGCCTACTTTTATGTCATTTCTTGTAGGGGATCATCCATAAAGAAGGTTTGCAAAGATGGGGGTAATGTGTATTCAAATGTGGACATGGGGGAGTAGCTAAATTCATGTGGTTTAGTTAACTGTATACCCTTTATTGTTTTCCCTTTGATGTAATTTCTTACTGCAGCTGAGAAAATAATGTTGCACACATAAAAATATGCACACTTCTACTCATTACTGTTGTTATTATACTTCTCCATTCCAGCTTGTTCTTATGATCTTGTCCCCCTACATACTGTTTGTCTTCTTTATGATATGTATCTAAATTTGTCCCTTACTTTTCCTACTACTATAATGTTTGTGAATATGTATACCAATGTAAAATGTAATGGGGAAACTAAATCCATGATAGAAAACTTCTACAGTGCGAATGTGTTTTTCTTGGATTCCATGTTTCTGCACAAAACTCAAAGTTAAAGACTCACTGTACAAATTCAGTTACCATTGTAAACCTGTGCAAGCACCATGATATTAAAATTCATTAACCAAAACTGTTGAGTGCTCATGATCACATATGTGTCAGTATAGACACATCTATGAAGACAGCATTTGTTAAAAGAAAACCATAACAGCTGCACCATTTTCTGGATTGACAAAAATTTGAAAAGTGTGCTTTCAATACTACACAGAAAGGTCAGCAGCTGATTTCAGTAACAAGTTTTTGAAACTCGGGTCTGTAATTTGACAGAAATTATGTTAATAAACAATGTCCCTGACTTTTATCAGTTACATGTAGGACAAGCTCTCAAAAGATTCTTTTCACTAAAATCCTACTTTCATTATCAACCAGTCAGGGACAGTTAAATCATGTATACTCTTTTATTGTCACTGATTTATGTTATTTTTCTCGTTCTTTCGTATCTATAGTAATGCTAGTCTTTCAACAACTCTCAATGGTTGTATGCCTTTTTTTACCATTCTGAACTGACACACTGTAAGATAATGTTCAAGTGACAGAAATACCATGGGATAAGCAGAGACCAAAAAAAATCAAATACAATGGTCAAGTTATCTACCCTGCAGGGATGTGGCCAGGATTTCAGGATTTAATCAAACTTTTGTGTATGTGTGTGTGATCTCCAATGAGGAAGTGGTGGTGGAAAGAATAGCCATTGTTAAATAGCCATAGGCTTACTCCATATTTGACAGCTAGTTATGATGTCAAAAGAATTAAAAATTTTCTAACAATTCAGTTGGGGTCGGATTATTTACTTGATGCATAGTCAATGAATAGTCTCTATAATTGATGTGTTTATTTTGGAGCCATGTTCCTCCACCACAATCAAGATCTGAATAGACCAAAGGTGAAATTTATTTAATTGCAATTTAATTGATTAAATGTAGTTTGAATAATACACAGTGCATCCTTCTATAGCCCCTTTTCGGACCCCTCTTTGTCTACTAGGGTTTCTCTACCAGACGTGATGTCATTAGTATATCTTAATAAGCTAGTAACTAAATTTAGATATGTTGTCATGATGAACCAATCAGATAACTGAGTTTAGAGCATGTGATCAAGCATTATCAGTTGTTAGTGTCATTCATATAGATGCAGGATGCGTGTAGAGATGTGTGCTTTTCAGTGAACTGTTGATTGCGACATCTAACTTAAAACATTTATCAGCGGAAAGATGACTGAGTCTGGAGCGTGTGAATTGTTGATGCCACAGTTAACTTAAACAATTTATCGGTGGAAAGAGCCGCCCGTCTCCCCACCATGTCATTTATTTGGGACATTTCTTGCATGGCATACTGTTCCAGTTCTGTTCTTGGGTGCACTGCCCAACTTCAGGCATTTATGGCTTGGCTATGGGCAATTGGCTGATGTCTGTTTTTTCATGGCATCCTCAGGATCAGACTTGTCAAGTTTCGGTTATCATTGTCCCTATATACCTTGTATCAGTCCCCTTGTGGCTCCACATACCGTTGTCGGACACTCTTCACAACCCTACAAACTCCCACATGCTCTCCTCCTGGGATGTCCTCTAGAGCAATTCAGAGTTTCCCATTGCCAAGTTTTCATTCATTCAAAAACTTTGCTTCTGAACCCCAATTTGTGTCAGTACTTAAATGTACTCGAATATTATGCCCATATACTTCATACCTGCTTCCTACGGTGCATGTATGGAGTATTGGCTGATGTTTGTTATCATAGCATCCTCAGGATTGGACTTGTTGAATTTCGGTTATCATTGTCCCTATATACCTCGTATCAGCCCCTTGCAGCTCAACATACAGGTGTCGGACAACTTTCACAACCCTACAAACTCCAACATGCTTCCTGTCCTGAGGTATCCTTTAGAACAACTCAGAGCTGGGCTGGTGCAGTGTGCTGTGACATGATTTGCCCCCATTATGCCAAAAAAGATTATTTTATATGTACAATAAAGTGTCTATGGAACATGTGTATTGAGTGTTATTTAAATTTACTGCGAGATTTTAATGCCAGAACTCATAAATTCAGTGACTTTTGAGTTAAAAAATAAATTTCTTCCCAAACAACTCAATTTGGTGCAGATTATAGTTTTTTTAATGATACTGAGAATTATTGACATGAAAAAATTACAAAAGAAACATACATCAGATCAGGAATTTGATACCACTCAGGGAAAACTATGCAGAAATAATGATAGTATTATTGAAATGGAATATGTGGTTACAATATGAGTGCTGGTTCTAAATCTAAGCAAAATACATATTGTGCAACTATTCTGTTGTTTCTAACAACACTGTAATATGGCAACAATTTTTGCACACATGAAGTTGACCCACTTTAGTCTCATGCTTATTAATTAGTTTTAGATTTTATAACAAAACTATGAATTTTACTACATGACCACAAATATTTGGATTATAAGAAAAAAATGTTACAATTTTATTAAAAATATTGCTATACCAGTAAAACTAAAGGAGATGGTAAAAAAAGAAACAGGATGAAACAGATTATTATTGTAGTAAAGAATCCATATATCAGAATGACACAGCTTCAAACTGTTGTGTACCAGATAATAGTAATCCAATTTGTAATACAAATACCAAATGATGGCTTAGAACTAAGTGCCAAAAGGTCTGCAGAAAATAGCCTCCTCCTCAGAATATACAAAGGAATAACACAAACAGGACAAATTTTATCCATCTTGCTTCAAGTTTACACAGTTCAGTCAGTTTCTTATGCTTAATGTTATTCAATTTTTTGCACATACAGAGCATGTACTTCATTTAATAATACATCTGCATGATGTGAAAGTTAGTCTCATTCTTTCTTTTGTTACCATAGTGGTTCTGCCAGCTATAGATTTACATGCACTTTATTATTTTGTATGGGAGTTCTCTGATGTACACTTATGAGCATTAATATGTTGATTGTTTCTGAATAGGATCCTCCTCCTCTGTGTATGAATATTATTCTGTGCTGAGAACTCCATTTCACTGTCTGCTGTCTGAATATGCATAACTAGCCTGAACAAGTTACTGTTCTTTATGGTTGTGCAATTTTCAAAATCTCACATGTATGGTCCCATGACCATGAGAACTAATATTAGTACCCTTAGTCCTACCAACTGGCCATGGGTATTCTCTTCGATATCTCACTAACTTGAACTCTATACCAAAGATTCACTTTCACGAATCAGTTTATTGCTACCTCTTATGCTAGGTTTTGTCTCTTCCATAATACTGTATTAGGGTTTAAAGTCCAACATTTCCATAGTCTGCTTGTTCCGACAGGAGTATCTTTAATAAATATAACCGGCATTCTGTGCATCTAACATTTACATCGGACTCGAGCTCAACATCAATTTTTGCTCAAAATCACACACTGGTATTTCCAGTGACATTTTCCCAAGGTGCAACATACTGATATCCATGAAATTCATTGTCATCATAGCTATCACCAGCCAGTATTGGACGACTGAAAACACATCTGACGACAAAACATGTTGTGATTCAGCCATTTTAGTTTCCTGTGTGGCCCTTATTTGAAACATGCATTTGTAAAACATAATGCAAGTAAGGTTAAAATTCCCATAAAAGCTTGTTCCAGGGCCAATGAACCAATTAAAGTTAGTTTAACAGACATTCATGTCAAACAAAAGTATCCAGCTATTTTAAGATTTGTCTTCCTGAACATTGTTGCATCAAGCACTGCTACACTGCAACTGGCAGCATTAATAACTTTGCTAAATGCACTTTTAAAGTTGAATAAACATTGCATAATGCGCAAAGCATGTTTTATATCCGTAACGATGTAATTTGCAGAACGCATATTCTTGCTTTAAAAGTAAGCAAATTCGTACAAATTAGGTGCACTCATGTGTAATGGCATCATTTTCCGAACCACCTTTTTATCTGTGTTAGAGCGTTAGAAGTAGGTTAGATGCGATTTAAAATACATTCGTTTTTTTTTCTTCTGACAATCACACCAGCGATTTCTCATTTTGTTAACATAACCCACAACAGAAGTGATTTTCTTAATCAACCTTCCATTATCAGAATCAAAATACTTTGAAACACAACCCCCTAAAGAAGTTTTTATGAAGTGCTATCCCTAGGGGGATATATATTTTACTGGAACAGCCCTAAGATCTTTCTGTTTGCTTAGAGATTCCAAAAACACATGTATGTACAGCCCCAAGTTATCAACAACAAATCCATTATACTGATCTGAGTCTGATGTATTGACAAAAGAAACTTATATGGCCTGACTTTAGATTATTTGTGTTTTGGAGAAATTTATTGGCTGGAGTTCAGGTTTCAAATTTTAAACTGCTTGACAGAAGGTCATGTTTGTGGCTTAGTGCATTCACACAGCTGGCAGCATTGCTGTGATACCTTTATACCAAACACAAACATAATTGATGCTGACAAGAATGACACATACATATACAATGCATAATAATTTCCACTGTGTTTTAGAGCAGATGAGTCAACAACAGTACACAGAAAGACAAAATTCTGTTGTGATATAAAGACGACATGATCAGAAACCTCTTGAACTTGCCTTCTGAAAACTCAAAGATTGCAGTGTGTCTCATGATATTCTCTGGAATTGTGACTTTTAATATCTTATGCGATCCATGAGTAGCATTGATCTCTACAGTTGTAATGAATAGTGATGAACCATCATGTATCCCCAAGACCAAAAAGAATTTCAGATTTCCTCTCCTCATAGATTTTATGCATTTCTGGTAAGTCACTGTTGGCATCCAGCACCTGAAAGAAAAATTGATTAATTATGACCTTACATATCATGTAATTGATTTTTGGAATGAGACAATGAGATCAAAGGTCAAAATTACAAAACCAACTGTACAGTTTTTACTTTATTTACAGCAATCTTTGACACACAGCAATGTCTCACACATGGAAATGCAGAATTCAATAGGTAAACAATTAAAAGAGGTATCAATTTTATGAGAATTTTTTTTAGTAAATTGTTTCTTTGATAATATGTACCAGACCACAGTACATTAGGAGCACATACACTACCTTGCAAATCCAGCCATCCCATGCAAAGAAACATGATCACCACATCTTTCATCTTGTTTTAGCAACTAAAACAACGTCATCTGATTGCGAAGATGGTAGTCAGACAAGAGTGTTCTCACCATGAATAGAAGAATTGGTGATAAAACAAACAAACTCTAACATCAATTACTATTGCAGAAAATGTGCATACTCCTCCTGAAATGTAACTACAGGGAGAAGTTGTCTCACTTTTTAATTTGATAAAAATTATTGAAGAAACATTTTGTCACAAATATTGGATTGTTTAGAAACATTACCCAATCATATACCATTCAGGAGAATAGGTAAGTTGGAGAAAGTTATATCCATTACCCTGGAGTTGACCCTGGATCTCATCTCACACGTGGATCTTATCTTTCAACATATGTGATACACCTCTTAGTCTCAACTGAAAATTGGAATTAGAAAACTGCTAATGAATAGTTGTGGTTATGGGGTAACAATTTTGCACTTTTAAATATAGCAGCAGGTTAACCAAGATCATAACAAACCTGTAGAATGACTTAAAAAGATGGACTGTTGCACTGTTGATATAAGTTCCATCTGTCAAACATGGCCACTGAGATAAAAGGTCAATAAAACTAAACATGGAGAATGTCATCTCGGATTTCAGTCCTAAAGTTTGAATGATGTCCACTAGGAAACAGTTGCACTTGCAAGCTATGCCTGTGGCAATTGCTTCAATCTTACAGCCAACATGTATTCAAAATTCATATTGTCTTTGATTAGTTCCTTGTAGGCTGAGTGGATAATCGAATGGATCCAAGATGACAGCCTCTTTATTCTGTAGGTGGTAAGAACAAATGAGATCTCCCTTTTCTTATCAGCTAGGTCTGCTTCAGGTACTACTTCAGTGCCCTTGGACCCTCGGAAATATGGGTCCAAACCAATTTGTTTAAAGACAAAAGACTGATTTCCCTGGAACAAGAACCTCTTCTCAGCAATTAAAACAAGAGCCATCATCAAAGAAAACAAATAAAAAGGCAGTGGAATTGTATGTACCTCAGGATGACAGATAAGGGTGAATGTCAGCAACGTTTGCCACTTATAGCAAGAGTGACTAAAGAGCAGGGTTTATATGAAGAAAATAAAACCCAGAAAGGCTCAAGACTGGTTCAAAGTACCTATTGACCAACCGCACCTTACTCCTTGACTGTCCAAAAAGTTTCTTTTCATAAAAAAGGCCATAGGAAGTTAGCAATTTGTTGTACTGAGGCTTTTTAAGCTACAATTGTCTCTGCAAGTACCACTGTAAGAAAACTCCCTAGTTCTGTTCATATGATCTCAAAGTGGTGAATGTTCTTGCCTAAACAATTCTGTCTAAAGAAATCTTTCTTTTTGAGGGCTTGTCTGATAACAGCCAGGCATGCTCATTCATCATCTCTGGGTTTGGATGGAAAACCAGCACATAATGGTTGTAACAGCTGCTTCAGAAATGATGGACTTGAATAGATTTGTTGATAACAACACTACACAAGTAAATCCAAACTTGGGTGGCAGAGTCTGAGGACTTTTCTCCCCTTGTCTTCTTATATAAATCAGAACTCTTGAGTTGTATGACAAAACAAGACTGTCCTTTCCTTGAAGTATCTGCCAAATTCAAAAGACAATTACAATGACCATCATCGTCAGACAATATCCATGTGTGCTTCTGAAATGAACAAACCCAATTCAATTTTTGAAAGGATAACAGTAGGCGTGTACCCAAAATGATTGTGATACCTGCAGTATTCCAAATGAGATCCTTCCATGTGCTGCAGTATTCCAAATGAGATCCTTCCATGTGCTGCAGTATTCCAAATGAGATCCTTCCATGTGCTGCAGTATGAAACTGATCACTGGACCAGGTTTCGGTAGCCACTATGTAGACTATCTGCTGGGGTCTCATGTCCTGGTGACCAAAATTGGTTAGAGCAGTGTTCAGTTGATTAAAGCAGTGTTGAATCATGAGGCAAATAAATTTCTAGCTTCTTGTAGAAGACATTCTAATCAAGAGGGTTTTAAAACTCAATGCCTGGGTAAATGAAATACTGGGATAAAATTAGACTGAATTTGTCCTTTTTGAGAAGTTACCCTTGGTGATGCAACAAAACATTTTTTTATTATTATTGACAACAATGTTCAACAATGTGCTCCAGATAAAGACTATCAAATAATAAGCAAAGATTTATCACAATACATGTTTATCAACTTTACATATCAAATGGGAAAAATAAGTTTTTATTTTTTTATTTTCTTAAACTCTGCCAGATCACATGCTGCAGCACAATGTGACCCTGGCCTGGTCTTTGTACCTTCAACACTTCATCAAAGGAAAAATTACAGGTATGGAGCTGAACAAGTTCTGCACATTTGCAACAAGCACAATGGAGAAAATGTTGGCATACCTCTATGCTACTTTCATGTACTGTGAATGAAATAATGTAGGGAAAACAACAACAATAATAACAACAACAATAATAATAATAGTAACAACTTTACTTAAAGCAGATGACACAATTAGTTGCATGAAGCTAATCCTCCTTGAGGCACCCTCTTATATGCATATTTTCTTTTAGTGTACATGTACATAGTTACACAAAGACAAGAATCACAAAATAGTGAAAACTCTCAAAGTTGATGGTATTTCTGAAGCCTGTTAAAAAAGCCTAATGATCATGTACTACACTTTTATGCACATTTTTGTTAGTGAAACAATCTGAAAATATGGTGAACATGTTTCACATCTTGGGAAGTCTGGAACTACATGTTAGTGGATGTACTCTTAACATATTTTGATCAGGTAAAATATCTGAATAAATGTTGCTTTTTCATCAATATTACAATTTGTGGCTTGGTTAAGTGGTCCTATTGTTTCCATACAAAGGTCATTATTTTCTGGATTTTTCAAATTTGTGGCTACTACATATCCATTAAAAACTGGAACAAAATATTGAATTTATAGTAGTTTATTATGATACAACTTCTTTTATCAACAACATTATCTCTGTCATCTACATCACCACAACCTTAAGAATCAGCAACTACTGGAGGAATTGATTTATGAAGTTACTTGCAGTGAGAATTTTATTTTTTGACTTTCCACCAAGCCATAAATCAATGAGCTTTCAAACTGGATATAAAAGCAGAACCAGTCTCAAATAACTTTCTTTCATATTAATACTTTGACATATATATATATATAGATATAAATATATAGAATCAGTCTCACCTAAGTTGCTAGTATATTAGTACTTTGTCATGTTTAAATAAACATTTAGAACCAGTCTGCATATTAGTATTTTGACACATTTAAATAAAAAGAATCAATCAAAAAATATTCATTCTTAGCAAAGCATGAAATTGAGTTAATTACTTTAAAAATTTACTAGACAAACAATGACTTTAAGCTGTATTGGAAATCTAGGCAAATGAATTATCAAACACAAATTAGACAATGAGTGTTGCAAAAAAAAACTTAAAATAGAAATAAACAATTACCAATACTTGACATGGAATGTAAAACTTTGACTTCTTTATTAGCCATTCTTCATGAAGGTCATGGAGAGCTTGTACATATTCCTAGGAAAAAAAGATTATATCAATAATTTGTGTTGTCATTATTACAAATTTTCACTGTCCTATTATGGCAGGCATATTTAATAAAAGAACCATGTTTTGCCTCAAGATAAGATTACATGCATGTTTTTAAAATCACTACTGCATAAGATATATCTACAACCAACATCTAGTATTGTTTTTTTGGGTTTGGAAAAAAAGAGTAAATAGTCTTTTAAAAATATGAGCACAGCTTTGCATGTTTTCAGCAGATGTTAGTATGGTTTTAGTTGCCAGATATTATTATTCACTCCTTCCTTCTCTAATTTATTTCTGCAACTGAGGTTAATATAAACTTTAGTGAAAATTCACTTTAGGATGTTCTTTAATTCCTTGGTACAGTGATTAGCTTCTGCTTAAAACCTAATCTCTCTCTCTCTCTCTCTCTCTCTCTCTCTCTCTCTCTCTCTCTCTCTCTCTCTCTCTCTCTCTCTCTCAGTATACAATTAATTATACATTCATAAGACTTGCAATTAATTCATTATACAATTAATTAAATTTCCATAAGACTAACATTAATTCATGATACCATTACGTATACTTCCATCAGACTTGCAATTAACTCATAATACAGTTAATTACACTTCCATGAGACTTTAATTAACTCTTTATACAATTTAATATACTCCCATCAGACTTGCAATTAATTCATTATACAAATAATATATCTTCCTCCAGACTTACAATTAACTAATTATATAATTATACTTCCAACAGACTTACAATTAACTAATTATATAATTATACTTCCAACAGACTTACAATTAACTAATTATATAATTATACTTCCAACAGACTTACAATTAACTAATTATATAATTATACTTCCTCCAGACTTACAATTAACTAATTATATAATTATACTTCCAACAGACTTACAATTAACTAATTATATAATTATACTTCCAACAGACTTACAATTAACTAATTATATAATTATACTTCCAACAGACTTACAATTAACTAATTATATAATTATACTTCCAACAGACTTACAATTAACTAATTATATAATTATACTTCCTCCAGACTTACAATTAACTAATTATATAATTATACTTCCAACAGACTTACAATTAACTAATTATATAATTATACTTCCAACAGACTTACAATTAACTAATTATATAATTATACTTCCAACAGACTTACAATTAACTAATTATATAATTATACTTCCTCCAGACTTACAATTAACTAATTATATAATTATACTTCCAACAGACTTACAATTAACTAATTATATAATTATACTTCCAACAGACTTACAATTAACTAATTATATAATTATACTTCCAACAGACTTACAATTAACTAATTATACAATTACAATACTGCACTTGGACTAATATTGCTCTGCAGGTAAAATTTTCCTACATCTAGCATGTATGTATATCATCGGATTTTAGATGTTAAGATTTTAGTTGACATTTTGTCCTAAAATTATATCACATTTTAAAATACTGAGCTGAGTTTGGAAGATAAAAAAAGCTTATGGACAGTGTATAAAACTTTCCATAACATCCTGCAAAGCCATAGTACTACCGATCCTGTCCATAACCAACTGGTCCTACTCCTTATCAAACAAGAAGACACAATAACTTGATGGTAACATGAATATCAGACCTTAGTAAGATTATATAATGAAACATGGAACATGATGTAAAACACAAAATAAGACATTTATATCATGTTAACTTTATAAAATTTTAGTTCAGCATTACACGGCCACTATTTATTAACCAGGACAGTAATGCTTTATGTCTAATTAATCCAGATCCAAACATAATTCATCAAAATCTCATAACTTATGACCAGTCTGAATAATAATCAGGATCCTCATCCATTGACAGAGTTGCCATCAATGGGATTATCAGAACTAGACCCAGCCTCCAAAGATGAGTCTGTGATATCAAATGTACAGATGCTAATCAAATTATGTCTGCGGAGTTCCAACAGTGGATTGATGGAACTGGACCAAATACATTCACATCAAAAGAAAGCAGATGAACAGTTACAGTTCATTCAGCTAAATATTGTGAATGATATCCGTGACTGCAGCTCAATGAATTTTTACCTCTGCATCTGGAAGTGTAGAATAATTTATATGATTAAAACATCATCTGCATCATCTAGTTTTCTTCAACTAATTTTTATTTTTATTTATTGTTGATTGTGATATAAACTGTCAAGTGAGTAGACCATGTTTGTTTACCTGTGTCATGTGACAGCAACATGGTTAATTACATGCATAGAGAGCATTTTTTTCAGGACATATTAAACAAGTAGTTTTGCCCTGAATGTTGATGCAAATAGTGCTGTAGTCTTTCATACATAAGACGAACCTGGTCATTTTAATGACATTATGAGAGCTTACATGCAAATTCACAAAGCTACAGTCTTGGATATAATTAACAACGCTGAGCTGAATGGACAGTATTGTCATGGTCTTAGTATGTATCTGGTTTCTAAGTTCCAAGTGAATTCTGTATCCTGGTGACGTTTTTTTGTTTGACAGTTTCATATTTCTTCTGAACATTTCTTTTTCTTTGGGTTTGTTTAGTATTTCATCTGCTGATGGCTTCCAGGCATCCAAACACCTCGATGTCTTGGCATTGAGAATTGGATGTAGCATGTGTCATCAAACTTCAGCAGATGAGTCTTTTTTTGGAGTTACATGCATCTAGTGAACACAGATTAAACAAGAGTTATCTTCTCATATAGCCCAGATTAATGAGTGGTCATAATAAACAATTCATAACTATTTATTTTTCTTAGATTTTAATATTTATTTCAATTAGCATGAAAATATAAAATGTTGAGATTAAATCTACTTGATATGCCTAAAAATCCAGCTGACAAAATGGAATGGCTACTCATATTTGCTGCAGTTGGCCATGAAATTGGCTGGCATGAGACCCGAGGGACTTTTACTCAATGCTCATTGAGATATGGAAAACAAGTAATAAAATAAAGAAAATTAGGTAGCAATTGCAACAAAATATTTTCTCTTACATTACAACTAAGAATCCTCAAAGTCAGAGTAATATATAATATAAAGTAAAGAATTTGATTATACCTAATTTCTATTATTTTAATTTTAGTCATATTTTTCCAAGCATGTTTACTCATTTTCCAATCCCACATCCATGCATGGAAAACAAAAATAATATGATCTCTACTGTATAAGATTTCACACTACAGAGTCATGGCCTAGGTTGGAACAAGTTATTATTTATAATAACTTGTGCTCACATCTTGCATCTGGCCTAAAAAAATTATTCAGATCTCCTACCAGTGGAATAACTCAGTTACCAATGTTATTCTTTGTTCCTCTGCCCTGTTTCTATCTCTTATCCTCTGCAACACAACATCAGGTCTTGTCTGGAGATAGACTGGAAATAAACAGGATTCAAAGGAGTGCTATTTTATTAACATAATTATATGCTGATTTGCTACAGTTTGAAATGAAGCTACCCAAAGAATATCAGATTCCTATTGTTAAAATTATGAAATACCCAATAAAAAAAAAATAAAAGTTGACAATGCAAGACATTATTTTACTGTGAGCAACAACCAAAAATAGGGAAATCAAATCTATCAAAAAAAATTGATTATATGAATAAATAATATTTCAAAATTCAATCCACCCTTTGACTGGGTCAAATTAATCATGATATGGGCAAGCAAATATCCAATAAAACTTATCTGAACCTTGATTATAGGTGTAATCAGGCCTTCAAAATTAAATCCTTTTATTATCTGGGGTAAGTTAATTTGATATAGAGAAGAAAACAACCAAGGGAAACCTATCCTAACCTTCATTATTCATGTAATTGTATTGTCAACATTCAATCTGTCCATTGCCTGGGGTAGCAAGCCATAGGAATATGTCTAGTCTAAACCAACCAACAGGTGCTCCCAAAAAGAAGTCACATCCCCCTCGGGGCAAAACAGGAAGTGAGAGGTCATTTTGGAAGGCTTGATAAATTTAAATCAAAGCAATGCATACTAGTTTTTAATAATAATAATAATAATAATAATAATAATAAAAATAATAATAATAATAATAATAATAATAATAATAATAATAATAATAATAATAATAATAATAATAATAATAAAAATAATAACAACAACAACAAAAATGATAATACCAAGGTGTTAATTTGTAAGCATGATTCCCCTATAAACTGGAACATATTTGGAGTAGCCAGTAATAAACAGACTTGGATCAAGGATAGTTGTACATGAGCTTTAAGCAGGAATGTCAACTGTTTATACAGGCTACATGTTACTGGCACATATTGAGGCTGTGGGTTTTTTCTTCTTGTTCATGGCTGGGGTTTTTATTTTCAAAGATTATTGAAAACTCTGTTCTTTATCAGACATCACCTTGAGTATTATGCCACAACTATAGACACACTGCACATTTATTTAATATAGTTACCTGACCATTTTCTTACCCATCAGGTCTACTTTGATGTTGTGAGATTTCAATATCCAGTCAAACCATTCTGATAAAACTATGTACTCTAAATCAAGCACCAAACTGCTGAAAAATAAAAGACGTTTTGTTTTTACTGATGTATGATTCTCCATTATCTACTTTATGCATAAATGATGATTTCTGAATATAATCTAACTATTATCACTATAATCTGTGCAGTTCAGTTTGTTTAAATTGGTTTGAAACTCTTCGTGTTACAGAGGAAAACTACTACGGAATGCACTTTAATATGGCATCAAGGTGTCCAAATTATATATGTATAAGTGTTACACATTTAGTCTAATGCAGAGATTGAGGTAAAATGGGATAACGTCCAGCACATCCTGTCTGGTAGTGGTACTGGGACAGTAAGAAATGTTCTGATGATTGTTATCATTATACATATGGTCTAATGCAATGTCTGAGGCAAAACAGTATTAAAGTTGGGTTCATATTGTCTGGTAGTGAAACTGGGCTAGTAAGAATATGTGTACATTTGGTTTATCAACACTTCATTAAATCACAACTGGGCTGTGGACACTTAAATAACAACATCAGTGGTTTCTTCCAATTGTTTACATGTGAAAAACAAAGTATAGGAAATCAATCCAACTTAGTTATGTTATCTGAACCTCTGCCTTTCTGTCCTTAACTCAGTTGATCATTTATGCATAATAGTTTTCTTATTCTTCATTTAGATATAAATGAAATTTGGTCATGCCTTTGTTTATAATTTTCAATGATTGAATGCAGATTTAGCATGATGGCCTCTTCAAGCCACCACCATCCCCCACCATTAAGATAAATTAGTAAGATAAATCTGATATTAAATACTTACTTTCTATGAAGGTTTTCAACAAAGCATTTAGCACTGTAAATTGACCTCTCAACCATTTTAATAGGACATTTCTGTTGAAGAAAAATTTAAAGATAGAAAGCAATAAATCTCTGAATGTGACCAATTGAATTAAGTTCAATATTCCAATCACAGAAAAAATTGTACTGGATGTTAATTTATCACTAATAAAAATGTACCAAAATTTATATATGTTCATTAGCAATTTTCAACTAGTTCATTCTATAGATTAGGCAAGGGCACTTTTGTTTGATTTGTAATCAGGTATGAAATAAATTAAGCAAAATGTAAATATATCATTGTATAGTAGAACATATCACAAAAAATATGCAAACACAGTACAATAAAGGTATTAAGACAGGAACATTCCAATAAAGATATTAACATTCCATTTATCATTTTGTGGCAATATTCATGTAATATGCAACATGTACACTTTCATGCAAAGGAGAGGAAGGACATGGGAACTGATGTTTTTCTATACAGACTGGCTAGTGTATTGGCAAAGCACCTGATGGGGTCAGCTTTTAAATCAATGGAGCCATAAACTGCTCAGTGGCAATCTATTAAAAATCAGGCCTCCACCCCCTCTTTCCCAAGTTTTTCCAAATCCCTTAAACTAAAAGACCTGTATTCATCAATCTCTTCAGCCTGTGTGCATACGCAAACTTAAATTTTTATAGCAAAAATGGAACTGAAATCATACCTGCCATAACATGGTGTTTCATGCTAAATCACAATATTTTACTTCCAAACCACCTGACATGGTTGTGTTTCAAAAAACATGATTTTCAGTAATGTTTAAAGAAAAAAAACCTCACTGCTATATATGCCATTACATGTAGCATGTATAAATGACAAACAGTCCTGACTGGAGCTTATGTGAAACTATCCTTTGGGCAGTTTAAATAGTGACATTATTATTAAGCCCCCTGACCCCCCATTGAAATGATCAGTCCCAAAAGTTATGTATGTTCATTTTTATTTCTATAAAAAAGCCTATCTTGTTACTAGGTTGCATCATATAGTTTTGACAATATAATGTTATTGTCATCCAAAACAACTTGATTCTGACCAGGATTTGCTCAGAGAAGTTTGATCACCAGTACCAATTCAGTCTTTACTGAGTGTAGTGATGAACACTAATGACACCTCCATTACCGTCCAACCTTCTACTGGACTAATGAGAGTAGAAAAGACAGTATCTAATTAAGCCTATATTTTGTCATCCAATGGATTTTAAAAAAAGGAAATTTCAGGTATGTTTGTATATAATGTCAGTGTGATTCTCTGTGTGTGTAAGATAATACAAAGTCTATTAACTGTTTTATCTTTGTATGCATTAAATATCTTCAACAGTGCCAATCCCTCTATCCAAACAGAAATTCAATCATGCTGGACTCTCACCCTGGCAAGTAGATGACTTTTTGCAGTTTTTGGTTAAAATTAAGCTTGGGAGGGCAGCATATGCAAGTTAGTGTTCATACTCTAAAGGTATTATGACCCAATAATACACATGAAGAAAAAATATTTTCATGGTGCACAAGCATCCCACTAGTGTCTGATATAACGTAGATGGAAAATTTAACTAAGGTTGAATTGGACATACAGAAGAAAAGGGTTATTACTCTATAAACCAAAAAATGTTGTGGTAGTCTTCCAAAATAAGGTTATATTTTTAAAGAAAGATGGAAAGTTTATCAACAGAAATCTTTTTTTAAATGCAATTTACCCAATATTTTTATTTATATTAACTTAAAGAATGCTAATAAACATTCCAATATATGTATGACACAATTTGTCCATATGAGAAAGAAATGTAGGATACATCTATCCTACATGTGTAGCTGGAAACAATATGATTTTATTATACTCAGAAAATCATAAACTTCTGTAATTGATCTAGTAATTTTACTAACTCATACATAACATGTCTTGTTTATAAGCGTTGAAATTTTGTGCTCCTTAAACCATTGATATTCTGTTTTTCATTTTCTAAAGAACAATTAGAGAAAAATGCTCCAAAAACCTTGTTTATGACTATAAATTCATTATAGTGGATTTTGTGGATTTTCATCAAGTGCATATGATGCATCAATATTGCTTCATATTATTTCTGATCATCTGCATTATTCCTAAAAAACATTTCTAGAGGAGTCCAGGATTCAGACAGTAATCTTTATTACTATATTCTTCAAATTAAAGCATGTAAAAAATCTCTATCCAAGGTCATATCATTGAGTACAAATGTCATTCACTGATTCGTCTCAGTTTAAAAATGATTCATCCAAAGTATCACCAAAGTTCATCAGGGGTTTCAGAAATATATACAAATAAAATGTTTTGGAAACCGAAATCTGTACACAAATTTCTATCACTGAACCTAGAGAAAAGGGGCAAATGAGTGCATCACACAATGAACCTTTTTAGAGTGAAGATTCTTCCCAAATCTAAACAAAATCAAAAAAGGAGTTTAGTAAATTAAGTAAATGAAAAGTTTAAAATCATTACACAAATTTTCTTTGTGATCTTGATCCAAGAGATAAAATGAGCAAGCACACTGCAAAATGATTTGTCTATGCTTGCATGTATGAACAAAACTGATTATGGGGTTTTGGAAATATAAGCAAATGAATGTTAACCAAACTTTAATAAAAATTTTGTATGAATGTGTCCTAAACACAAGGTCAAAGGGAAATTCAAGCATTTTAAAAAAGTGAACCTTCTTGGCTTTATAATGATTTATACCAAAAAGAGAATCTATTATGGGAGTGGGTGGGTTGAGGAAATATATAACAACGAAAAACTTTTAACTAAAATTTTCACAAATTGTTGATCATGATATAAACAGAAATGCAACTGCACCATCTTGCTTCTTAATGTGAGTTCAACAAACTCAGGTAAACTTTAAATACATTAAGAATTTACCTGCTTTTTTAAATGCATATCTAGCATGGTCATTTGAACATATGACTGGAATGTCAAAGCCCATCTTCTGGGATCCTCATACATCTTTGCCTTATAACAATAGAAAAAGAAAAACAAATAATAACTAGAGGTAGTTTCAATAAGTGATTATAAAAGGGCTCCACTTGTGAATCAGCTTGATGGGGCCAGCAAATTAAGAACTTCATATAGAAACTTAAGTTTGCAGATGGACCTTTGAAAAGTTGTGGAAAGTTGGGAGAATTGACTATCAGGGGTTATATCTCTTTTAATGACAATGTGGAACACTTGCCTTAAAGCTGCATGATAAATATTGCTGAAATGAAACAAAGCTTTATAAATTTATGCTGTAGAAACCCAAGTCAATGATGGTACTCTTGAAAGTTGGTAAAGTTTTATTGAGCAAAGTAAATTGAGGAGGTTGTACAATCAGGGGTCACAACTCTTGTAAACATGACAAACTGATTTTGTAAGGCACATTTACATCTATGAGACAATATTCATACCAAATTATATATGATTACGTTGAATAGTTTTTAAACAAGCCAGTAATAAACAACATTCCACGTGAAGATATTAAAAACCCATAAAAAGGCATATCCAGGAACTGGAGGATAATATACACACCAAAACTGCATGCAAATATGACAAGAGTTCCAAAGCAATGCTTGTTCTAATTAACAAATGTAAGAAATGTTACAGTGATAAAAAAGGTATTGATGCCATGAAAATTGGACAACTACAGTTCAAGAGTAATTTGCATACCAAACAACAACCAATTATGTTTAACAGAACTATTTGGAAGAACTATGGTTTTACAAGAAGTGGGAATGGACAAAAAGATGAACAAGGTAACGGCTATAGGCACAAATATCTCAATACCTGGCCATAATAATAATAATAAAAATACATTACTACAATAACAACTGTGGTAAGTGATTTTGATTAGTGTATGCAGACATAGTTGAAAGAAAAAAACTTGCAGACAGATATACCAATATTGTCAAGACTGATGTTATAAACCACAAAACCTGCATATGCTTGTTGATGCATTTCTCTGTAGCTTTGAGGAACACACTGCAACACATCCCTGACAAACTTAAATTTAACTTGACTGTATTATTCTCAGACTGGAAGATGAATTTTCTTTTTTGCTTTCAAGATGCAACTAAAATGTCTTTACCAGAATATTATGTCCATGTAAATTTCTCCACTCTGTGACTGGTTCTTCATGTACCTAAAATAAATTTTGATAATTTAAGTAAAATAGAGGGCACTGTAAATAACAGTTGTATGTATCAAATCTGGTAATATGTAGGCATATGTACTGTTTTTACCCAAAGTATAGTTACTTGTGATCAAAACTTCAAGATATGGTGTAATACAATAGCTTTACTTAAAGACTATAAGAAGTGTGATGTAGTCTTACTGAATCTAGCTTTTCATATTAATTTGGAAATGTAAAGCTGATATTACTTAGGTATGAGGTGTTCATTCCAAAATATAACACATATATATATCATCATTAACAAATGCATGATGGTATTGTAATATTTACCATCAATTATGCCCAATTGTTATCTGTGAACTGTAGCAACTTATTAAAATAATACAGGGTTTCAAGGCCACAATACAATATATAATACAAGGATGGGTCCTGGAAGCAGTTTATTTTGCTTAAACAACAAGTTTACTGAATTTTAGACATCATCATGCTTTGCAGAACCATGTCAAGTTTGCTAAATTTGTAGTAAAACAAAAACTCAAGTGGTTTGTACCCTGCACCAGTGCTTAAAGCAATCACTGAGGAGATTAAAGCTGCAGAGTGCTTTGAGGGAGACAACTCAACATCATGACAAAACATGATCATGTCCAATGAAACTTGGGTTATTCTGAATATTTATGGACAGTACTACTTCATTTCACCAGTGTTAGATGGATGGGTGGACAGACACAAAGAGAACAAGATAAGCAGGTTATATTTACTCAGAAGGCTTTTAAGCAAATTTCGAACAGATACAAAAAAATCAAAAAGAAACCAAAACAAGAATGAGGCAGTTTATCAGAAACCAAATTAATACTTATGTCTGAGTTGGGACTTTCCTACTATTATCAAAGAGTCAAGATTCTTTATTTGATAATGTTGGCCCATAGTACAATAAAACACATATAGAAAAAACCCATCAACTGATACACACATATGCATAAGGTGTCAAAAGTAAATTATGTTATGTATTTTCTTGTATATTCTGCAAATGGTAGGTAAATAATGCAATTCTCTGAATATAAAAAGGATTCAGAGTTGACATAAAACCATAATATTTTTCAAGCAAAAAATATACAAAGATGTATTCAAATGATTTTCTTTAAGACCTTCAAGGTTTTAAAAAATGAAAAATACATGTCATTCATCTTCTAAAAGTGAACAATTAAAATTATAACAAAAAGGACACAAATGATATGAATCAGTAACATCAGCATATCTACCTGTCCCAATTAAGAAATATAGGAGTACTTTACAGACCTAAAATGGTAGTCCTATGCAAAAATACTTCTCAGCATGTAATTAGTGTTTAATAATTCAGATAATACATAGTATATTCTGAAGACTTGTATGATACTGTCATACCAATTTGGACCCTTAAAAAAATGTCACTCAGAAAATGCTGATACAAACATATCCAACATCTTGCAAAATCCATGAGCCACAGGTAATAATATATATTTTTTACATATGATGCACACTGTATTATCATCTAATCTAATCTTTTCATAAAACATTTTGCAAGATAAATGTACTATTATTATACAGTATAATTTTACATCTGAAAATTTGCATGTCTCCTGATTGACCAAACATTATAAATATGAGAAACTGTTGTAAAACTCATGGTTACTGTTTCACAAAGTGCATATAACTTACAAGTGGCTATGGGCACTCACCTATACATAAGTAACTGTATGTAATTAATGTACCATTTTATGAAAGTGCATGTAAGCATATCAAATGATAGGAATATGTAACCTGTGTGCTTATAAATTAAATCTCTTTCTCTCTCTCTAAGTCATAGCAGGCGTATTTGTTTCAAGCTATATCCCATTCCTCCTTCTCTCTCCCCCTGGCTACAACCAGCCCCCATCCCATGATTAAATAAGTAAACAGTAAAAGTCTTATATAATTTAAATTGGGTCAGTTCTTTGCAATTGTCAATGTCACACTTCAGTGTTTCAAAATTAACACTTACTGTTGAATGAAAATGTTTCTTGTTGTCACAAAGCCAAACAGTATACAAATAAGATGATAGTAGCTTGTGAAAAACAAATTTAGCCAAAAATGCACAGATGTAAAGTTCTAATATTGCACAAAAATGTTTTTTTTTTTGAGGAGGAAAAAAAAATCCCGTTCCCACACACACATACTAACTAGCCAACTATTTTGTATATCTTCAGGTGATTAACTTTTGATTATTATTACTTCTAATTAAACTACTTCAACGATTTTTCATGAAAATTTTAGCTTAGCTTTTGTTTTCAAAACTTCAGTGCATTTTGGACAATTAAGGACATAATTTCAGTAATTGCAGTGCTGGCCTAAATGCTAAACCCTGGATAAATATGAATCTGGTACATATTCTTTGGCCAAAATGTTTGATTGCATAATTAAATTACTGCACTTTTTCATTGTATAATTTCAGAAACAATGTAAAACGATAAAGGTCCACCAGGAAAAAGGTCAATTTTCTGTAATTCACAATTTGTGTACTGTCTGACACACCATTTATGTATTATTTTATTCTGTGTAATTGCATGGAACCCCTCTGTAATACATAATGGTGCACATAAACAATGTTGTGTTTCTTTGTATATACTTATCCTGAATGTGAATCTTCCCAGTAGTGAACATTAACTAATTTTAAAGGTCAAAAAAAGTATGTGTGGTTCTGATCACCCGACTGACCCTATTTTTTTATGCTGACCCTTGCTTAGTGTGGGGGGTGGGAAATTTGGAAAAAAGAAAAAAATTGGGAGGAATAAATATTAACAAAGGGATCTGACTACAATCAAAATTAAATTCAAGATGTGAATGATGCTCATTTTCTAGTTCATGTTTAATTTCAATCCATCTTGACCAATAAAAAGAAAGTTTATACCAACCTATCTACCCTAAATTTTATTTCAATGTAACTAGAACCACACAATTTTGATTATATTTGGCCTAAGTATCTATAAAAAACAGATCATAAGGTAAAAGTCTTGGAGAAATAAATGATGTATGTATGTGTTTATCTTAACAAATTAACTTAAATTACCTTGCTTTTAATGTACCCTTTTCTTTCAGAATGTAAGGGAATGCAAGGACCATACACAGATGTTTGGGGTTGTGTCACTTACACTTATTTTTATATGTTATTTACAACTACACATAACGTAAGTGTACATCTGATAGTCATCAATGTGTTGTGAAAAATTACCTTAAGTCACTGAAAAAACTATTAAACTGTTTAATAAAATGCTATGGAGGACTACTTGTTAAAAAATGTTACAAAATGCTTTAGGATGCAGATAACCATTATAATCTTGCATTAGTGTTGTTACTGTGTATTGTACTTGCTCCATTGAAGCGCCACAAAGGGAATAATTTATAACAGTACAACTACTATTAACATCCTCAAATAGAAGGTAGTTATTCCTTGTATATCCATACATAGGCCACAGAAAGGGACTGAAATATTGTTTGGCTTATTCCTGTATGTCCAGTTGATCTGCAAACAACAGAACAGAATAAACCCTCAAAGACCTGCTGTTGCATAATGTGCTGGAGATCTGGGTCTATGCAATTTGCTAGGAGTAATCATCACAACAAGCATATTAGATCTTGAACTGTAAGCCAATATGTGATTACATATTAGGGTCCTTGTTGTTTGCACTGGACATGACATATTGGCAAGTATATATGGTAATTTCTGTCACAAATATGTATTACCTCCACTAAGCTTGAGAACTTCTTAAAATATTCAAAGAAGGTTGTTTTACCACTTGCTATATTACCCTCCACACAAACCTGAAAGAAAGAAAGTTTTAAAATTTATATAATTATAAAAGAACAAAATGGGTTCATGTGTCACTTGTGTTGAGTTGTAGAGATTGGACAAAACTCTTGAAAAACATAGTCTCCAAGAAAAAGTTCTTCAATCATTCTCATTTTGCACAATTGTATATTTAAATTTGTATTGTATGCAAAGTTTTCAAAATAACCATGAAATAAACTGGTCATAATAAACTAGAAGAAAATAAAGTTACACTATATTTTAAATTAATTGCTTCTGCTTTTAAACTATTTGTCAGTCAGTCAGTATGTCTGTCTGTATGTATGCAGTTCAGTAATACATCAGCATAGATCATGTTTATATCATGATGAGTAAGATTAGACAACTTAAAGAAAGGTGTGCAAAAGAAACATAAAGGCAAAAATTCTTAAAATACAAATTAAAAATTATTTTATTTAAATCAGGAACTGGAAAGACAATTTTGAAAGGCAATGTCCAAGACCTTCATTATCATGCAAACGTCCAAGAGTATAAAGGTTACCTCTATTTGTTGCCACCTGTGCATCAGGCATATTCTACAATCCTGAGCCAGCATGAGGACAACAGCAGTTTACATGTATAATATAACTGATATATACTTTTCATGACAAGGAACAAATGACAGAGATCAGAGTTACAGCTACAATTTCTAAGAATAAACTTACAGTAAAACCATGTTTTTTTGCAGACTGATGCAGCATTCTGACAAAAATCTTGTGAGCTGTAAAAAAGGTATAATAAAAAGTAGAATAAAAAAATATAAGGAATCCAGACAAACTAAGTAAACAAACTGTTTCAATAAAAAAAATGATGAATTCCACACCATCAGCACACAATATCAACCATATCATCATCAAATCCATATCCAATAATAATTAGCCTGAATGGACAACCTGCAGATCACCAATTTTGTATCCTCAGATAAGAGGCCAAAGTTAATACTGAAATTATTCACATGGCCAATGTACACCTCAGCTAAATGCACGAGTATTTGACAAATAGAATGGTTCAGTTGATGTTCTCCATAGAAATTTCTTCCAATGCTCAAATGCATTCATGTTTAAAGTTTCTTTTAATCCCTTCGTCAACATTTGATGGTAAATCAATATTATGTATCAAGTATTGAAATGACTGCCTGGTTGCTTTCTGTCCTAGTTGGTTAAATCACTTTTTTATTTTATTATTTTAAGAAGGAATTTGTATAAATGTTCATCTGTTAATATCAGCAACCATATTTGATGGTGGATTGGCATCATTCTATAAATGTGAAAGGTTTTATGATATGAAATTTTCTTCCAAATTTGCTTGGATTCTGTCAAGAAGCTTTTCTGAACACTAAGTCTTTAAGTTTTTTTATATACTTTTGCTGTTAAAAAAAAACAAACCCTAAACATACCTGAAAAATTTGGAAGCCAATCATGCCTGGATACTTTCTTTCAAATTTGTCCAAGTCTATTCTGCAGTTTTTGGGAATAAACTATTAAGATTTTTCTGGGGGTTTTTTTAGTGATGGTTGCCATATTGGATGGTAGATCAGTATTCATTGAACAAATCTGAATGTTAATGATATCAGAATACTACCTGTAAAAAAAAAACATACAAATTGGGAAATGGTTATTTGAGAAGAAGCTGTATATAACAACTGTGACTGGACAATGGACAATGAAGATGGACAAATTACAACACAAGTCGAGTGGTCGAGTGGTCTAAAGCGCTGTCTGTTACGGATCACTGCCATCTCACCTCTGTCTGCGTGTGTTCGAGTCTAGGATTCGGCTAATGTAGATATGTGAGAAAGCTTGCCAGTAGCTTCTCGTGGGTCGGTGGTTCTTTCCGGTGATTTTCCGGTTTCTTCCTCCACCATTAATACTGGCCGCCATGAATAGCCTATCGTGTGCTGAAAAATGGCGTTAAGCCCTACAACAAACAAACAAACAAACAAACAACACAAGTCTACGTTTACTTTTTGCCAGCTGAACTAAATATAATCAATTACATATTGAAAAAGCTAATAGCATTTGGCAAACTGTTTTCATGAAAAAACACTGCAAATGAACCAATACTAAACTAAATACATGGATTTTTTAAAAATTAACACATAGCACATTTTCTGTTGCAAACATGGTCTTGAAACTTGATATATGCATTCACATTTGTTGCTTATATCAGAATGAAAACCAAATATGCATGCAATGACCTACTTTTGTTGCTAAAGAAACATTTTCTTTTTACCATGTTTAGGTCATACAGCAATCAAGGAGGAGAAACCCATTATTCAAAGTTTTATCAGTACTATCAAATATAATAAAGTTGAAGAAACAAAAGCCCTTTCTAGGTAGTGTGGAGCAGATTTTCATTTTAATATCAAAGAGTTCCTCTATTTAAATCATAAATTTAGAACAATAAATCATTTGGAACTTACACATCATTACTTATTTTTTTTCCACGTTTTAGACTTTTTTTTAATTTAACAATATTGCGTAGGTGAAGCCTCTCCTATCAACGCTGAGCATCCATTGAAAATATTACACACAGTGCCAGTTGAGCAGTTTACACTCTGTGCCAATTAATTTTTCAAGTATCAATACCAGTTGTGTAAAGGACATAGAATTATTTTCATCAGCTTGATAATTCAGCAAAAAAGAATGATATATGGTTAAATTAGACTTTATAGACACTGATGATTGTCCTTGCAATTTTCCAACGGCTGTATGGGAAAATGACCATGAAAATTGTCACCACTTCAGACTGCATGGCAGTATATGAACCTAGAAACTTATAAGTTCATTTCAGGAGATTCTTATATTAATATAATTTTTTGTTCTTAACATTAAAGTCTTTGAAGCAACAGTATTGAACATTAGATAAAATATTAAGACCATAATAATAAAGTCAAAGAAACAAAAGCCCTTTCCAGTTTTCTGATTATTTATTTTCTGGTATATAGTAAAGAGTTAGGTAGTGTGGAGCAGATTTTCATTTTAATATCAAAGAGTTCCTCTATTTAAATCATAAATTTAGAACAATAAATCATTTGGAACTTACACATTATTACTTATTTTCCACGTTTTTGACATTTTTAAATGTAACAATATTGATAGCATGCCCGTTAGTTCAACTAACTGCCTTCGAATAATGGTCGAGAGGTTAATGTTTCACCTACAGGGAGGCGGAACCTGGCGTAGCTATGCAAGAGAGAGAGAGAGAGAGAGAGAGAGAGAGAGAGAGAGAGAGAGAGAGAGAGAGAGAGAGAGAGCACTCTTCTTGTTAATTACCCGGATGTTCGAATCTATGAATAAAGAAGTTGTCAACAAGTGTGGACGACCTTAGTGGTCGGAATATGACCAGATTACCCTAACACAAGGAATGCAAGCGTGACCACAACCCTCCGCTCAATTCGAATTTTCTCACGCGTATTTTATCCCCTCAGAATCGCACGAAGACTTAAAAACTACACATATCCATTCATAAAACAGTAACGTACCAACGCATCACTCTCAGACGACCATCGCATGAATCCAATCCGGCCAATTAACCTTTATTTTACAATACCGTTAAGGTGATTTCATGTTGTCAGAAATTTCGTTGTGCTTCATTGATAAAATTGCAGACTCCTTAGATTAAAGTTATTGATAGTTAGAACTGGGCGTCTCATCTTATGTTTCAACGCAGTAACACAACAGTCAAGATACTTATGTAGCTCAAATATGAGCTAAAGAAAGAGGTTTACCTTTTAGAAAACTGACGCATTTACCAATGCCAACAAGTCTTGCAAAATCCCTCAACATGGTACCAGGGATATGCAGCTAAATTTCATAGTGATTCCCGATGTATCAGTTGGAATATCTTCTGCCTTATAGGCCTGACGGAAATGTCCGAGAAATGTTCCGATAACTCCGTTGGGTTGACCAAGAACACCAAAACTACTGATGACTTAAATGTAAAAAGTTGCGGAAAGTTACGAAAAGTTATCTTCATTGCATCAGTGTAAATATATATTACGAAGCTGCTATTAACTGCTATAAAAACTTGATTTTGGCTTCGAAAACTAAAGTTATAACTGTTGCGAAAAGTACTTCTAACATCTTTATTTTGTAGATTTCTTTGAAAAGGGCATACATTTTTAAAATTTAAACACGGGTATTTATGTATATTATGGCCACTTGTTTTTATTTATTTATTCTTGTTTTGATTTCAAACGTTCTTTTTTCTTTGAATGTTGTTATTATTGATAGTGATGTTTATAATTTTACTGTTTTTCACAAGCGTCCATGCACCATATTTTGTTGATATTTTGTCCGAATATTAGCTAAACTTCATCTGAGTATCATGTGACGACAGTTGGAAACTGGTGTGGCTATATAACTACTAGACCAACAGGTAGGTCTCTTTATATATATATATATATATATATATATATATATATATATATATATATATATATATATATATATATATATATATATATATATATATATATCTGACAGAAGCAGATATAAAAAAAAGCAGAGACCTACTTGTTGGTCTGTATAACTACATTATATAGATTGCACTTCACAGTTTGCTTTTAGCACTTGGCTTATTTGATGGTGTTGTAGACCTTTCTACCCGCTTTCTTCGAATTTGGTTCGGCTTCCGACCTGCAAAAGGAGTTCTGGTTGCAGTTCTTCTGCAATCTATTGAGTAGATTATATTTGTATTGTCTTTACCGCAGTCATTGAGAAATCTTTGTTATCCTGTTGTTCTTCCGTCATTCTGGCCCATTGATCAATGTCGACAAGGTGGTGCAAATGTCTTTCACTGAGGCGTTATTTACCCATGTTTCTTAGGGAGCGACATTTCTTCTGCTCATTGGTCACTAATTACTGAAACGGTTTTATTATGTTAGAAATTTTCAATTAGTTGTTATGTAAGAGTCTGCTTGCTCTGTTAGAAAATTGAGCTTGTTAGTAGTTATTTCTAACATAACCTTCTTCTCATGCCTAGTTACGAGAAGGAAGAAAGTTCGGCATTCTTAAGAATAAGGGTCACACCTATGTTGCATCTTGTGGGGATAAGCTCGGCTGCGAAGAGGTGGGATCGCTGTAAGAAATAGACACAACACTCTCTGAAGCTTGAAGTCGCACTGTATTGATATATAGAACTACATACTAAAGATACAACATATAAATTTATTTATGTTGAAGCTACATACAATACATATTACAATAATAGTTCTTCCACAATCTACTACTTCATTTGTTTATTCATTTTTCTGCATTTTTGAATACAAGTGACTTAAATATTCAAAGAGCCTGAAATTCAAAAACTGTAATAAATGTCATAATCATTTTCAAGAAATATATTTTATTCCATTTAATGTAAGATAACGACCTGGAAAAGATCTGTGAGTGTTATACTTATTATTTAAAGAATATATATTTATTCGCAATCAAATTATAACATGAATCTGGTAATTATTTCAAACAAATACTAATGAAAATCGAAGCTGTAAAATATTTCATTGCATTATGATTGTGGAAGAAGGAAACTCTCAAAAATATTTGATTGTAAATACAATGAACATTAATTCAGTAAAATATAAAATCAGTAAAATATTTCATAGTAGAAAAAAAAGAAAACTCACTATTACATTATATTGATAAAATAAAAAGAACTCAACTACTATAAAATCTTTTAACTTTAAGACTGAGTATAAAGCATAATTTTCTTACCTGTAAGAAATAGACACAACACTCTCTGAAGCTTGAAGTCGCATGGAGAATCACCAGCCCACAGCCCTTTTTTATATCTTGGAAGCTGGCGATCATCAGTATACCACGTTTTCATTCAAGGTCAGAGAGGTCTGTCTAATGAACTATGCCTTTGTTCTAAAAGGTCACGCGTGTTCTTGCGTGATAGTCAAGGACAGCTTTAACCTTTTATCAAGTTTAGAGGGGAGGGGGGAGAGAGAGTGTGTGTGTGTGTGTGTGTGTGTGTGTGTGTGTGCATGCTTAGTAATTTTCCTAAGTGAACGACCTTTCAAATCATACATTGTCTATAACCTTTTTAGTTGTAAGTGGTCATTCACGTTCTGAACTTTTAACCCAACTAATTTTGTTGTTCTAGACTGATTATCAATTACTTTGTTCCCAGTATCACAACACAATTAATAAGGGTTTATTGATTGAATTGTGAGGCAATAACGTTGTTCGTTGTCCGTTGCTGAACTATTGAAACAGGCTTATTAATTTGATTAAAGCAGGCTTTTTCCATTACTAAGTCAAGTTGAGGAAACAAGGACAGAGTTTAATCTGAATTCATTTCAACGTTCTATTATGTTCAGGATATGAATTATTGATTGGGCCATGCTACTTTTACAATCCAAATCAATATTATAGTATTCTTTCCAAATTCGCAGGTTTTGTCTTTCAATAACTATAAATTTCAATATATTCTACACAAACCAAATGTTATCTTTTCTTTCCTTTAAAATTGATATATTGATAGTTTGACGAACGTTGTTGTTGTTTGTCCATGTGCTTGTAATTCTGCCGTTGTTGACTAGGTCTATGACGTGTTCTTTGAGCATTAAATACAATCTTGTATCAAAGTAGGAACGGAACTTTCTTTCGCAGGCATGCGAGTCTTTGTCATCAATGACGGAAGGTATTTGGCTTAGTCTTTCTTGGTGGGTGTCAACGTTTGTTTTTTTTTTGTACAAGACCATTTGAGCCAAACACTAAATCAAGAACGTCTTGGCGATCTTTTAACATAAACCCAACTATAGCTTCCATTTGTCTGTTTGCACTCTGCTTTAGATGGCGAGTACAAAGAATGCGTGTGCTACCAGGCAAACAGCGTTTTATAGCGGTTTTGAATGCCATTTCCTTATTTGTGCCGATTGTCAGTAACTCGAGCTGCTTGTCTGTCAAATTGTCAGCGACGTCATGGAGGAATGTAGAATATGTCTTGGTGGTGGAATTGGTATGGATGAAAGTTGGGCCGAACACAATCCGATTGTTATCTGTAGATCGCCTTTTAACGGACAGGACTTTGGAAACTGTCGGAGTCACATGAAAATTATCTAGGTTGTAGGTCTTGTCCATTCCAAAAACGCTACCGCCTTAAATACAAAATAACCTCCTAATGGCTGTTATCTGTTATTTGTTGTAAAGAGTCACGACTGGGTGTTGTAAGCCATTCATATGTTTCACAGTTTGGATGAATCTGCTTGTTTTTGTCATTTCTTCCCACGCAAACAATGTGGTCGGCGATGCTCCATGATTTAGATGGGCTGTGCTTTGTTCTTGCTATTGAATGTTTAAAATTTCGGTGTTGTTTTTCGCTTCTTGGATGCTGGTAATCGTAATTTCTTTCAGAGTTTACAGTTCTCTCTAGGAAAGTGGTAAATTTCGTACACTTCTAACAAATGGTATCTCATGTCCTGAGGTTTAAACAATTCCACGCTGTCCCACGTTCTCGTCAAGGCGCGTTCTTCCTGAGTGTGCTGATAAGGGTGGTCTTGGTTGCACGTTTCAGCGCAAGTACGGCACAAGGGAAATATCAGTTTTCCTTTGCAATGATGTGGTAACACGGGATGGTACAAGTTGGTGGGAGGCAAGACTTTACACTTGATCAATCCTTCGTATTGTCGAATATTGTTCACGTCGATGTGTTCGGTCAGCAATTCTGGATGCCCTGTGGAAAAGTGACACTACTTGCACAAGTACGGATACAGTGAACACACGTCCAAGTATTTGATTTCTTCTCCTTTCTCTTCGTCGGCTTGGTATGATGTTCCAGGTAGAATTCGTCCGTCCTCCGTACAAACTGTCCCGGGGATTCAGAGGGTCCACCAGCTTGTAACTTTCCATAATGCGCTTAAACTCGGAATCGGTTTTCAATCGATGATCGTACTTGTGTTCCTACATTTCTATCACTTGGTATCCTTGCTCTTCTAACTTCAAGCGATGCTGATAAGTGGCCTGGTACAACTCTTCCATGGTCCGTTGTAAAAATTTGTTTTTAGAGGTACGTTGAGTGTATCAGATGGGACATCAGTGAAATAAGCACCCGTTAAACTAATAGACGATCTGAGGTTTTTCTAAGTACTAGACATCTACTGAATACCTTCCGATTGCTTTCTCGCCTCCTCCATTGCGGACATGTTGGATCCATTTGTCTTCCTTGTTACACAAGTAATGTAACCAACGTAGGGCCTTGACCGAGTATTGACTTTGACAAAATTCGTTTTTTGAGGACTGATGACAGCTAGCGTCTTATCGGGCATAAAGGAACACTAAGAAACACGCCTTGGCAATGGTGCGGGCTTCTTTTTAAGGACTAATCACTCCGTGTTCCATGAAAAATTCTCGAAATTTTCCACAGCACCGCCGTAAAATGTCCACGTCGGAACGACAATAATTTGACATTTCTTCCTGAAAGTCGAAAAGGTCTGAGGCGCGACTTTGGTACCACGCGTAGAAAGCTAAGCTTCTCGTTGTTTGGTACGCATGTTGTCGGGGTCGTAGTAGTGACTCTCACGAAAATGGGGTAATACGGCGTGTTGAATGGCTTCCGTATTGAAAAAGTGTCGAAAATAGCCTTTGGACATTTCTGTCATGCCAAACGTTTTAGGCATACGACTTAAAGCATGGCCAAGTAATTCATCAAGTCTTTAAACTGCACTTGACCCACTTGCATGAAAATGATCTTGGCTCCGTTCAAAGTCACTTTAGGATGTTCGGTACTTTGTTCCGTACAAAATTTCAACAGAAACTGTCCGTCACATCCCGAGAAATTATGAGCCATCCCCGTGGCATAGCGATGACAATCTCCGTAACGTTCAATGTCTTCTTGGCTCCACATCTCGTCGATAGGGTCTAAGATCCATTGGGCAAAATTGGTCAATGTGTTAGGCCCCCGAAAGATTTGTTCACGTGCTCCAAAAATCTTGCTACAGAGAGGGCAATGAGTCAAGATAGGTTTTTGGATGGACTTCTCACATGCTCGGTGAGCCACGCAGAAATTAGAAATGTGAATGCCAGTGTATTGCATGAATTCGAAATCGAAAAAATGAAATTGCCTATCTTCTTCTGATCATTATCTTCTTCTTCTTCGTGTTTATAATGATATTTTTGAATGTAGCATCGATGTTCCAAGTCGACGGCTTGACGATAAATGTGACGTCTTTTCTTTCCTGAACAGACATGCGACTTAGCGTTTTTGGTAAGTAGACCTTGTCCACAAGTAGGGCACAATCTCAGGAGCTGACATGCATTTTTATGTTGTTAACCTTGCATCTTCAAATGTTGTTGGTACCGGAACAGGCAGGGCTGACAAACGTACGTTGACAAGCTGGGCAATGCACTCTTTCCTGTCCAGGCAGGGTTAAGATGCCAAACAGCCTGAATACTTCGATCCACAATGCTTGTGTTGCTCTCGATTGTTATAACCATAGTCACATTTCTCACAGTAATAACTGTATGACAGGAATGTAGTTATGCTGGTAATTGCATCAAAATCTGATAATAGACGTGGATGTATTTTCTGTCTATGAAATCTTTGCCTCGAAACAACAGAGGTCCGCGCACTTCTTGAGGGTGTACTTTCAAGGTGTAGCGTAGAGCCAAAACATCTTGCAAGTTCTGCATTTCAGGAATGCCACAAGGTGTTTCTTTTGCTAGTCCCGCTTGCTGTAACAGGATTTCTGCTTCTTTTCGTTGTTTGACTCGGCTAGATTTTTGAATAGCTTGCCAGGCGCTTTTCCATTCTGCCGTGTCGTTCTTGTCGGCATACGTTCGTCCCACCACGATGGCACGGGCTAAAAACATATTGTCTTAATGATTGTTCATTCGGACGAGGCTACGCGTGATGTTGCGATGTTCGTCGACCAAGAACACCTTTTTGCGTTGTCCTGTCCCTTGGGGAAGAGACACATGGGTCATGACAGTGTAGCTTTTCTATCGGTAATATGAAAATTGTCATTGGATTGTTGCACGTGTTGAATTTTGTTCATGACTTTGGAAGGTGTCAATTCTGCTGGGCTGCTAAACTCAATTCAAACGGGAGACTTCAAATTGTCGTGATGAATGGAAAGTCTCAAGCGATCGTCTTCTTTGACTTGACATTGCCGTTTCAGATTGGTTAATAAAGAATCCTACACATCAGTGATGAACCCTTCTGCCTTTTCCAAGGGAACGTCAGACTTGAAATCTTTAAACTTCACAGCGTACTTGTAGGCGGTAGTTCAAAATTTTCTATAGGAGCGTTTGTCCGTCTCTCAAATGTGATAATACTTTTTAGGGTTTACTGATGGTAATGAAATTTGGTTTGGTGTAGACTTCCTGGGCTAAGATTCTGGTTCACTCATATCATCTTCAAAATTGCTGGCATGAATTTGAACGAAGACTTCAACTACTGTGCGAGGAGATAAATAACGTTTCTGATTCTTACTTTTTCTTATTTCCTTACAAAAATGATGCAATCTTTTCATCTTGATTGCTAAACATCAAATGACTACATGTGAAACGACATGATAGTCTTTATATCCATGTCAGACGCGCGCGCGAGCGTTTGTGTGTGTGTGTGTGTGTGTGTGTGTGTGTGTGTGTGTGTGTGTGTGTGTGTGTGATTAGGGCTTTGCGAAGTATCATAAGAAAGTTTTCTTCAGACATTCCGACGGACTATTCTTCCTCCTTTTGAGATAAAAGTCAAGATAATTGCTATATTTGTAAGAATAATTGGGCTTCAGAATGTCCAGACCGTCAAAAAACCAGTGTCAAAAGAGACAAAAGTTCTGTTATCATTGTCAAGAGAGAGGACATTGGTCTTCAGACTGCCCTGATAAACAACAGGACCAGGAAGAGGAAGAAGAGAAAAGGAAGAACCCCAAAATGTTCCAATAGAGAAGAAAAGAAGAAGAGAAAAAAGGGAGGAAGTAGAGGACGAAAAAAACTGTGAAAGTGAAGAAATTAAAAAAAAAACAGAGAGAGAGAGAGAGTGAACAAAAAAAAAAACAGACACAGAAGAAGTTTATGAACTTTTTAGAAAAGTGTTGTGTTGTGTTGTGAATTGGATTGTAAATATATGTACCAGAATAGACAAAACTGAAAAACGTGTCTCCTGGTTTTGATTTTTTAGAACAAGAATTTGCACCGTTGCAAATATCTAGATGAAGATAACTTTTCGTAACTTTGCGCAATTTTCTCAACTTTTCGTAACTTTACGCACATCTCTCAACTTTTCGTAACTTTTTCATAACTTTTCGCAACTTTTCGCTTATTGTCAACTTTTTGTAAATTTTTCGCAACTTTTCGTAACTTTTCGCATTTTAGTCATAGTTATAAGCAGAAGTGACCTCTTCCGGGGATTTCCTACTACATCCAACAACCTTTGAACCGTGTACGAGATGTTCACAAAGCTGTTTAATTCTTCTGTGATAGCTCGAGTTGGAAGAACTTCCTTTAGATTAATGTCTTCAAGTTTGAGAAAATTAGATGGCAAAGTTGCCATTGTCACTGCATCTACTGAAGGGTTTATATTTGTATAATTTCCCTTAATTGCTAATGGATAGAGTGTGTGTTTTGGATTTTTAACCTAGCTTTAACAATTTCAGCCCATAGGCACTTGATTCATTAGGAAGCCAATGATGACACATTCCCAATTAACTCCCCGATAATTAAGTGTCAGAGTATCAGCCCTTTTGCTTGGATGTATGCAGTGTGGCAGTTTTTAGAGATGTCAAGTCTTAGCACCAAAGCAAATATTACGTGATACGTTTTTCATTTTAGGACTACAGTGATGTCTAGCACAGGGGCATCTTTCCACAGACCTGTGACATTATGTCCCACCTAGTCACAATATCTTGGCACCGGCCCTATCAGTCCTTACACTAACCTCTTTCTGATGAGCGCCAAGTGAGGCAGAGTTTAGTGTGTTTAAAAAGTTTTTGGCATGACTCAGCCGGGGGCCAATGAATATAAACAATAGGCTGCATTTGAATAATTTAGATAGGTGTTTTCGTAGTGCTGAGCAGAGTCGGGGTACAATTGAATAAAGAGACAGTTCAGCATTTTGAAGGGCAGGACACAGATATCAAAGTATCATTTAGAACTTCAAAGTTATATTCTTTTAAACGAAAATGCAGTGCTAAGTACCAATTATACAAGACATCCCTAATTGTTATAGGTGGAGGCAGAGTTGATCTCAACTGCGGGGGTTGACTTCTCTCACCGTAGGAATAGGTATCAGTTAAGAGATCAGAATATATTGCATAGTTGTTTAAAAAACTACAATGGAAAATTATAGGGCTTTGATACACCTTTTCCATTCATTAGAATCACACTTACTGGGATCTGTATAAACCAACAAATTGATTTGAACCACATTTTCTGGTCTTTTTTTTTTTTACATAAATATTGGCAAAGAACAATATTTTGGTCTAAGAGAACCAGAAGAACACTAGGACCTGTGATCATAACAAAATGCAAGGTGTTGTACCCTATTATTTGCACACAGGGCACTGATGGACTGTAGCAGGACAATTCAAAACTAATTTTCTGTTTATCAAGGAATAGCTTATCAATGAAAATGCCAGTATAGTCTCTAGTTTTCAATTATTGAACTGTAAGTTTATTACAAAATGTTGTAAAAGAAAAATTACCTTAAAATATGGCATAAAAATGTGTGAATTGAATGTTTCATGGAAATAAAAAGCTGTATCTTTTGATAGTAAATTAACAACTTCTGAATAGAATCACAACATCCATGAGTAGTGAGAGCTGGACAATGAGAAGTGGTAGTAAATCTAATATCAGTATCTTTTCTGTAATTGTTACTAAGCTTTGCATTTCCATAATGTAAATATCTCACCCATGCTAAATACACTGTTCTGGACATTATTTACAACATTTGCCCAGTCTGATCTGTCATTGCCCCATGCACTTAGTGCATCCACATTCTGTGTTGGACAACCATTCAGTCAACTTGGAAGAAACAGTATGAAGAGAAAAATATCTACAAGTGATGATTTTGCTAAATACCAGGATTTGAGATTTATAATTCTTTTCAGTGCAATTATTCCATGTCAATATAAAAAAAAATTATTGTTTGACATGATAATTACATGCTGAGTCACCTACCATCCCTACAGCTGTGTAAGGGTGAAGGACATTCTGGTTTGAATGTGTACTAATTATGGGTCCTAACAAAATTATTCATACTCTACACAACAGTGTTTACAAATGATGGGTGAGGGTTCCTGATATGATTGTGATTATTATTATAATATAGTATAGTCATAGCAAGAAATCTCCTAACACTTGGATTTTGGTAGAGATTCCAGGTGCCCCAAAAATGTTTTATCATTTCTATCATTTAAATGAATGATCGTCATGTGTTTATAAATCATTAATGGAATAAAATGAATAAATTTTACATTTCTTTCTAAATACAAATCAGTAATAAATACCAATTAGTAATAATGAGTAATAATGAAGCTGATGCAACCCTTGTTATATTTCATCTGTTAATATTGTTTGACAAAGTTTCTTGTTTTCGTAACTTTTATTTACAAATGCTTCAAACAGTTGACAAATGCATAAGTAAGAAAGGCTAGTAGAACACTCATGCACAATACTTCCATGAATAGAACAATCACCCATTTGTTGTCTCTTTTCAGACAACGTATGTTTGGAACCTTGCTGAATATCAGAGATATAGTTTTGGAGTCATTGAAGCTTTTGCTAGAACATAGCATAAATCTATGGTACCTGTGGATTGTGAGATCTTTATTCAGCATTCTCTATCCCACTATTGATTTTCCAGCATAGGTCCCTTGTGTCACATATTTGGTTTGTTGAAACCAGCTACTAATCATAGAGCCTGATCAAGTAGTGGGTCAGACACAATTCAAACTAATAGGTATGCAGCCAAATGTAGCCAACCGTGAAATGGAGAAATTGGAGAGGCAAGAAAAATGTTGAAGACAACACTTCCATGAATAGAAAAATTGAGACAAAAAAAAAAGAGACAACAAATGGGTGATTTTTCAATTCATGGAAGTTGTTATCACTGTGTCCCCATTCCAAACAAACAATGATGGGGCTGGAAGTTGTCCCTAGTTACATCTCACCTCTCCTGCAATGCATACCTCATTTTCTTAATATATAAAGGTGCATGACTGACCCTCTTTTCAGAGGCTTGGTTAAACATCACATAAAATAAGATCTTTTCTATAGTAAAGGAGGGTTTATGTCTTCACTTCATGAACTCCATCCTTTCTCAAGGACACCCATCTTCTTCCATCAGTCAAATGTATGAAAGCGAAAGGATGAAATGTAGAGACCTTTTTAGAAGGATACAATATAGAGGGTTCAGAAATTTCTACTCCTTAATATTTGTTTCCCAAAAAGGGGCAGAAAACTGAAGCATGTTATACATCATAAAAAGTTTCTGCTAACGGAAACTTTTAAGAAGAAAACTGTAATTTCAGTTCAGATGCTATCTAACTAGCCTAATCATTGATCTTCAGGGTGCAGACTTCCATATGTCAGTTTTAAATCAACACAAATGTATTTTCTGTTGTCGATCAGAAAGGAAGTATTTTAGTTTTGAATCATGCCACTTGGTCTAGTCCTGGCATGTTGTGTATTCACCCCCAGTAATTGGAGTAATAGCCATGCACTTGAAGTACTTGGAGATTCTACTACTCCAATACTTCGACACCAAGCTGCTACACAGTAACAATGAACACTCCCTGTCGGCTCACCTAACCCACTGTTGGTTCATAGTGACTCTGTTAGGACTGACTCCAAAACCCAGAGAAATCCAATCTATTTCCCTCTCATGGATTCCCTTGTCTCTGTTCCCCCAAGACTTTCAATGATTTTACAGACCAGGCCTTTATTGTCAGCACCTCTGTACCTCTCTTTTCTTGGAACCTTCATTTCCATAATGGATCTGGTATCTCTGGAGAGACTTCATTTATGTCCTCTTCATTTCCATGATGGATTTGGTATCTCTGGAGAGACTTCATTTATGTTCTCTTCATTTCCATGATGGATTTGGTATCTCTGGAGAGACTTCATTTATGTCCTCTTCATTTCCATGATGGATCTGGTATCACTGGAGAGACTTCATTTATGTCCTCTTCATTTCCATGATGGACTGGTATCTCTGGAGAGACTTCATTTATGTCCTCTTCATTTCTATGATGGATTTGGTATCTCTGGAGAGACTTCATTTATGTCCTCTTCATTTCCATGATGGATCTGGTATCACTGGAGAGACTTCATTTATGTCCTCTTCATTTCCATGATGGACTGGTATCTCTGGAGAGACTTCATTTATGTCCTCTTCATTTCTATGATGGATTTGGTATCTCTGGAGAGACTTCATTTATGTCCTCGTCATGTCAATGATGGATTTGGTATCTCTGGAGAGACTTCATTTATGTCCTTTTCATGTCCATGATGGATCTGGTATTTCTGGAGAGACTTCATTTATGTCCTCTTCATTTCCATGATTGATCTGGTATTACTGGAGAGACTTCATTTATGTCCTCTTCATTTCCATGATTGATCTGGTATTTCTGGAGAGACTTATTTATGTCCTCTTCATTTCCATGATGGATCTTGTATCTCTGGAGAGACTTCATTTATGTCCTCTTCATTTCCATGATGAATCTCTTATCTGGAGAGACTTCATTTATGTCCTCTTCATTTCCATGATGGATTAGTTATCTCTGGAGAGACTTCATTTATGTCCTCTTCATTTCGATGATGGATTTGGTATCTCTGGAGAGACTTCATTTATGTCCTCTTCATTTCCATGATGGATTTTTTATCTCAGGAAAGACTTCATTTATGTCCTCTTCATTTCCATGATGGATCTGGTATCTCTGGAGAGTCTTTATTTATGTCCTCTTCATTTCCATGATGGATTTGGTATCTCTGGAGAGTCTTTATTTATGTCCTCTTCATTTCCATGATGGATTTGGTATCTCTGGAGAGACTTCATTTATGTCCTCTTCATTTCCATGATGGATTTTTTATCTCAGGAAAGACTTCATTTATGTCCTCTTCATTTCCATGATGGATCTGGTATCTCTGGAGAGTCTTTATTTATGTCCTCTTCATTTCCATGATGGATTTGGTATCTCTGGAGAGTCTTTATTTATGTCCTCTTCATTTCCATGATGGATTTGGTATCTCTGGAGAGACTTCATTTATGTCCTCTTCATTTCCATGATGGATTTTGTATCTCAGGAAAGACTTCATTTATGTCCTCTTTATTTCCATGATGGATCTGGTATCTCTGGAGAGTCTTTATTTATGTCCTCTTCATTTCAATGATGGTTTTGGTATCTCTGGAGAGACTTAATTTATGTCCTCTTCAGTTTCTTCTCTTGGCAGTTAGGAAAGATTGCAAGGATTCACTGTTAGATCAAATAATTTCTCTAGGTTTGTTTTGCTGACCCATCATTACCACCACAAGCAGTCCAATTGAAGTGAGTTCCGTTGCACAGATTGGGTCAATGCACATGTTTTTAGAAACCTCAGAGGGCAGAGATTTTGTGCAAGTAGAATAGATGAGGTGTTTCCATTGCAGAAAGTTGGTAAATGCTTAATAATAGTGACAGGCATGTGTTATAAAATTAAAATTAGTTTTTATTGCACTCATAAAAAATACATTTTTAAGCAATATTTAAGAAGAAAATTTTCTATATTGATCACAAACACATTTTGTAAGTGTATGAATACATAATTTTCATATTGAACATGTGTATGTTTTGGATTGAAAGATACGTGCATTTTTATGCAGTGGATTAAGAGATATTGCAGTATATTTTGACCTTATGACTTAAATGAGCACAGAAGAAACTATTCATTGTATTTATTTTTAATTGATAAGATATATCTAGATTTTATTATTGTTAATTATAAATATGTTAAGATACTTGATCAAGTGCCACTTAAACAGGCAATTTATATTATAGTTTTTAAAATTTTAACAGGAAATGACAGTTTAAAACATTTCCAAACTAGTTGGAAACAACTTTTATAATATGTACATGAGAGCATGTATCTTTTCATTCTATAATGTTCATCCATTCAAACCATAGTGGTCATCTATTCAAATCATCACAATGGTCATCTGTTCAAACCAAAGTGGTCATCTACATGTATTCAAATCACATTGGTCATCTATTCAAACCAGTGTTCATCTATTCAAATCATAGTGATCATCTACTCAAACCAGTGGTCATCTATTCAGATCAAAGTGGTCATCTAATCCCACCAAAGTGGACATCTATTCAAATGACAGTGGTCATCTGTTCAAACTGAAGTGGTAATCTATTCAAACCAAAGTGGTCATCTGTTTAAACCACTGGTCATCTCTTCCAACCATAGTGGTTATCTGTTCAAACCACAGTGGTCATCTATTCAAATCCAGTGGTCATCTGTTCAAACCACAGTGTTCAATGGTGATATGGATGAGTATCCTAGATTTTACAAGTACATGTTTAAAGAATTATTTTACAAATAAACGTGAATCTCTTGGAGCATCAAGTTTTTGGTGATTTTTTGAAAAGTAAAATATTTAAATTGCTTGTTACAGTGGCAGCTGATTATTTATTCCTGTTTGTAATTACATTTTTTTTCTTCTCTTATCTACCTTAAGATAATTTACTGTTTTCAGCTAATATAATCAATGTCATATGGTTTATTTTTTCTACAAATAAGGAACATTTTGTTAAAAAAATTTGATATATGGAAGTTTTCAAATAATCCCAGTGCCTCCCCCTTTCCAAATAAAATAGTTAATGCCCTGATCTGGGCCATATTTGGAAGTGTCCTCTTGATGACACATGTATATTCTATTAAAGAGCTCTGTTTGAATGGTCATTCAGCTGTTTATACATGTGCCTTGAATGTATACAATATTTGTTGTTGGCACTATTGATATTAAAGTAACTAAGGCCGCACTAGATTTTGATTGGGGCTGCAAGAAGGAATTACTCTGCTGGGTCAAGGCAGCATCTCAGGAGTCATAAACTGCTGCCACTTAGTGTACATTTTAAAACATCATAGGGTGAAGGCATTTTCACCTTCCAAATAAAAGAAATGGTTTACATTTTTCAGCCACTTAGTCCCACACTTGTCTTGTAGCAAAACCCCAGAGATCCTATAGTTTTAATGTTTTCACAACATCAGCACAACTTCATGCCTCCATGACTTTTATTTCTTTATGTGTAATCTTCCTAAGAAATTTTATGTTTGTTGTTTGCAGGATAGGATTAGCAATTGCACGTCGTCTGGGTCAGGATGGAGCTAAGGTGATGGTCAGCAGTAGAAAACTGACCAATGTTGACAAAGCTGTGCAAGAACTGAAAGCAGAAAAACTAACAGTAGCTGGCACTGTCTGTCATGTCAGTAAAGCAGAGGACAGGCAGAAACTCATACAGGCAGTAAGAATAGTCATGTTGCTAAAATAATGAAATGAAAATCTTAAGGACTAAACTAATCAGTATAAGCCAAATCTGCAAAACATTTTGAGAGAATATATTTTAATGCAAAGTGTTGGAAGGCAAGACATGCAAGTACTTATGTAGACTGTGACAAGCATATTTGATTGTCAAGAGATCATACATACAAACAGCCAACTCTTTACAGCACAGAAATACCTTTTTCTTAAGTTATTATAAACCCTACAAGATGATATGATGGGACTCTCTGAGATGTTGAAATATAACTCTTGACTAATACTGACTATTCCACAGGTACATGAGTATTTACAGCAAACTAATGTCACCCCATGTACAAGCATGAAGAAATCATGAAGATTTCAAAATCTAGCCACATTGCAGTATAGAATTTCTATAATTAGTAATAACAGTGGTCACACCCAATCATTTAAATAGCTATTTCAGGCTGTTTACTTAATATGAAAAAACAGTATTATAAAAATCATGCTTACACAAGTCATTTATATTCTAAATAAATATGATGTTTCTATCAAAATATCAGACTCTGTGAACATAATCATCATCATCATAATAATTATATTTAATGATGTAAAAATGAAAAAAAAAATGAAATAGAATTAGAAAAAATTCAAATCTTAACACACATGTAATTTAACTACAGGGTTGTAACACATCATCATGTGTTTCCAATTTATAATTTGGTAACAAATTGCTTTCAAAGGCATGAGATTGCTGTCAATTTATTTTTATATGGAGCAGCGATGATAATTTCAGATCCCTATTTTAATACTATGTGGATTTGCCAATCCTCTTTTTCAAAGACTTTGTGATTCAAGACCTGTTTTCTCTTCTTATTTCCTATACACCAGATTGAGATTTTTAAATATTTTTCTTATTATTCATTTAGCAACAATGAATTTTTAAAAGTACATTAAGTAGGTATCAAGGAACAAAGTATTTAAGATATATTGGGTCTTCTTGAAAAGAATTGCTTCATATCTGAAAAATAATTGAGGAATTTCTCAACTAATTATATAACAAAAATATTCCTGGGTGTCTGATTGTACAAATAAAGAGGTTTTTTATGTTATATTATGACAATATCAATGACTGAAATAAAAAGATATGAGCTTACTAAAATTAAAAAATACTTGTGAAGTGAAAAAAACAATTGTGCATTACCTGTTCTTGCCCATCAACAGAAGGTGACAGTTGAAACACTGACTACATGCAGTAAATGCAAGAATTATAAGGACAAACACAGTGGCAGCATAAGGGTAAATGGCATTGATGATGGCTCTGCTAATGATTTTCCTGCAATTTAATTTTTATCTTGGCACCCCAAATTCTCTGGTGCCCAGGGCAACTGTCCCATCACTACCTCACCCCTTGTTATCATAGTTAGAAACATAAAAATGGTGTCCAAAATTAGACATATGGTGCTGACTGGGATGGTTGCTTCAGCAGAAATAGAGAAACTGATAGTTGCAGAATTGCCATTCTCAAATTCTCCCCAGACACTTGCAGATGTATCAACTTGTGCAGGTAGGAATTGCAAATTGCTTAGTTCAAGTTAGTTATTGCCATTTGTCAGAGGGGACTGGGACCCTGCTTTTTTAAAATATATTTCTTACCTTTCATGACCTTATAATTAAATATAGATGTAGCTCTGTAAGAGTTAGTAAGAAGCATGGATAGTACAAAAAGCACAAGAGTCATTAGAAAGCTCACAAGTTTACCTTGCGAGCAGGAAAACTAATCTAAGTTGGTTTGGTGAAATGTGGATGGTTTAGCCTGTTTCCAAGGGAAGAAATGTCTTTACATGTTGGCATGTATTTGAATATAAATGAGACTTCGACAATTGTGTGGAGCAATAAATTTCAATAGCAGATTCAATGTTTGCGATGCATTATGCTATATTTTGAGCAGAGAGAGATCAAAACCAGGTTTAAAGATATTTATCAACACAATATGGTGTGTGTCGCTCAAATTAGCTATTCACCATGGCTGGCTGATATTTCTGATGCATACATATACACATATTGGACAGCATTAAATCCAGGACATTAGATCTATAAGTTGAACTGCTTCTGTTGATTTCGGCAAGGTTGTTAATTACCTTTGTTTGTGTATATGACACCAGCAAGCAGGGTGATATGTTACTCACAAACTTTTGTATTCATCTATGTGTAATTTTTATATTACTCACAAACGGTCATATTCATCTATGCAAGTGTAATTCACAAAGTACTCTATTCATCTATGTTGTCAGTCTGTGTCATTTAAATTTTTTATGGACACCAATAGCAGACAGCCACATCACTTGCATTACCAGTAAAGAGAACAGACTTGTGAATGCAGCATCTGTATTCATACAGAGAAATCATTTCACTAATAACAACAGAGGAGTGAACACCTAAGCCAAAAGTTTCTTATTTAGGTAAAGTTGCCAACTCACCATTCATCCCCAGCATTCAATGCGGCTCTGATATCACCTGAGATGAAATGAAACACCCAGTGACAATTTTTGTAATTTTTTGTTGACAGTTAAAAGGTGAAAAACTCTATAACCATTTAGTGACATGCACATAATAACCCAGTCCTTCACTAAAGTGTGGACATTTTAATTTTTCCAGGTAATATTTTTTTACTGTTAACAAATTTAAGTCACATATTATTTTTTTATTTTATTTATATTGTCATATCCACATATTCCTATTGTCCAATGCCCAGATATCCATCACTTCTGTGAGCTGTACAATATACTGGTCAATAGTGCCTACTGATTTGTTTCACTGCACCTATAGCTTTGGCAATTCTGAAACTGGTCTTTCAACTGACTGCAGAGCTGACAGTCATGCATAATGTCCAGCCAGCATTTGAGCCGACAATCATACCAGCAAAAAGTCATCTGCCAAATAATTTCTATGAGGATTCCTTTGGAGAAGGTTTAAATACATTTAGGGATTATGGCAACGCCTCACCTATCCTGCAGGGGATGTTTTACACAATTATGGATATATGCCCTGATGAGTATGACCTACATATTTAGCGTGGGGATGACCCTAACACTGAGTGTGGGCATGACCTACACAGTGAGTGTTGGGATGACCTTTTACATTCAGATTAACTGTGGAGTTTGGTTTCAAAGTTTCTGCAAAGAATAAATATGCCAGCTTCCAAATGCACGCCACCACCAACTTCAAGCCACGCCTATAAGGTCAAGGTGTTGGAAGACCTGAAGATGATGAGGAACATCCCTCTCTCTGCCTACTGCTGTCAGATAAAATCTATGACCAAAGAAATTCTAAAGCTTTGTTGTTGGAAAGTCAGCTATCATTGAACTTATTATCATCCAGGTATACAATGCATTCGAACACTGGCCCAGTGGCACCTCATTTCTAGTCTACTTGATCACAAAGTCAGGATCATAACTTAAGTTGTGTCATTCCAGTGTCAGTGGTGCTACAAGAATTGGTTATTGCAGGAACACCTTTGTAAATGTACCAACCAGAAATTGGGGGTTTTGGAGGAATTATCTCTTTATACCAATCATCTGGAAATGATTGTTGTAAGATTTAACACCATTTTCAGCACAAGGTAGGCTATACATTGTGGCCAGTATAAATGTGGAGGAAAAACCCTAACAAGAAACACTGACCCATGAGAAGCTACTGGCAAGCTTTCTTACATACCAACAATGGACAAACCTGAGACTCGAACCCATGCAGACAGGTGACATGGCAGTGATCAATAACGGTGAGCACTTTAGACCACTTGGCTTCTCTGGGCCCATCTGGAAATGAAGGCTATAATTATGATCACAAATTCTCATGTTGGAAAGAACCATTTCTATGGGAAAGTAATCCTTATCAAGTAAAAAGACCATTAGTGGTGGACTAACAAAAATTGTGGTGAGGTAGGACCATATCATCCAAATATGTATTCTGATTTGGAAGTTTCTGTTCTGGTGCTTCCAGCTAATAAAACCATTTCAAATGAGACACATTTATGACGGACTTAATATCATAGCCAACTCTTTGTCAAGAAAATGGCCAGATCCATCATATTGAATGGTCCATTCATCAGTCCATTTTTCAAAGGATTTTTGTGCTTTGAGGGCTTCAGATGATTGATATTGTGACAAGATACAATCACTAACTGCGCATTTTTGTATCTCCTATCCTGGACTCCCTAGTGCTGAAAATAATGCAGAAATTAACAGGACAGAAGTGCAAACAATTATGATAGCCCCTCACAGATGGGACCAGTCTCGGGTCAGTGGTCTATTTCATCTAGAAGGTGATAAGCCCATGAAAATCCAGGCAGAGCCAAAATGACTCAATAAGGCTGTGTGTCACAGGTATTTCATCCCTGTCTGAACTGGCTCCTCCTTCACACCTGGCTTTTGTCAGGAGAGCTCTGTGAAGAAAAGCATTTTAGCCATCAGTTATGGATAGAATTCAATGAACTAAAAGGCTGTCCACTTTGAAGGTGTACAAAGGAAAGAGGCACATGTTCAGGGACTGGTGTAAAGTTGACAGTATTGTCTCTTTGAGTGCCATAATCCCACAACTCCCAGAATTGTTTTCTCTGGCTTTTTGGGGAAATTTTCTTTATCCCTGATTACCATCAAAGGCTACTGCTCCAATACTTTCAAGCATCATGCAAGAAGGGATATTGGTCATGATGATCTATCCATCATACTTGCCAATTTTGACTTGAATAGGCCAAAATCCCTCATTTTGTTTCCTACATGGAACCACATGCGTTTTGACATGGTGCATTTAAAATCAATTTTGAGTGTTTAGCCAGAACTTCACAGAAGATACAATCAGAAAAAAAATTCTGATTGCCTTAGCTTTGGCATGCAGGGTGAGTGATGAACATGCCCTTTCTGTGGACCCAAATTGTCTCCTGTTGAGAATGGATAGTTCCATGGTCCTGTTGACACAGCCAAGCCTTATAGCTAAGAAAAGGTTAACATCAGTGGGCAATCAGTCATTTAGTACTTTTACTGATTTATTGACTACTTTAATTTTATTATTTGTTTGATGCAGTCATCACAGATTATGTAACTGTCTGATGTGCTGCTCATAAGTTGGGAGAATCATGTAGGGAACCAAACCATATTTCACTCAAATGGTGTCCGTGGTAGTGGTAGGATGCTCACTATTCACCCATTTATTATCTATTCTCCTAATAATGTGATCAAGGAATGTATTCGAAGGAGAAGGCAATTTTTTTAGTAATTTATGTTTCTTACCTTATCACATGATGATAAAACCATCCAAACTAATGCTAACAGCTTAAGTTGATGCATTACTCAACTTATAACTGTTGGATAGGTAATAGGTAAATGTTTCTTCCCATTTTCTATATGGTATACTAACAGAAATGATGGGATTCTAAATGTAATTGAGTGAGACACTTGATTCTGCAAAACACTTGTGTTACAACTGATATTACTGGGTTATACATTTTCTGTGAACTTGCGCCAATATGCATATCTGTAAACTTTTAAAGCAATGCAGAAAATATAATTCATAATTTTCTTCTTCTGCCATTCTAGACTCTTTCAACATTTGGTGGAATTGATATCCTAGTCTCCAATGCTGCTGCCAATCCTTGCTTTGGACCTATATTAGATGTAAGTAGTGTTGTTGTCGAGAGACATGGATGAGAATTAATATTTGTGATGGATGGCGGTGTGGATGCTTACATAATGAAGGATAGTTTTGTATCATTTAGTTGGATGATAATTATAACTTCGACCATAGGATGTTTAACAATAATTATTTTGAAAAAAAATTAAATGATACATAGGTTTTGTTTTGGAATGTTTTATTTATTTGTCATACCTCCACTAAAATCAAAGATTGAAATACATTCACAAGATTTCATTAATTAGCCTGTGTGTTTATGAGAAAGAGATGGATGAACATAAAGACAAAACATGGACACAGTGACTCAAACAGGAAGACTACAGGATGATCTTAAAATACTCTCATCCTGAATCAATATGAAGAATGGAATGTAACTTTATGCAGTCAAAATTACCTCCAAAGGTTTTTGAACAAAATGACATAATTGAATGAATGAATGGTTGGACTGATAGTGGTATCACACCATTGCAGTAGCTTTATTTTGTTTAAAAAAGTATGGATAAATATAAAGTTATTGTTGATGCAGATTGATTACCAGTAATTTAAAATTTTAATTTACAATTATTTGAGAACATTGATACTTATACTTCATGAGTAAAGATCAGAAAGCTCCACAGACAGATGGTGCTGTTTTCCATTATAGATATGATAAGTAAACTAAAATATACTACTGTACATAAAATGATAGTATAAATTATAAATGAGCAATTAAAATTACTACAGCATCATACAAAATTTAAGAAAAATTTCATCTACCTTTCATGTTTATAATTTGAAAGATGTTGTTTAAACTTATTTTATTTCAACTTTTCTCATCAGACAACTGAATCTGCTTGGGACAAGGTAAGAAATTAACTTTCACTAAATCTATTGTACTTCATTCTTGGGGAGGATACTTAGCCCTTATTTCCTTCATTCTTGGGAAAGGTACTTAGCTATTTCCTCCATTCTTGGAAAAAGCCTCTATCCCATATTTCCATCATTTTTAGAGAAGGCACCGGGCTCCTCTTTTCTCAACTTTATAATGCCAACAATTTCTTAAAACTGCTGTTAAAAATGCCAACAACAAAAAAATCTTAATCAGTCTTGAAAAGTCTTTTCTTTTAATACACACAAGTGTAGATGAAATTGGCATTTGTTTTAGTACACAAGTTTAGATGGTATGGACATTTGTCTTTTGTACTTGATAAACAAAAGTTTAATAGAAATGGACATCTGTCTCACAAAAGTCTTTACTTGTATGATATAACAAAGTTCATAAGAAATGGATCCTTGTTTCACAAGTTACTCTTATCATTTAAATCATATCAACAATCATCCTACAAAATTGTTTTTAATTATATTGAATTTATTAAAGTGGAAAAGAAATGGATATTTGTCTCACAAAAGTTTTTTTTTCATTTATGATATACTGAGAAGAGCTTAGAAGAATATACATTCATCTTTTATTGATTGATTTATTACAAAACAAGAAAATGTTTGGACATGGCTATAAGTTACACGAGTCATTCAATATAATGTAGTCTAGATGAGCTATCAAGATCAGGCAGCCTTATTCAGTATTGTGTTACAAGAAGTTGTAAAACTGTGTATATCTTATTTAAAAGCCATAGTATGATGCACTGTTTTAGATAAAATCAAATTATGGTTAACTATTTTAAACTAAAAAGTTAAATGTTGTGAGAGAAATATTATGAGTAACATTTAACTGTACTGCAGAACCTGCAACCATAACCATGTCATATTAAGACTGTGTTTTACATAGGTGTCTTAATTTTATCAAGGAGTACTTGCATTTCATTTAGACAAATTAGACAGCAGATGGGATTAAGTTTTAGAAATTTTATATAAGAAAATTGTACACTTATCTAAGATATTTGACTTCTAATGTTGGGTTTAAACTTTCTTCATAAATGTCATATATAAATGCATGACAAAACTTTGCAAATACATTAAATTGTCTCAGTTTGAATGAAGAAACTTAATTTATGGCAATATTTTTCATAATATAATCTAAAACATGGGAACATATATTTAGTAGATCATTCCTTAATGAACGTTTTATGATGTAAACAGCAGTAGCAATGTTTACTAAATTTGTAACATCTCAATGATGCTAAAAATTTTAGTATATGCTTGCTTTACTGAATGAGGTCATGTAGAAGGAAAATGGTACTCTAATGTACTTTATAGTTTTCTATTTTCTTAACTTTATGGCAGATTTTTGAGACCAATGTGAAGGCTGCCTTTTTTCTCTGCAAGGAAGTTGTTCCCCACATGGAGGCCAGGGGGTAGGTTATATCTTCTTTAAACATAAGTGACCATGTGACAGCAATAATAGTTGCATTAGTAATTTCCATAGTTTTAACAAAATTTAAAAGCTGATATAAGAAATACATAAAGTAAAAATAAAATCTCAAAAGTAGGAATAAGGAATGCTACAAAAGCATTTGCTGGGATTTGGTTTATTTTCATAAGTGTTTTTAAGATTTTTGTATTATTTGTTTTTAATAAGACATTTTCATGGGAACCAAACCTGAAATTTCTGGATAATTGCTTCTCTTAACATTTGCATATTTTGTCTAAACTACACAATAACCCCAAAATAAACAATACAAAAGAACAGAAATCTGCCAACATCAAACAGTTGTGGCTTGAATGGTTCCAAAAAGCACTACTGCCAGTATGAGTACAAATGAAGGCTTTTTGGAACTTCACAGTTGAATGTTAATGTGAAATGTCATCTATTTGTCCACAAATTAAAGCTGCCTCTTCAGAAAAAAGTTCATCTTTGCAAAGAGACATGAGTTACATCACTTTTCATTAGGGTCAGGGGTAATTCAGAATTTAAAACTTGTCTATTATAGCAGGCAAAGTTTTTGGTTTATGAGCATTTAGTGTTGTACCAAGAATCCCAAAGGCAGGGGACATTGTGTCCCTCTCCCTCCAGATTTGGGGGATACCCAACATTTGAAAGGAGCAAAGAAAAATTTTAATATTGCAATAGTGTTTTATCACTTGTTAAAGTAACTCATGAAAACACTGACATGTTCTGAATATCTGATTAACCTAAAATAAGTTGTACCATGGAATTTTCAGTTCTAGATCTTGCTCTTATTTAATTTTAATGTTCACACATTATCTACCTGCATGTATTATTATAAATAGCCATGCTTCCTAAATTACTTTTCTTTGAAATTAATAAATCCTTAATTAAATGATAGGTTTAGTATTTGCATAAATTAGTTTCTGTTATCATTAATTTAGTCTGAGACATAATTCTCATAAATATATTACATGTGGTGATCTAAGACTTTATATGCAACTTGGCCAACTACCACAAACCAGATACAGTGTTGTGAAATGGATATTCATTGCCATTGTACAGTTTTTATAACCTTTATTGACTTTGGCCAACATATATACTGGTCACAAAAAAGGTTCAGTGAAACTTGTATCCATTTCCTATTCATCACAAATCCCTCACATAAGCCAGCTATCTTTTGATCTCAACAAGTTTACTAACTGACTAATCCAGATATTGTTTTGGAAGCAAAGATGACCATTTCTAAACCTAATTTAATCATGCTGGCTTATCATAGAGTGGTTCCTCTGTATTTCAGTCATATGTAAGCTGTCAATAAGTATTAAAATTAATGTTTTGTTATGGTACACAAAACAAAGATCAGTGAATTTTTTAATCAAACTATAATTTAATTTCAAAATGTGGATTAAAGTATGCAGCTTACAGTAATCTTGTATTGAAGAAAAGTTTTGGAAGGACAATATAAAAGCACATTTTATGATTTTGTTGATTAGTGTGCATTAAATAATTTAGATAATGTAATAATAACATTATGAATGGCATTTGTTCAAAAAAACAATTTTGAAAGGTGAACCTGTGTACAGTATGTGCCCTTTATGTTTAGAAAAAAAAAGGACAAGAATCATAAAGGGAGATAATTTATATTTTCTTGCAGTGGAGGTTCTGTGGTATTTGTCTCTTCATATGCTGGATACACACCAATAGAGGTGAGTAAACAAGTCTGCAGTCTTCAAGGGTACTTGCTGCATCAAGATCTCAAGAAATAAGAAAATACATGTACACTGTAGATGAGCATGCACCAGAGATCACATACAAATTTAACATACAGATCATACAAATATATATATATATATATATATATATATATATATATATATATATATATATATATATATATATATATATAAATGTGGTTAACACATATCACATATGCAGAGATATTCTTTCACTATTTCTATATCACAAAGTCTGACTTTGTGTATCATGTAAAGTTAATAATACTAGCTTTAGGTTTCCTGTCACAACCTAAATTTAGCATTATGTGAACTGAAAATACATGCAAAAATTAAGTTATGTTTAAAAAAATCAATCTGTCACAAGACTATTCAACTAGTAAATGTATAGAAAATGTTGAATAGAGTCTGTCTGGCTAGTTGCAGTTATCTGGGCCTTGAGCCAGGTGAATGATACAAGAATCATGTGGGTATATATGTTTTTGCTAACCTTTAACAATGATTGTAGGTTGTAGCATCTAAAATATAAGATTTTAACATTAATAATGTAACATAGTATTTTTTTTCAGTCTCTTGGTCCCTATTCTGTGAGTAAGACAGCTCTGATTGGGTTGACAAAGGCACTTGTACCCCAGCTTTCACAGAGCAATATTCGAGTCAATGCTATAGCTCCTGGAGTTATCAAGACAAAATTTAGTGAAGCAGTGAGTAGATTATTGTATTGGTCATGAATTTGTTTCATTTTTCAAATCTTGCTCATTTCAGGACTCTAGATCTTATGTCACTTAATTTATGTTTATTTGAAGTTCAAATAAATTATCAGTCAATCGTGTCTTTGTGAATCATTACATTATGTCTTGCTTGTCTACCTGAAGGATGTGTGCCACCAAAATTGTTAGACACCTAAACAAAAATTACAATATAAAACATTAAATTTACTTGATAATATCATTTTTTTTATCTAATCAGAAGAAAATAGGTCTCAGATAAAGTGGTAAGACTGTCGGAATAAACAAATCACATTTGCAGATAAAGCTATAAAGCTTTAGTTCTGGTAATATGCCATTTTTATTAGAGGTGCGAATCATGATTGTGCAATCCTGATACAATTTATATCACATTATATACATTGTGCTAATTTCTGTTTCAACAAGTTATGATAAGCTTACTAAATCATCAAAAATGTTAAGTATTACTAAACATTTAATCTCCAATGATGGAATACATACACATTGTCCTTCATTGTCAACATTAGCTTTGATTTTCAAATTTTTTAAAAAAACATAGAAGTACATTATAAATAGTGCATGTAAATTCAGTCTAAAGGGTCACATATTTCAACTACATTCTTTTTGTTGTATCTCAGTATGAGGTGATTATGTCAGATTCTGATGTGTTGAATAAAATACATTAGGGATGGTGGAAAATATAGGAAATTTTTAATTTTTTTTGTTTTGCCTAGGTTGTCTGCATTGTTAACAATACCCAAATGATGCCTAATTTTTATCAAAATGAGTTAAGTGATGTGTGAACTAAGATGTGTATCAATTACAGGTAAATAATATAATGATTATTAAGACATTTCTCTGTTAGATGTTTCTCTCATGTTTTGTTAGGGACAGTTTTCTATATACATTATCCCCCATTTTTCAAAATAAAGGTGGGGGTTTATATAATATCACCCATTCATGTATGGATACATACATGAAAGCATGCATTTGAAGTGATGTGCCATTCCTCCTACAGATCTCAAGATAGAGTCTTCAGACCCTTAAGTATGATTAGGTGTGGTTGGTAAGATGTCTGCACATGTTTTGGGAGGTAGGGTTGGTTTGGATATAGTTAAAATAACTTAAAAATTTTAAACTAACATGTCTAAGAATTGTGTGTGTGTATGTGTTCAATAGGGTTAAGTGTCAACTCCTGTTAGATGGGTGAATACCATAGGCCTCTAGGGCATGTAATGGGGTTGTTTCCTCTGGGTCATTTCTTGTGAACTGCTGAGATCCCCAACAAGTGACTATAATACACTAACTGAGCATGAAAAAACAAATTTATGAATACAGCTGACATCCCTGAAGTCCATGAAGGCATTTAGTCTTGGTGTCACTTGTTGCAACATACCTGTATACACATTTATTGAACATGATGAGATGAATTCAGATATATATATATATATATATATATATATATATATATATATATATATATATATATATATATATTAATTAAAGCTATCCTGTGTCTATTTGTTTTTGTACCTTGAAGGTTGGTGGGGAAAAACAAGGGAGCACAGGATAAGAATTTCACAAACATTCTAGTTTCCTTCATCATAAAGTGAGGTGGTATGATTATCAAAATGTTTCCAAAGTATGTGTAAAATTTATCATTGTGAAAAAAATGTGTTGTATGTAATAATGTTTAAAATATTTTTGGAAATTTTAGCATCAGCTTATGATGTATAAATTGTTCATGAGAAAGTTTTGAAATGTACAAGCAATGAATTGTGAATGATTAATCAAGTACAAGTGAAACCATGCAATATATCAATTTCATATTAGTGTGTTTTTCTTTCAGTTTTGGAAAAATGAGACTCTACATGACATGCTCCTCCAATCAATACCAATGAGAAGGTATCTCCTACTCTTCCTCTTTCCATAAAAGGCCCCATTTAAACTTTTGAAAGAGAGAAAGTACTATCTCTCTCCATATATATATATATATATATATATATATATATATATATATATATATATATATATATATATATATATATATATATCATGTAATGTAAATTCCCATTATTGTGTGGAGTGAGTTGATCAGTGTTTTATGAGCAGCTTGCATTTAAGTATTTAAAGTGTAACACTTTTCTTACATTTTTTGTTATGTTCCCGATTTAATAGTGAATATTGAGCATAAAGCTATCTCAATTTCTAATTTTTGTAAATTTCACTGTATCATAAAGACTTCAAAATAGATAATAATACCATCTGTATTCATTTAAGTCAGACTGCAAACAAGATAGACACTCATCTTCCATCACAGAATGCATGTATGTTTGGTTTAAAGCCATGTTGTTGGTAGCAAATATTTTAGCAAAACTTGCATTTTCATGAGAACTCTTTAAAGATGAATCATATCTTGTGGCATCACCTAAATGACTTTCTTAGTCACAGTGTAATGCATACATTTGCATCCTTGAAGAAGTTTAAATCACTGAAAAGTATTAACAAAAATGATTTAGTGTGAAGTTCTTCAGGCTTTTAAAGAGTTGCTGTCTCTTGCTACACTAATTTTACCTTGATAATATATTTTCATTTTGATTTTATATTCATTTCCAGGATTGGTGAACCTCAAGAGTGTGCAGGTCTTGTGTCATTCTTAGCTTCAGATGATGCCTCGTACATCACAGGAGAGTGTGTAATGGTATCAGGTGGAATCGCAGGAAGACTCTAAAATAATATAAAACTGACTGGTTAATTGATTTAATCACCTTTATAAAATATGTTTAGATGTGTACTAGTCTAAAAATAATGTGCATTTACTCTTTGTCTGCCAGAAAGAAAATTTATGTCCAACAATAGTGACTTCTTTTTATAAAGAAATAATAATGACATCTTGAGACAAGGTCTATTAAAAAAAACCTAAATATTATGAGGAAATCCTTTCCTCCATTTAAGAAAGGGAAGAGTTTCCTCAATATAGGATGAAATAAAAGTATGACTTGATTTTGTTGATTTTTCAATGAGATTTTTTGGGTAGTAGCTGAATCTTGATATTGTGTCCTAGAATAGACCCTTTAGAGGATGCAGTGATAAAATTATTTTTCAAATCGTGAGATAACATACATTTTTGCTTAGAATTTCAACTACAGATAACATAAGCCATCATCTGTTATCGACTAATGCACCAGTAGATTAAAGTCCATGTAGTTTTTCTACTGATTATTCACAATAAACTGCATAGATCCAGATTTGCCACCAAATTATATGATAGCAGATTTGGTTCTGCACAGTTTGCACTTGGTCTCAACTTATAAGTGGTTTGGTTTGGTACTTTACAGCACAGCAACTCAAGCAGGTTGTTTAGCGTTGAGGCAAATGGAGTAAAGTGCACTGCCCAAGAACACATCATCTCTGAGTATACATTCATACCAAATCAACAGTTTGCATGCATTTATCACTTTTATTAGATTCTTGAAGATATTACAGTTGTAAAGACTGCTTTCTTAAACACGATTGTTATATAACATTTTCAAGTTAAAATTATCTGATTAAATTATTAGCAGTTGATCACTGCATGAGACATGTCTGCAGAAACTTCAAATGGAAAGTTTTCATGAAAAAATCAAATGTGATTTAATACTGTAATAAGATTACTTATGGTAATTTATGTGAATGTTTGTACATAGCTGATTTTTGCAAATCATAATTATTCTTTTGATACATATCTTTTTATACTGGTAAGTTTGTTTTAAAAATTCAAATATTTTTAATACAAAAGTTTGTTTAAAAAAACATTGTATCAAAATACATAATCAATGTGAAAACAATGGAAATAAAGATAATTTTCATTGAAATGTGTTTTATACTCCATTTATTGATTGCATGAATTTTCTGGCCTAATTGCAAGGCAGATAGATGCTGATGGAATGATTATATTTGTATCTGTTTGTCAGTCTGGTTCCATGCTTATGGATTGATGATGATTGTGTCTGTTTGCCATTCTAGCACCTGCCTATGGATTGATGATGTTTGTGCCTGACAGTCTGGCATCATGGTTATGGATTGATTAGGTTTGTGTTTGTTTGTCAGTCAGGCACAATGCTTATAGATTGATGATGTTTGCATCTTTTTGACAGTCACTAACAATGTTTATAGATTGGTGTTTGTGTCTGTTTGCAAATCTAACATTGAGTTTAGCTTTACATCCAAATCATTGATACTATTGCTCAGAGAATCACAAAGTTGTGTTTTTGATGCATCATGTAAAGTTCAACCAAAAATGGAGTCACTATGACCTGTCTGGCATGCTATATTGATTAGTGCCATATTCTGTTGGTGGCTCCAGAATGTTTATTTTGAAATATCCCAATTGGAAGTTGGTCAATCTTGCTTGCCAGAAATTTTGCATCATTCTATTCATATATGTTAATTATATTACTAGATCATAACCATCATTTTGCCTCTTTCCAAAAGTCATCATAATCACACAAATCTTGCATTTAATCATATTGAGTCAGTGTCTAAGTTTGATCCTAATATCTGGACAAAATTACCTCTCCTGCCAGAAGAGGCAATGTTGATTAAAATGGGAGAAGTTGGTGTAGAAAGTTCAAAATAGTTACTTTATAAAAAATGTTTTTGCATGTTGTGCAATAAATATGGATCTGTGAAACTGAATGAGTATGGTATAATTGTTTAGTTATCAGTTCAGAATTTCTGTAAAAAATTTCTTTTCAACAAAATTTTTAGCCAAATGGGGACATTTTAAAGGTATATCCTGCCAAATTCCATGCAAAAGGGCTGGAATCACTCTCTTATACAAAAGTAAATGAACTACATTTGGAATAAAACCCTTTTTGGACACAATTGAATTTGAATATTATTATTTATTGCAGATATACATCAGTAAATTCTGACATGTTATACTATTATGTATGATGCATTTAGTGCAAGTACATCGTTTGCTTGGTTTGATTTGATTTTGTAGGATTAACACCATTTTTCAGTACATGATAGGCTATACATGGCAGCCAGTAAGTTTAGTGGAGGAAGAACCCAGGAAAACCCTGGGAAGAAGAACTGACTCACAGGAACCTACTGGAATGCTTTATCCCATACCCATGTTGACCGAGCCAACACTCAGTCCATGCAAGGCAAGCATCTTAGACCACTCCCAACCAGTCCCCACATCATATGCATAATGTGTGAAATGTTGGTATTCTATTTCAAGCACATGTACCATAATCAATGTGATTTTTCATAACGTACAAAAGCATTTCTACAAAATTTCATCATCACTGACATATGACTGTGAATTTAATATTGACATTAAACTCTTTAGTACATATTATTTTTTGTACATCATGAAAATTTACATAAACTGTGGTACTTAAAGTTTCAACATTAAAAATTTAGCTTTAAATTTGTTGCATAATAAAGATGGTCCATTTTATAAAGAGATTATTTAGAGGCTTATAAATTCCTGTTCACATTTTTGATCTTTAAACTGCTACTAATTAATGGATTTTCAAGATTTATCAGAATTTTGTATAATTGTGATTATTTCCTTTTGGGGGATTGTCGATGTGTGGGGTGGGGTGCTCCCAATATTTTATCTAAATTATTATAGAACTCCCACCCAGGCTCAATTTTGGTTGGAAGTTAAATTCGTGAAAGATGGATGTAAAGCTCCAAGCCCCCAGTCAGCAATACAGACCGTTAAATGGTTGAATATACAGAAATGTTGAAATTCAATGCAGAACAATTTAATAACAATTCAGTAATCAAATGATTCAGATTTCCAATTATAATCCTTCTGCTTGACCCTTTAATAGCCTATTGCATCACTTGATTAGTAGTGTGAGATTGATTTCTACCTGTCCTTGTATTCTACTCATCTGTTGTATTCTTCTCTCTTTATTTCACCCCATTTCATTTCTCTTCTTCCTTTCTGACTTTCTCCAAATTCCTTCTCCTCCTCCACTTTCTCCTCCAGCCTTTTTTTTATTCCTCCACCTTCTATCCACCTTCTCTCCACTGACTAGACTTCTGTTGGCTTCAACTGTTCACCTAGTCTCAATTCCATTTCCACCTCTTGAAGAGTCGGGACTCGACTAAACTGTAAGTTCTTTGTCCCCTAAAGAGCTTCTGTGAAAACACAAGGACAGCACAATATTTTTCCATAGCTCTCTTATCTCACACTACACACAGCCTATCATCAGATAATGGCTATTAAATTCTTCAGTCGTGCATTCATTCACATTGAGATACCCATGCATTTTTTATGGTAAAGCAAATGTCATAATACAGCATAGTATCAGTTACTTCTTATACATCAATAAATTCTGTCACATCAATACATATTCCTAATCCCATTAAACTAAACAATATCATAATAATAAGATGCATCTTTTACCTTACACTCATACAAAACACACAAATATATTCAATATCAATGTTCTGATATACACATACATCCATAGTAACTAAACTTACAAATTTTTTACCAGCTTCCAAACTCACAATTCAAGCATGCATAATTTCTAACAAAGCATTAATAAACACTGGTTTACTACAAATTAACCTAATAGCAAATTACAAAATTAATTCTGATCACAAGCTAACAATCTACATTTCTTAAGTACAAATGTAAATGAAACACTAAAAAGGTAATTCTACATACTAAATGGTCCCAGAAATTAAGAATACCTACTACAAATAATTACAATTATGATGCCATAATTTTTGCAAAAATCGATCAAATAACTTACTGTCCTTTTAAAGATTTGTCTTTCCTAGGATCTAATGCTAAGTTTTACTGCCAAATTACAAGTGGCTTTCTCAGAGTAACCCTATTTGCTTAGCAATTTTCCCAGGTGACTAAATTTTTCTTTGAATTCTGAAAGTTATAATTTGGATCTAAATTGTAATGACACTCTCTCAGTTCCAATTGGATGTCGCTGTAAACTGATCCAATCAAACTTAACAATATCCCTCTCACTGTCTGTCAATGAGGGGACATATGAGAACATGCCTTGTTCACCCCGATGACTTCAATTTCATCTTAGGACTAATCCTTAACACAGGTGTGATAACTACAAGCCTGTGTCAAATGAGAGCAGTCATCTATGCCAACTCAAGTTTCCAGTCGGGGGGGGTCACGGTAACCTTGCAAAAGAGATTAACACTGGCCCGCTGCACTTTAGACATCAAAAACATGGCCATGGTAATAGCCAAAGACAGATTTTAAAGCTTTTAAATGACTTTATAGCTGGGCTTAACAAACGTGATATTTCTAAATACAACAACTGCATTATTCATCATTTTGCTGAGAACAGGCACCAAATATTGCAGTAATGATGAAAAATGCACAAAGATTTGAATACATGGTGTTATGTATTTTTATATATTTGTGACTCCTGGTACATGATTTTATCTAAGTTTTGAAATTTTTATTTATTGCTGTATATTGTATTGACTATCTTTGATTTTGCCTATGTGACCAGGGTCTCTTTTAGGGATATTACACAACACAAAATTACATAGGATCTATAAATTGATGCTTGCATATGTTTTGACAGTTACTAATAAAAATATTATTAGCAATTATAATTATGAGATTCAACCTTTTTTCCATTGGACAGACTTATAGCATGATGTCCCACCCAGTCACTATCCTGACACCAGGCTGACTAGTCCTAACACTAACCTCTTAATGCTGAGTGCCCAGTACTATTTTTATGACTTTGGTATGACTTGTCTAGGGTTTGACCCCATGATTTAGTGCATTTGAGATATATGCTCTAACCACTAGGCCACCGGAGAAGTCCATTGTTGAACTGAAAAGGTGTTATTATTTCAAGTGCTAGAAATGGTATACATGTAAGAATATCTAATGTTCCCATGGTAATCATACTGGTACTCTAATCTCCAAGACCAAAGGCTTCTTTGGGATAAATCTAGTCATTTTAGTTCTTAACAGTAATCTTTTTCTGGAGCAACCCTGCTATGACCATGAAATTTACTAAGACTGAGTAGAAATCATTTTCATTTTAAGTGCTAAAAAGGAAATATTTTAATTACCTTATTACATGTATTATGATGTTTATTCAGGGCACACTGAAAATCTCATCCTGATTTTACTATATTCTTACATAGATTCATTATACTTTATCAGGCATCAGTATTCACTTCCTCCTCGGAAATCACTCTGGCAGGCTACCAGAGTGGTTGAGGGTTCATGCTACCAGGTGAATTGGGTAACTAAGTTGTCAAAAAAATATAAATTTCACATTTTTCTGTAAGTGAAAATTACTTTTTTAGAGGTACATTGTGTTACCATAGGTTTTGAGATGATACCTTGCTTTAGCCAGGTTAGTTCCAGTCTTGTGTTGTTGCTCAAGAAGAAATGTTGTCATGCATCAAGCCATCAAATAGCTGGTGTTAGTACCAATTGCACAAAAAAAAAAAACTTGTGCACATTCACAGGCACATGTTTCGATAGTTGATTGACCATTAACCCTTTCCCCACCAAGTTATCAACTATCTCTGTCCAATTTCTGCAAGTTATCATTTTTGATGATTACAACATACACACTTAAGTTTTGAAATTTAAACAACAGTATGTAAAAAGAAATCTGTGTTTTAAGAGTAAAATTGGTGATCTGAATATTTTAACTACTGCATGTGCATTAAGTACATGTCCATAACCTGGTCCTTAGATGGCTCACAAGTATAGCAATCCGTGTGTGTGTTGGTGTGTGTGTGTGATTTAGATTTTTAACATAGTCTTAAAAAATTTTTAGTCATATAGCTACAATGTCTGCAGTGTGGCAGTTTATAGTGATGTCTAGCACTGGGGCATCATGCCGCAGACATGTAACATGATGTCTCACACAGTCACATTATCCTGACACCAGGCTGACCAGTCTTAACACAAACCTCTTAATGCTGAGTGCCAAGTGAGGCAGATGTTAGTACCATTTTTGTAAGTCTTTGATATACCTTGGCCAGGGATCAAACCCATGACCTCCCGCATCAGTGGCAGACTCTATCAACTAGGCCACCTGAGTGGTCCTAGATAGGATGAGGAGGACTAACTAAAATATTATGTTATTGAGGATTTAGCTAAAAATGCAATTATGAAGGTAAGAAACACATGAAATGATGCTATTTTGTGGAATTTGAGGAGTGCTGTAAGGTCAAAGTTGTTTCTGACTTTACTCTTTTTGGTGAAAATACAAAAACTGAGGAAGCTAAGGAAATACTATTTATCCAATGCCTAACTATACTACAAGTATGTAGACAAATAATAAAACCTTAAATCTGCAATCTTGTAAATGGACTGTTGTAATGAAGTGGGAACATAAGTGGTTATGTTTAGAAAACCCCTCTTTCTTAATATAGATGCACTCTCATGTTGGCTATGACAGTTGGAAAGAAGGGTTTATCATCTTGATTCTTGAGTTTGTTGTCTCTGAATAATTATGGTAATGTTTTGTTGGCAACAAAAGAAATTAGGACAAAACAGTATGTTCTGAAGATGTGTATGTGCTCCCATACCTAATACAGTGGTTGTTTCTAACAAATTTTAGACATTTTCACATTTTCAGCTACCATTTTGTAGTAAACTTTCAGAAAGTAAACAAAATTTAGTTGATAAAGCATTTTTAATAACTTGCCATTCAGTATTGTCACTTCTATTAGTTATATTTTATTACAACATATAGTTTCTATGTATGTATGTATGTATGTATGTATGTATGTGTGTGTGTGTGTGTGTGTGTGTGTGTGTGTGTGTGTGTGTGTGTGTGTGTGTGTGTGTGTGTGTGTGTGTGTGTGTGTGTGTGTATGTATGTATGTATGTATGTATGTATGTATGTATGTATGTATGTATGTATGTATGTGTATTATTGCTTTGCTCCCACTTCTCCCTGGTCACCTCTCCCTAAAATTCATGAATTCATGTCCAGCTTGACCCTCCCAAAAATACGAGCCTATCTAGAGTTCCAAACACATCATCTGTATTTAGAATGGATTCCAGTGACACAAAGCTTGAGACAGGATGAGGTTGACCTCTGCCTGAGTCTTCTGGACCAGTGGTGTCAGAATTATAAAATGAACTTACTGAAGTGATCCATTATGTGGAGTATATACTTGTATCCACTTGATGACCTCTTCGTCATGTCTACAAGCTCAACCTGTAAATATTAATGTAAAATTATTAATAGCATGTGTCAAGTCTGTCTTTTCATAAGACAAAAAAAAATATGTCTTTCTGGTAAGCCGACTGTCCCTGTTTCTCAATACTGATCCTAGCACTTTTCCTCCAATGGTTTTAAAAACAAATATCGGGAATTTTAAAATTATTTGTTCATTTAATTGAGTTGATTATGCATAGTTGTTGTTGTTGGGCTTAACGCCATTTTTCAGCACACGATAGGCTATTCATGGCGGCCAGTATTAATGGTGGAGGAAGAAACCGGAAAATCACCGGAAAGAACCACCGACCCACGAGAAGCTACTAGTAAGCTTTCTCACATATCCACATTCGCCGAATCCTAGACTCGAACTCACGCAGACAGAGGTGAGATGGCAGTGATCCGTAACGGACAGCGCTTTAGACCACTCGGCCACTCGGGGCCCTGATTATGCATAGTATTTTGAAGTGATTATTACATTATATATACTAATCATTATAATTTATTATTATGACTATGTGGTCTTCAAATAAGTAATTAAAAAAAAAGAGTCAGAAGTAACAAGCTTTGTAAAATTCAGCAAATTATTTTATTTTCCAAGAATATAGTGAAAATGTGAAAAAAGGAACTTAAAGTATTGTGAAATCAATCCCAAATGATCCAAGAAGTACAGGCACAAGTTCTATGATTAAAGTTCTGAATAAACTTTAATGGAAATCCAAATTATATGTAATGCTAAATGTATTGTGGTGGCCTGTGTAGTGGTGATGTGCTAACAGTCTTTTCTTGGATCACAGTAATACTATCCAAGAATGTATCCTTATTTGGAACTTTTCTATACATTCAAGTCTCTATGTCCAAGAATGTTATATCTAAGCACTTTGTATTTCAAGGGAAGAATCACTTAAATAATTTGAATAATTAAATTCCAGCCCAAATGAATTACTGAACACAACAATAATACAACTGATTCTGCTAAGATCTTACAGAATGAATAATTAATTTTTCCAGTAACAAGATTATATGTTCCTCTACCTGACCTTAGGTCAGAATTACAATTTTATAAAACAAAAATATTATCTAATAGAAAGTTTTCTTCTGGAAGGCTCTGGATGTTTACAAGATAGTTATAATTAGAAATTTATTTCTAAATTTATAATATAACATGTAAGCAACTGGGAAAAGCAGCATTTCATGGGGAATTTCAAAAGTTCTAGACTCTTAGATAAACATAGTTTACAACAAATCAATGATTCATATCAGCTAGAGAATGAATTTGATTTTGGACAAGTTCAAGTCCGAATATAATTTCTGTATCATATAATACAAATGAAAATACAAAAACTAAAAGAATAAATAAACAATGCAAAATATATATAATAATGTTTATATTTTTATTAATAAAAATAAAATCTACCAACCCAAATTTTAAAACCAGTACAGTAGGAAACACGATCACTTTAAGGAGGGTGACAAGCAGCCAAATGATAAAAGTATATTTCCTAAAAAAATTTATAAGCAATCCAAAAAACTTGATTGTTAAAATATGATTAGGAAGAACAAAATGTTTTGACATATGAGAAGCTCAGACAATTAAGAGTAAATTGGAAGAGATCGATATGCTTTCCATTGGTACAGATATATTGTAAATTCCACATTAGCAAGGTTAAAATTATGAGACAGAAGATAATTGAGCTGTCTTTATGTGCAGTATATACAGACACCTGCAATTTGTAATAGGTAAGAGTACTGTAACACACATCAATCACAATGGGGAATGTTCTTAAACATGCTGAACAGCACTTGACAAAGTGAAAATAGTCTTTGACTGACTATAACTCGGGCTTTCATAACTTGCACCTTGTGCTGCATGTCATGAACATGCTGATGTACTTTTGCACAGCCCCTTATACTGCTCAGCAACATAGACAGGAACATATATTACCTGCTGTATCAACCAAATATAGTTCAAAAATATTTTAAAATGTGTACCAAAAGTAATATTATGAGATAGTTTATTATATTCAATATGACATCAACTTTAAACAATATAAATGAACTATTTTAATAATAATAATAATAATAATAATAATAAAAAAATAATAATAATAATAATAACAACAACAACAACAACAATAATAATAATAATAATAATAATAATAATAATAACAACAATAATGATAGCAATGTCAATATACATTTTTTTTAATTACATAGTGTCCCATTCACTAAACTTGGCCATAGTTTTAAATTATATTCTAAATTTAAACTTTCTTTTGTGAAACTAGCCATTGCGACAAGTACAATAGTACAACATACTCATATAAAGGGAAATCTATTTTTGTTCACTATTTCCTATCCCATGTGTGGATACACTAATATTATTTACAGTGTGTGTGTATATATAATTTTCTGTTTTAGATTCTTTTGTGTGCATTTACATTTCTAAACATTTTGGAAATTTCTTGAACATTTATAGTTGACCAAATGACCCTCCTTGTCTGTGAATTATTCTTTGTATATCCTATATCATTTAGTTTTTTAATTCTTTAGATTATGAATTATTGCAGCATAACCAGTTGACTGCTAATATGAATTGTTTGATGTACATTTCTCATTAGAACTTTTATTCACTTGATTTACTCCATGTCCATGAACAGGTTGAAGCCAAATATTTCTTGACCTGCAAAACTGTTTTTAAAAATGGTTCAGTCTTTTGTAAATGAACTTGAAGATTGTGTTCATTTCTTGAAAAGAGCAGATGGAATATTAGTGACAATTTGGAAATTATTTGCAATACCACAGGGACTATGCACTTACTATAACTACCATCAATGCCACAAGGACAATGCACTTACTATAACTACCATCAATGCCACAGGGACTATGCAGTTACTATAACTACCATCAATGCCGCAAGTACAATGCCTTTACTATAACTACCATCAATGCCACAGGGACTATGCACTTACTATAACTACCATCAATGCCACAAGTACAATGCACTTACTATAACTACCATCAATGCCACAGGGACTATGCACTTATTATAACTACCATCAATGCCACAAGTACTATGCACTTACTATAACTACCATCAATGCCACAGGGACTATGCAGTTACTATAACTACCATCAATGCCGCAAGTACAATGCCTTTACTATAACTACCATCAATGCCACAGGGACTATGCACTTACTATAAGTACCATCAATGCCACAAGTACAATGCACTTACTATAACTACCATCAATGCCACAGGGACTATGCACTTACTATAAGTACCATCAATGCCACAAGTACAATGCACTTGCTATAACTACCATCAATGCCACAAGTACAATGCACTTGCTATAACTACCATCAATGCCACAAGTACAATGCACTTACTATAACTACCATCAATGCCAAAAGTACAATGCACTTACTATAACTACCATCAATGTCGCAAGTACTATGCACTTGCTATAACTACAATCAATACCACAAGTACAATGCACTTGCTATAACTACAATCAATACCACAAGTACAATGCACTTGCTATAACTACCATCAATGCCACAAGTACAATGCACTTACTATAACTACCATCAATGCCACAAGTACAATGCACTTACTATAACTACCATTAATGCCACAAGTACAATGCACTTACTATAACTACCATCAATGCCACAAGTACAATGTACTTACTATAACTACCATCAATGCCACAAGTACAATGCACTTGCTATAACTACCATCAATGCCACAAGTACAATGCACTTATTAAAACTACCATTAATGCCATAAGTACAATGCACTTACTATAACTACCATCAATGCCACAAGTACAATGCACTTACCATAACTACCATCAATGCCACAAGTACAATGCACTTACTATAACTACCATCAATGCCACAAGTACAATGCACATACTATAACTACCATCAATGCCACAAGTACAATGCACTTACTATAACTACCATCAATGCCACAGGGACTATGCACTTTCTATAACTACCATCAATGCCACAAGTACAATGCACTTACTATAACTACCATCAATGCCACAAGTACAATGCACTTAATATAACTACCATCAATGCCACAAGTACTATGCACTTACTATAACTACCATCAATGACAAGGGGACTATGCACTTATTATAACTACCATCAATGCCACAAGTACTATGCACTTACTATAACTACCATCAATGCTAAGTACAATGCACTTACTATAACTACCATCATTGCCACAAGTACAATGCACTTACTATAACTACCATCAATGCCACAAGTACAATACACTTACTATAACTACCATCAATGCCACAAGTACAATGCACTTACTATAACTACCATCAATGCCACAGGAACTATGCACTTACTAAACTACCATCAATGCTGCAAGTACTATGCACTTATAACTACCATCAATGCCACAGGGACTATGCACTTACTATAACTACCATCAATGTCACAGGGACTATGCACTTACTATAACTACCATCAATGCCACAAGTACAATGCACTTACTATAAGTACCATCAATGCCACAAGTACAATGCACTTACTATAACTACCATGAATGCCACAAGTACAATGCACTTACTATAACTACCATTTATGCCACAGGGACTATGCACTTACTATAACTACCATCAATGCCGCAAGTACAATGCACTTACTATAACTACCATCAATGCCACAAGTACAATGCACTTACTATAACTACCATCAATGCCACAAGTACATTGCACTTACTATAACTACCATCAATGCCACAAGTACAATGCACTTACTATAACTACCATCAATGCCACAAGTACATTGCACTTACTATAACTACCATCAATGCCACAAGTACAATGCACTTACTATAACTACCATCAATGCCACAAGTACAATGCACTTACTATAACTACCATCAATGCCACAAGTACAATGCACTTACTATAACTACCATCAATGCCACAAGTACAATGCACTTACTATAACTACCATCAATGCCACAAGTACAATGCACTTACTATAACTACCATCAATGCCACAAGTACAATGCACTTACTATAACTACCATTAATGCCACAGGGACTATGCACTTACTATAGCTACCATCAATGCCACAAGTACAATGCACTTACTATAACTACCATCAATGCCACAAGTACAATGCACTTACTATAACTACCATCAATGCCACAAGTACAATGCACTTACTATAACTACCATCAATGCCACAAGTACAATGCACTTACTATAACTAACATTAATGCCACAGGGACTATGCACTTACTATAGCTACCATCAATGCCGCAGGTACAATGCACTTACTATAACTACCATCAATGCCACAAGTACAATGCACTTACTATACCTACCATCAATGCCACAAGTACAATGCACTTACTATAACTACCATTAATGCCACAGGGACTATGCACTTAATATAACTACCATCAATGCCGCAAGTATTATGCACTTACTATAACTACCATCAATGTTGCAAGTACAATGCACGTACTATAACTTCCATCAATGCCACAAGTACAATGCACTTACTATAACTACCATCAATGCTGCAAGTACAATGCACTTACTATAACTACTATCAATAACACAAGTAGAATGCACTTACTATAACTACCATCAATGCCGCAAGTACAATGCACTTACTATAACTACTATCAATGACACAAGTACAATGCACTTACTATAACTACCATCAATGCCACAGGGACTATGCAATTACTATAACTACTATCAAAAGGGACTATGCAGTTACTATAACTACCATCAATATTTAGCTGTTTCCATAATTTCTTTGGGTTGATTTTATTTTCTTCACCTATGTTACAAACAAAGATCCTACATAACATTCCTCTACACTTGATTTCTAACTTACTGTTATTTACATAGCAGAATAATTCATTTAGTATGTTATTACAAACAAAGTATAATGCAGTTAATAGTCAATTTCTTGGGTGGTACCTAAACATTTTTATTTATTTGTGCAAATCAGAATTATTTTGATAAAGACAATAATTCAAAATTTAATATCAAAGTTTTATTTTTTACTATAGTAATTAAAAAATATTGCAAATTCATATTAATAGTCATTAATACAATTTATACAATAAACTACATGTACTTAGAAGGCTTTTTTCCCAGATTTAACTTCATAACCTATCTTAAAATTCAGTATCTGTTTATTCACACTCTGGTCATGTCACATCCAGGTCAAATTGCACACCCAACACTAAAATTTTGTTACACCAGTGCTAAAGTCATGTACAAAGCTACTAAATTTCAATTTCTAGAATTAACTAAAGATGATGTTCCCTTTGCAAATTTACCTAACAATTTAATAAAAAGTCACTGTTATATATCTGGATAGATGTTTAAAATGTCACTTAACTACAAGAGGAAATAGAAGTAAATATATTCCTTTTTTGTCGATATTAAGTACCAGTTTTGTCTAGTTATTAAATGGTATATAAATTTGGACTTTGGCATGAAGTCAAAGCAATGAAAAATTTTTAAGACAGAATAGCACACCAACTCAGACTTCTGAATTGCTGCATTATAGTAACAAAAGGTGAAGCTGAATATTCTATAATCTAGATTAACCAGAATAAAGGCATTTAGTGGGGTAAAGGTAGTTACTGGAATAAATACCAGAATAAAAGTAATTACTAGAATAATTTTGTAATACCAACATAAAATGAAGATTTTATCTCTTAATCTAGCACATTTTGACTTAGTTTTATTAATACAATAAAAGTGAGAAGGCGTTTTAAATTGTATGCATCTGTAAGCAAAATTGGAGTTTTATTTGCAACTCAAGCAATTGCACTAAAGGGTGGCATCAATATTCAGCTCAAATTACAAAGTATATAAATTTAAACCAATAAATAATTCAAACATTCAGTTGAGACTTGAACATATTTGTCCAAGTAGTGCAAGTTTCTTCATTTACAATGTTTTTTCGGGGCCCCGAGTGGCCGAGTGGTCTAAAGCGCTGTCCGTTACGGATCACTGCCATCTCACCTCTGCCTGTGTGGGTTCGAGTCTAGGATTCGGCAAATGTGGATATGTGAGTAAGCTTGCCAGTAGCTTCTCGTGGGTTGGTGGTTCTTTCCGGTGATTTCCCGGTTTCTTCCTCCACCATTAATACTGGCCGCCATGAATAGCCTATCATGTGCTGAAAAATGGCGTTAAGCCCAACAACAACAACAACAACTACAATGTTTTTTCAAGGGGCCTTACACTAATACTTAACATCCCAATGTTTATTAAGTATTCATGTTTTGTGATTTTAATGCAGTTGGCATCCTGTGATTAGGACACTTTGTATTCAGTAAGATTGATATGGGAGCCCACAGAAATGATGTCTTAAAATGAGTACCTTTTTGATAAACATTCAGAGACACTTACAAGCTAGTTTTGGTTTTCTCACTTCATACAAAACAAAGATTTTACTTCTTTTCAAATAGATTTTGGGAAAAAGAAAGTCTATAGATATTACCCAATGACATATATACAGTAACAATGTGTAATTTACATTATATATGTCACCATTTACTGCAGATGTTTGATTTGCAAATAAAACCCCAATTTTGATAACAAAATCATACAACGTAACTCTTAAATCTTCGTTTTATTTTGTTATTACTCAATTATTACGGTAATTAATTTGATATTTGATTCCGGGTAAATAATCTTGATTCCGGTATTTATTTCGGTAAATACGTTTAATATAGTGACCCGTCAAACAGGAAGTTATCGTACTGGAATTTCCCTATGACTGTTGATTTTACCAAGAAAATATCCTTTAAAAGATGTCCAGTAATAATGGTTCTTATGCTATTTTGTTAGAAAATACAATCGGCAGAAAGAAGGAAAAGAGTTTGTTAAAATCGGGAGTGTCAAATGTTGAAGTTTTAAAAGGTGTCCTTCTACGTATTCATTCGGATATTTCAATTTCGCGACCTGCGTACAATCAAATTTTATCAAGTCTTGACCATGAGGGAGCAGTTGAAATCGAAACTAATGCCAAGATATATGAATTAATAACTCCTGAAGTGTTAAAGCTACTTCAGCCGATACCAAATTGCAATGAAAGATTCACTGTATTTCAAGATAAAGAATGGCTTCGAGATGGGATGAGACTGAATGTGGGTGACTTAGTCACTGTGTGGGTAAAGAGCCATCCAGATCCGATTGTCGGTAAATTACGGTACAAGGGAGAGATTCCGGATTTGAAAGGCATTTATTTTGGAGTGGAATTATTGGTAAGTCAAATATTTTTAAAATCTTGCTTACCTTGCCATTCTTTTTTTGTGTAACTCTGTTACTGAAAAAGGCAGTTAAATTGCGCGATCTCGGCTTATATTTATTTAGTCATACTGTTGGTGAATTAAGTCCCAGCACCCATTTGTACATGCTTGTTCATATGGGGTGTGTCTGTTACTCCATTATATTCCAGGTATCATACAAATTATAAAATGGTATAAAACAGATTTTTTAAAAAAATTAATAGCTGTTATTTCACCACCCAGTATTAGTTTTTGAGAGAAAATGGTCATAGTAATATTTTTGTTTTTGCTTCAATATTCTCCATTATCACAATTATAAAGTAGTCCAAAACGTCATTGATTTGTTATGTTTGTGCATATATTTTAATTACAAAGATGTTATTTCACTACCTATTCTTGGTATTTAATACAAAATGAACATATTGTTTTTCAGTTTTTTTTCCCCATATCAGGTCATTCTGTAACCAAGTTGTACTGTACCCAAGATGGTTCATAATCAAATGAGTTATTTCTCATACAAAGCAATTGTCATTTCATACCCAATGCTATGGTCATTTCGTATCCAAAACTAGAGCTATTTATTTCATACATCAAAGTACAAATGTAACCACCAACATTGTATAAAATCATCTCTTTTAAACTGATACATATTCAGTTTCAGTCATTGCCTTGTTGACAGATGTATGCCATATTACATAAGGCACACTATATATGTTTTATTACTGGCAGAATCCAAGCATGCATACGTTTATTCAGTTATTTAACATATTAAATATATAGATTTAAAATCGAGATGTAAATATATATAAAATGCAGTGTCCCACCCCATGTGAGAATATTTATGTGATCAGTGAAATTATCCAAAATTTTTGCTAAAGTATTTTTTGGCAGCTGTCAGTCTACAAAAAAAATGGTTTGGTGGTCTGGATAGTATACTTTGGTCTGCAGTTTGAGTTCCAAGAGAAACAGTCAACAAAAGTTAAAATTAACACCAGTATTGGTCATTGGAGATAACAAAATTAATTATTGGTAACACTGTTTTATCTGCTTTCAGCTCATTATTAATGAATTGTGTGTTGGTGTGATTTAGATTTTAAACTTAGCTTTAACAATTTTTAAGTCATATCGCTCTGATGTCAGCAGTGTGGTAGTTTATAGTGATGTCTAGGACTGGGGCATCATGCTCCATACATGTAGTATAATGTCCCACAGTCACATTATCCAGACACCAGGCTAACTGGTCCTAACACTAACCTCTTAATGCTGAGCGCCAAGTGAGGCAACTGTTAGTACCATTTTTGTAAGTCTTTGGTATGCCTTGGCCAGGGATCAATCCCACGACCTCCCGCATCAGAGGCGGACTCTGTAACCACTAGGCCACCAGAGCTGTAATTTTTAAAGTTTGCTTTGAGTGGCTAAGCATTTGTAATTATTTCATCATTGTTAGTCATTACTGAAGATAACCACCAAGAGAGAGAGAGAGAGAGAGAGAGAGAGAGAGAGAGAGAGAGAGAGAGAGAGAGAGAGATGTTTAATAAGATTGGTAAAAAATTGTAATTCATTTCAGCCAGGAATCCATCCCCAGGTCTGACTTTCAACAACAATCATCCAGATTCTTTGTACCAGCACCTTAATATCCAGTATGTTATGTTCAGTAGAAATGATATTAGTGACATATCTGTGTTTATATATCAATCATTTGATTGGTTGATCTGTAGTCATGGTGATTTAGTGGCTGAGATGTTGGACTTGACCAGAAGAATGCGGTTTCGATTCCCATGATCAGACCAGATTAGTTACAGGCATGGTGTTTATTTTTTGGCACTACTCATCTCAACATGATACAAACTTAAAATTGATAAAGTGTTACAAAACAGAATTAAAGCCAAAATCTATGTAATATAGATAATTTTAATGTTAACATACCATTTGTATTGAACAGAACATTAAGTTATTGGACTTGTACATTTGAGGAATTAAATCAATGCCATTAACTATCCCCAATCCTTCAAATGAGATACTCTAGTCTTTAATGACAAAACACCCATTCCTGTGTGTTGCATTTCATCAGCCGGTGCATTTGAAATATGAAGAGGTTTTATATGTGAGTCGTAAGGTAGTACAGGATTATGATATTATGCATACTTGTATGTCCACCTGTCCATTCCTTATTAAGCTTCTGCATAGTAACTAGAGATCTCCAACATTATCCGTTACTAAACTTTGTTGGAGGTTCTTTGATGATTTTTGTTTATAGTTAAGTGCCATCTGCACATATTCTGGGCTAATGACTTTACTCTGGACTGCCAGGCTCTTTTCCTGGTACCTACTATAATCAATTTCCACAGTTTGTCATACCATACTTTGTTATATTGAATTTTTATATTTTAATGTTGATAATATTGCTGTGCTAGATGTAAATGTGTTGTTAAGGTGGTCTGTCTTTGTAGTAATCAGTAAATGATTTTTTTAATGTCAATTTTAGCATTTACACTGATAGATTCAGAGCGGTTTAGGGGTCAATAAAAACTATTGTGAAGAAACTACAGCATACAGATTTTGCATAAAGCTTTGTATATGATCATACCAAAAATTTACGTCTAAATGTGCCAGGCTAGCTGGCACATTTACCATTTTACTAAATGTAGCGGAGCTCTTTTTTTAAAAAAAATTATTACTTGTAAAATATGTAAATTTTGCCAAAAATGTTATTTCAGGGTACACCGGGATTAGGAACATGTGATGGGACATTTCGTAAAAAGGTTTATTTCACTTGTGCTCCAGATTCAGCAGTCTTTGTTGGACTCCACAAGCTTCGTAAATGTGATGATGTATCTTACTTCAATAGTGTCTCAGAAGGAATGGAGGACATGCTAGGGGCATCAGCAAAAGTGCTAGTCAGTTGTCGAATTCAGAAAGGGGATAGGGTTGTGTGGATGAGTGATAATGGTCCAGAGGGAGGTGTAGTAAAATGGGTTGGAATATTGCCTGATGCTCACCATTCAGATGATGTCACTGTAGGGGTTGAATTTGTAAGTACTGTTATGTATATTTAATTTGTATTAATTGTTAGTTTTTTCATAATGGTTATATGTTATATACATTTACATTTTGTACTTGACCTTGTCCAAAATCAAATTTAATGTATACCTGACTACAGTCATTGATATTTTTGTAAGCAACATAAATCAAGTCAGTATTTTTTTTGAGAATAAATTAAATATTAGAATGATTGTCAATGGAAGTAAACATGTTTATCTTTATCTGAGTCTAGGACATTGAAATTCTGCCTTGGAAAAACCCATTGTACCTTATGTTTGCCATGTCCTTTATATAATTTTAGCAATAGACTTTGTCTTGTTGACAATTTAGAATATTCTAGAAAAATCATTAGACCCTCATCCTGGTTCTGTTTTTGTGTCTTAGCTTTTTATATAATGTTGTTTACTTGAGAAATTACTTTCTTTCATTCACCTCAGTCATTTGGGTAGAACTATTGTTCAGATGATTATTCACTGGAAATACAAATTGCTGATCAATAATATTCTTGGACAGAAACATTTGGAATTATAGTAAATTCAGACTTTTTTTTGATTGTTGTGATGCTTCACAAGACTTATAGCACAATGCCACAATCCAGGCTATTGGCACATTACCACATTCAAGACTACAGACACATCAACACATTCGGTATTTGAATTTCATTGGAATACTACTGGATTTCAGTTAGAACTTTATACATTTGGAATTTGATAGAAACTTTTAGGATTGTTTGTGATTTAATTCACAATACTGTAAATTATTTTAAAGTTCTCACTTTGTATTCTAGGGAAATAAATTATTTGTTAAATTTTACAGAATTTGTTTTTGTTGGTTTTCACTCTTTTCTGTTACTTAGATAAAGACCATGTAGCTGTAACTGTACATTACTGATAGAGTCAAATATCAAATATTATGACTGATTAATTATGCCCTCTTTGTGATAGCAAGGGACAAGTGGAATCTTTCATTTGTTTTCTGTTTATTGTTTCTGTAAACCAATAGCTGCTGTCATCATCATCATCATCATCATCATCATCATCATCATCATCACATAATCTTCCTGCTGAAATTCTTTTAGCACACTGCAGAATCTGATTTTATAAGGTACATTTAAGACTGAGTTAAATTATTTCCACTTGAATATATTTTTATACTTCCTACATATATTGCCTTATTTTGGTAATTTTGATGCAATTATATGGTATATTAACATCTTAAATTTACAGTCGCTTTTTGCAACTCCCCTTAATTATTATTATGTGGGCTTCACAAATATTAAAAATAAGCTAAAATACTTAGCGCCTAAGAAACATTCTTAGAAGGGGCTCATCAATGATGATAATTTGAAATGCTTAGATAATACATTGAATATGCCTGCAGATGAATTCATGATTGATGTCAAATGCAGTCATTAATTGAAATCTTAAATTTTCATTTCATTGACAGGACAACCCAGTTGGATCTGGAACAGGGAAATACAAAAATCAGCGGCTGTTTTATGCAAAACAGGGTCATGCATCTCTTGTTCCTGTGATGGGGTTAATAAAGGAAGATGAGTTTTACCCATCCTCTGCATCAGGAGGTAAGTGCCAGAGATTTATCTTTTTTATTTATTGAATAATTATTTTATTTCATCAGTTTGTACAACATACTGTATTTGCTCACCAGTCCATAAAGTCGATCATGAACATCTTTGCATTTTAATGAGATGGTCTTTCATCTTATTTATTGAGCTTGTTATTACTGTTGATGATGTATTTTATACTTGTTTTGATCAAGCTTGTTGTATTGGCTTATATTTTTGAGATTTCACATTAGGGTGAGTGTAGGAAATCAACTAGGCATGCTAATTAGGTTTAGGTCTTCCTGCATCTGATTGGCTGAATGTAGGCATCATCTCTGCATACTAATTAGGTCTTCTTGCATCTGATTGAGTGTAGGCATCATCTCTGCATACTTATTTGGTCTTCTTGCATTTGATTGGCTGTGTGGGCATCATCTAGGCATACTAATTAGGTCTTTTTGCTTCTGATTGGCTTTGTGGGCATCATCTAGGCATACTAATTAGGTCTTCCTGCATCTGATTGGCTGAGTATAGGCATCATCTCTGCATGCTAATTAGGTCTTCTTACATTGATTGTACTTTGGAGGTACAGAGTTTTAATAAACATAGTTTAAAAGCTTGGCAAGAAGTGGGATGAGTTTAACTGTTAGCTATAATCTTGATACAAGAGGTGAAAATTTGGTGCAAAGTAGTGCTTAATTTATAAAGTTTCTTTTAATTTAATTTCTTTAATTTTAAGCAATCATGAATAATTATATATCATTTGCCTTTTCTTTCTTTAAATTAAGAATTCATTTGAGACTGTCATAGCAGGAACATGCACTCATTTATGTCATTAAGAAAGAAAAACTGTTAGCAACACATAATCGACTTCTACAGATTAACAGAGACAAGATGGTTAACTCACATGGTTTAAAATTTGCTATCATACCCTAACCACGCCATTTCCATGCTAATTATTTTATCCTGTCAACATGCTCAGCCACTGATAACATATATCATCATAAAGAACACATTTTCAGATTTGTTCCCCATGTAAGATTTAAGTCCTTTACTAATCATGTAATAATAACATAACAGATAGTTTCTTAGTTGCATTGCATCTCATTTACTGGCATCAAATTTGAAGACAATGTCAATTTGCCTGTAGATAAATGCTTGGAAAAGTGTTGAAAACAATTCCAGTTTATATGGACCATTGGGATAAAGTAAACCAGATGAGCAGTATTGGGTCCATTAGGTCTCTTGCTTTAAGAGCTAAAGCATAGTTAAATTGTTTTTTGGAGTGATGATAGGTATAATTATAACTGAACATATAGAAAAAAAGTAGGAACCTTTTTGATATACAAGTTTTGAAGAAGACATGAAAATTTAGCTTAAAACATATTATTTGTGCTTATTTACTTGATTTCAAGGCACAGTTAACCCAGAAATAAGTATTGTAACATTACTGATGAGAATACCAATGCCATATAGCTACGATGTCTGCAGTGCTGCAGTTTATAGTGATGCCTAGCACTGGGGCATCATGCCACAGACATGTAGCATGATGTCCCCTAGTCACATTATCCTGACACCAGGTCTACTAGTCCTAAAACTAACCTCTTATTGCCAAGCGCCAAGCAAGGCAGCTATTAGTATAATTTTTAGTATTTTTTAGTCTTTAGTATGACTCTGGCGGATATTGAACCTACAACCTCCTGCATCTGAGTAAATTCCTATAACATTTGTAAACAAAATCACGTATCTTTACTTGAAGTTTAGCAGACAACCTGACAAAAATGAGGTAGACTATAATTTCAAAACGAAAAGCCAAAACCCTGAACTCAAATCCAATTAAACACACTCTTTTTTAAATGACATTAGTCAGGTAAGCCATACTCTCAATTATGTACAACGGTCAAGCACACAATAAAAACAACTTAAACAGTTGAGAGAACTTTATTATACTTGTTTTAGAATCCTGTTGGCCATTTGCATGGTAATAACATTATATTTCAAAACAATGTTGTCTGTGTGTTCTTATATTACCCTTAATGTCAAATTATATTACCCCTGGCACACTAGTGTGAGTTCACATCACATTACTGACAGGTTACCCTTTTATAACTGTGCAATAATTTGGGATTCAGAAGAATTTTTCACCACTCAGAATAAAATGCCTCTGATCTGCCATTTGTTCACTACAGTAATTAGAGTTTTTTTTCATCTTAATAAAACAGTTATTGTCAACAATATGGAAGTTAAATAATGAACTGTCTTTTCTTTGATTCTTGTTGTGTTACTTTCTGTCAGAGTCTAAGGATACTGTCGTATTAATACACCCATCTGATAGTTTGTGAACCCCTTCCCACCAATTTTAGAAAAGAAAAGCATCAGTGATATAGTAAAAGCACAAAACTTAGTCATTCATTCATTTAGTTATAACTCTTACCTCATTGTTGCCAAGGGGTCCCTAACACTGTCAAAATTATTGGCATTTCAATGCAAACAGAAGCCTTCAATGTAAGCAAGCAAACAGACTGCTCACTGTCCATTTCTGGTTCTAGAATGGTCTCTGTTAGTAATAGCTGGGTCATCTGCATCCAGTAAATGCAATGTCTTGTTTTAATATTTCTAACACAAATTGAACAAAAACATAAGAGGAACTCTTGTATACATGTGACCAAAGAGATGTTAATCCAAATTTAAAGAATTTTGAGATTTTCAAAGATAGTGAACTACATCACATCTGTTGCCTGAAAACATAATAACCCAAGCAAAAATGACAATCATATTGCTGAAGAAATCTTTTGAATCAAATTGCCAACAAGTTGACAGTGCTTGGGTACTAACATACCCCTGTGTGTGTAATTTTGATTTTTTTTTTCAACATAGCTTTAAAAAAAATTAAGTCATGTTGCTGTGATGTCTGCAGTGTAGCAGTTTATAGTGATGTCTAGCACTGGGGCATCATGCTGCAGACATGTAGCTTGATGTACCACTGAGTGACATTATCCTGACACCAGGCTAACCAGTCCTAACACTAACCTCTTAATACTGAGAACCTAGAAAGGCAGCTGTTAGTTTTGGTATGACTTGGCCAGGGTTTGAACCTGTGACCTTCTGCATCCTGGGTAGATGCTCTAACCACTGGTGCACTGGAGCGGTCCAATCTGTATTGGCCTTGATATAGTCCAGCATATGAAAGATGTAGAAGATTAGGTACAGTGTTTTAAATTCTGACAATGTTTTATAAGCTAATTTTTATTTAAATTTACTGGGTGATAATTTATATTCTTTTGGAGGTATTTTTTGTTACCCATAACACTAGGATTTTAACTGTCTTAAAATTTCATCCATTTAAGTAATTGATTATGAAAAGAAGAAATGCTAGGTGCCTAATGTTACTGAGTGGAATATTGTTCCATATCAGTGAGCCAGTATATTAAGAGTGCTTTATCAACAATTCCTTCTTTGATTTTGATATAATGTTATTTATGCCTCAAAAAGATCTTACATTATGCTTGTACCATCAGCATCTCCGTGGTTAAAAATATTGCTTATGTAGATGAGAAATTTCTTTTCTGGATGATTCATACATAAATTTCTAATTAATATTCTTTTATGTATTGGTACAGTTTTATTTAATTCATTGTGTCCTGAAATTATTTTTAATTTTGTATCCAAAATTAAATGATATACCCTCTTGATTTTGATATGTTTAAATTGGAGGTATTTATAATAATCCAGCTATGACTGAACATAACTTTTATAAATGATGGCATTGAGATTCAACAAAGATTATATGCCCTGAACATATGGGGATCCATCATCTACTTTTTTTTATTATCATTGATTTGTATATCTTTATCATGTCTTTAAGTTTGGTACTTGACTGTAGATTGCAGTGAGCTATAAATTAGTGTTTACAAAACTTAATTTCAGGCTTAATAATGAACTTGTTTATCAGTTTGGGTGAATTTCCCATTGATTGATTATTAAGTCAGGTGTGTGATGTTGCAATGTGGGGATGTATTGTTAAAATATGTCACATGAGAGGTATTGTGGCATAGATAGGTAGGAAAATATTGCAGTATAGAGCCTTTGGTTTATATAAGGATAAAGAAGTCAACAATTAATTCATTCCTGTTCTTGTTTTAAACTAAGTCTACTGATGTATTTAGTGATGTGTTTAGATACAATTTGAGAGGAATAATTTATTTAAATTATTTATTGGAATTACAAAGTGCTCATATGATGGGATTAAAGCAGCATTTTGGGATTATTGTGAATTCATTCAAAGGAGTTTTGGACTGTGCCATTGAGATACTTCAGCATTCAAGGATACTGTTACATTGGCAAATTTGAGACCTTGAATTCATTTGAAACACTTTGTTCTTTTGGACTTTTTAGGATTATTTTGGATTTAGTTCAAATGTTCTTCATAAACTTTCATTTTTTAAGTAAGAGTATTTGTCAAGTTTTGCAAAAACTTGTTGCTTTTGTTTTTTTTCTGATACTTAGTTTAAGACCATAGTCATGGCATCTTAGAAATGGAATTTATTTGTAATGTTAAGATTTTAACAAATATGAGGATACTATAAATTATTTATATGTGAATTATTCTTTGCAATGTTTGAAAAATTACATTTTTGTCTGTACTTTCTGTGGTTGCAGGAAGAAATCTTGTTTTCACAGAATCATTGTTAAGTATTAACTCCATGGTTTTAACATGAACTGGCAGTGGAAGTTAAAGTTTGATATTTTTTTTAAAAAAACCATTGTAAATGAACAAACAAATTTAGGGTGCAAGCTGATTTACACTGAAAGTCTATACTTAACAAAACATTTTGATGAAAAATATAATTATTTATTATATGAACTGTTGTGCTAAGGATATATTAGACTTGGAATATAATATCAATAAAAGATCTGATCATTTTGTAGATGTTCCTTTAAAGAATTGAAGAAGGTGACAATCAGTATTGTCTATTAGCCATTTTGAACATACATCATTAATAACAGTGATTTTGTTAATGAGTGATTTCATAATCCTTAATTTTTGAAGGAAAGGTGATCATATTCCATTTGCATGTATTGACCTAACATGCCATACAAACTCATATTGCCTTGATGAGGTAGGGTTAAACTGACCCCAAAATCTTTATTTTTGCCCTGGGTAATTGGATTCAATTTTCAGTTGCTAATATACTACAAATAAAGATGAGCATGATTTAATGAAATTAGTAGAAAAAAAACAAGGAATATGTGTGCAGAAATACTAAGTTCCACAATGGAATGTCCATTAGTAGCCAGTATTACATCATTAATCTAAATTTTGTTAGTAATCACATACATGACTCATTCATAGATATTCATAATATAGTGAGCAACAAGAAACAGTAGCATATTAGATCATTTCATAAAATTTATTATTTGTCTGTAACAGTTAGTGGTGAGCTGCTTTTTTGGCTCCCACTAATGGGAATATAGTAAATACCACTGTAACAGTATGAATTTTGTGAATGTGAAGGTATCATTGTAACACATAGCAATATTAAATTAATGTACATGTATATGATTTGGCATTCAATTAAATCATGGCATATGTGCAAGGAACTAGTATACTAATTTGACTTTTTGGGGCATGATTTTATCAAAATGCACAAGGTTGAAATGTTGTAGAAACAGCATTTGTACTTGCTAAGATATCTGTCACAAACTGAAACATTGAAGAAATAAGGGAAATGGTAAAAATGCAGAACTTTCCAACATTGGAGAGGTGTATGTTAATAATGGCAGTTAGATAAACCTAACTAAAAATTGGATAAGTTAATGGAATGGGGAGTGCTTCTAAATGTCTTACCCTGCAAAATTAGTCAGTCTAAGGTTTGCAAGAGGTAAAGTCTTAGATCCAAGAAGAGTAGCAAGTATTCTCTTGTAAAACTGTCCAAGGGATGTATAGTTGCAAGTCATTGAGAGACATGTGACCAAAGGTGAAAAGTGGCCTGCTCTGCAATGGTATAAAGAGATGAATCAGTCAAAGAGGAAAAGAGAGCAAGGAAAATAGTGTACATGTCAGAATGTTGGAGAGAAAGATTTCAGGTGGAATAGAGTGTTGCTGCATAAGTCAACTCTGATAAGCTATGTTGCTTCTGGAGGGTGGCCAGCAAATATGGTTATGCAGATGTGCTGGACGATTAATATAGAAATGCTAACTTGAGAAAAATTTGCCATATATAAGTCAATAGAACTGTTATTTCCAGTTTAGAATTTTAAATTAATTTGTTTTCTTGTAGAGGTTATTGGTCTTATATAATTTTATTTTGTTTAATTGATTAAATTGTTATATTCTATATACAGAGGCTTGTGTTGTTCTGTTTATATCTTTGCTCAGACAGCTACTCATGCCATCCATCAATTTCATATTTTTAACATACATTAAATCTGGGCTATAACACCAAAGTCAATCATCAATAATCAACCATTAAAAGGCAATAAAAACAAAACCTGGCACAGCAACCACCATTCTAATGCTCCTAATATGTACTGGTAATACATTGATTGTGCATTCTAGCATTCAGTCATAAGAACTTCAGTCTGTGCAGTTTGTTTATAAAATTACATTGAGATTTCTTTCCATCATGAAAATAAGTATATTTATTGTGACTTGGTTAATTTTTCAGATAACATTTTGCAAGATTTAGATGCATTTCATTCTGAAGGCCCCTATGGAAAAACTCAGGAAGAAGTAATTGAGGAACAGAAGCGTTTGTTTGAACTGGCACAGAGGCAAAGCAAAGTTTCACCAATCCCAACAGATGCAATAGAAATGCCTGCTTTACCTCAACAGCTTTTCAAAGACCAGGCAGATAAACAGAAATATTATGAAGACACATCAAGAAATGAACCTAAATTAAATCCATCATCAAGTAGTAGTAATTACACAATTTCTGGTGTATTGCAGAATGTTTACCTTCCACAAAGTACAATACCTTCCTCTCAACCTTATGGTGTTCGATGTCAAGATAAATACAGAGCAGAGGAGATAGGCAGTGAAGGCAGTGAAATAGTCAATCCATTGTATGAATATCACAATAAGAGTAAGTATTTTTTTCAAATGGTATAGTGGGAGCTGAGTAAAGTGGGACCACATTTTCATCCCTCATTTATTAACATCTTTTACTTCTTCTACTTTTACTTATGTATTGTAACATGTTTTTTTTTCTTCTTCAGATTGCACCTATATGCACCTTATAACATGGTAAAATTCAGAAGGGTGCATGTAAATACCAACATTGTGTCATAAAAAGGCATACAAAATATAGCCATTTATATCCATTTTATTAGGCAAGTCCACTAAGTCATCAAAATCCTGTATTTTATTGACTTGGCTTTAAACAGGCTTCTCTTTGATTAAGATTACCTCATGTTTTAACAGAACTTTATCAAGCTAATCAATTGGAATTTAAAACTACGTAACTTTTTCATGCTAAATAATTAATTATTTAGAATCATAATGATGGCTGGTCCAATGCATGTATTATGTGTGTAGAAGCTCTCAGAGATGTTTGAATTAAAAATAATGATGATAACATTTGGGATATTGTCTCAGAATCTGACACTAGTAAGTGGTTATTCATTAGAGAGCTCAAGAAAGTTCTGTAAATAGTAGAAATGTTATAAAATAAGTTTCCATCCATCATTTATTGTGGTTAGTATATTGACAGTGCTAGCATACTTGTTAAATTTATATTAATATGACATTTATTTCCAAATCAATTGAAACTGAAGCTAACTTAACAAATTTTGTTGTGCCTCTATTTGTATTTACATTAGCACAGCTGCCTGAGTAGCACAGCAAACACAAAATAAATTAAATTTTTTAAACAACATAAATAATTGGCAAAAAAAACTTCATTTTGTAAACTCTCATTTTAGAGAGGTGATGGAAATATTTTATGAAATTACATAAATGCAACAATCTGAGTACCATGAGAAACTTATATTTTTGTTTACAGGTTTGGATGAGATGAAAGTATAGTAAAAGCTACATGTTTTTAATTGTGACCTGAGAGAAAAAAAAATGTTGATTTCATGATGATTTCAACCATGAAATATCATATTCAACAATATTTTTCAAAAAGATGCAGATTTACAGATTAGACTCAAGGATGATAACATTGAAATATGAAACAATGGCTGTGAAAATTAAGATGATCAAAATAGTACAGCAAGACAAAGTAACAAATTATGTATTTTGCTATGGACAAATACACCAAATTGTATTTAGCAAAATTTAAATTGCAGTTGAAGATCTGTTGAATATTACAACACATATCAACAATAATTTAGGTGGTGCTCACCAGTTATTATGTACTTTTGAGAGAGTGATGTATGTTAGGTGAAGTTGTTTGCATTTTAAACATTCACAGTGGAGAGAATGTTGGCATACCTATATACTACTTTCATGTAATGTGGATAAAATTTCTTTGGATATTGTACTTTTGAAAATTTTAAATGATCTTAGGACACTGCTAACTAAAATGACTGCTTTCTTGTGCTCCAAAAAATATCAACCTAAATTTGTCTAAAGTACACTATTCTTGGCAGCTATTAAAATATGGAAAATGAATTTTGCCAAACTAGATAATACCAGCTTCTAAAAGTGCAATGACTGAATTACCAAATACATAAAATGTAAAAAAGTTATCAGCTCTTTTTTTTAAGAATTTACCTCTGAAGTTCAAGAAGTGAAAATGAGCAAGTAGAGCTAGCACTTTTTTGAAAGGTGCACATCTGGAGTAAGGCCAAGCTGTGTACTCTCTAACCCATATTACACCCATCAATCATACATCAAAATAAAGGGAATTAAAGGTTCTTTGAACAATACCTAAGATATACAAAGACTCTTTTAAATAACCAGTATAACTAGTGAGGAAACCTGGGGAAACTCTTTTTCTTTAAATTTTAACCCTATGCTAAATACGAAACTGTATACCTTAACAAACAAAACAGAGAATTGATGATGATTGAGTAGAATAAGTAGCCATTTTGGATTAGGAGTGGAAAACTTTGACATCAGTGTGAAACGAATTGTACATTTAAAAGAATTTTTGAAGAAACATTGTTAATTGCTGAAAATATTTATGTTGTTGGCTTGTTGATGATACTTCAAAAGAGAATTTATCAACTATAAAGCATTCTCTGGTTTTTTATGTCTTAAACAGTGGAAACATTTAAATCATTAGATTTTTGTTAGAGTACATTGTAATCATAATAATAATAATAATAACAATGTTGTTGTTGTTGTTGGGCTTAACGCCATTTTTCAGCACACGATAGGCTATTTATGGCGGCCAGTATTAATGGTGGAGGAAGAAACCGGGAAATCACCGGAAAGAACCACCGACCCACGAGAAGCTACTGGCAAGCTTTCTCACATATCCACATTCGATGAATTATAGACTCGAACCCATGCAGACAGAGGTAAGATGGCAGTGATCCGTAACGGACAGCGCTTTAGACCACTCGGCCACTTGGGGCCCCTAATAATAATAATAATAATAATAATAATAATAATAATAATAATAATAATAATAATGATAATAACTTTATTTAGAGAAGGTTAGATAATTAGTTACAGGAAAACTAATCTACCTTGAGGCCTTCATGGAGTGATTGATTTATATTATAATAATTTATCTTTATTAACACCATGATCTACATTCTGGACTACACAGTTATAAGAATTTGATCACCTGTCTGATACAGAAATCATCAACCACTCCATCATACTAACAGATCTCATAGAGAAACTGTTGAACTGTTGTTGAAAGAGTTCGTTTGTCACATTGATGGACTTGTGCAGAGATGTATGCATTTTATGAAAGTCAGGGCAGGCTGATTGAAAAATTTAGTTTACCTTTGGGAAATATGAGCTTGCCCCAATGAAAATATGAAAATATCCCAGCATAAAGTAAAAATTGAAGATAGAATAAAATATGTGATATTTAAAGAAAATCACTAATTATTTATATATATATATATATATATATATATATATATATATATATATATATATATATATATATATATTTTTATATTGAGCTTTTGTTTTATTTTTATTTTTATTGACACCCTTAAACTTTATATAGATAAGAAAGTAAATAAGGCTGTAAACATATATATATGTATGTAATAGAGATAAATATGTATATCAGCAAGAGAATGCAGACACAGTTACAAGAGCAAAAACATATTTGTACCTGTCTATAGATACATAAATGGATAAGTAAAAAAAGTGGAAATAGCCATATTTGTAAGTGAGAGAGAAATTATTTAGGTAAAAATAAGAAAATGAACTATAAAAACTAAAGAGCAAATAACAGAACTGCTTTGATTTAATTTAATTATGTTTTAATATATAACATTTTCTTTATCTACTTTTTTAATTGAGTTCAAATGATCATGCAGATATAAGTATCTATCCAGTAAACAAAACAAGGTAAATACGAGTCCACCACTACAATATTCCATAAATATAAACGATTTCACAGGTTTTGTTTTCTGGTGTGTGTTGTGTTCACATGGGTCTGCTTCCATTTCAGAATTAACAATTATCATCTAGTCATCCTCAAATTGGCAACATGCATCAAAATATTTGAGAAGAGAACATTTGAGAATGATTTGAGAGCACTTATTTTTTTTAATTTGTTTAATTGTTTGCCAAGCAATAAATATGTATTGGATATGTCTCCTGTATTTATCACATAAACAGCATATCATAAACAATGCTTTAAACTAAATACTCCTGGTGGTTAAATTTTAAGAGATGAGTGCTTTTTTTCCAAATGCACCTGTTAGAAAAATCTCACCAGTATTTTATATTATTAACAATTAACATCTCATCAGACTAACTAGATGCATCACAACCATCTTTGACAAGCTGATTCTTTGAATCTGTAAGTCGATAGCCTGCATAAAGCTAACTTGTCTATTGAAACAACCATCAGAAAATCTATGACATTTACAACTATTATGATTCAGAGGTAACTAATAAAATTTAAAATATTTATTCCTTATTTGTCAAAACTTGCTTTAAATAGTAAATATTAACATTATCGCATCTGCATGAGAAAATAAAATACTGACCTTGACATTGACTACAAGATGTAAACTACATGCTGTATATCAGAGGTTTTCAAACTGTAGTCTGTGGACCCTTTGGTGTTGCCAAGGGGTCCACAAGCAGGTCCCAAAAAAGAATAAAAATAGTACATTTGCAAAGTTTTCATAATCATATGGGTCCACTGTAAGGCTGAATAGGCTGATAGGGGTCAGCCATCTGACCACAGCATGCTACTGGGTCCACAGCTTCAAAAAGTTTAAAAACCACTGCTGTAGAAGATATATGAAAGAAACTGGCCATTTATGTAGAAGAAGAATGTTATATAATTGCTAAATAAGGTGTAGATGGATATACAGTATCAATATCACCATGTCATTAAATAGCTCTCAGTGAGCTAGTGTTTTAAGTACTTTACCCAGACCACCAACATTAAATAAAATTTCTTGGATCTCACTGTTATTTTGGACTTGGTCATGGACAAATGCATTGCAAACTCAAGCTTGCCCTAGCCAGTTGAGTTTGTCCCCAAATCATGTAATTGGATTTCTAAATCCTAGCTTTGGCAGGCAGGTATATTTGCAAGCACATGATGCCAAATGAAGCCAACAAGGAAGTAAAAAGATAAAAAATATGCATTGGTCTGTTTGGTTACTTGACAACTGATACCAAAGCTCACAGGGACCCAAGCTTAAGGATCAGTGTGAAATATTTGAAATTCTTAGAGGACACCATATTTCTCCATGTAAGGCATTTGTTTTTCCTGTGATGCTATCCTTTTTATATTGTTGGTCATCCATGACCAATGTATGGAATAGCTAATGGCTTGACTTTAGTAAACTGGCAAAAAGCCAGTGTGACTAATTTACAATTAATTCTCCACTGTAATTGTTAGGTATATAACAATAATTAAAATTGGTGATGACATACATATAATTGATGGAAGTATTCAAAGCTTTCTCAGAGTTCAACTTAGACAAAATCTTTAATATGTAGTACTAAAATTAATTGTTACTTTGATACATATGGTTTAGACAAGGGCACTATAGTATCAGTTGATACTTTAGAATGCAGTGCAGAAACTACTTTAATTCAAAATTATTCATCAAAATCTGTTTTTATTTTTGGGAAATAGATTTGCCATGACAGTGAGATTGTTGCTGTTTAAAAGGCACAAAATAAATCAAAGTAACAGCACATATGAAGACAAAGAACAAACTTGCAATGTGTATTTAATGCTAACTCTCTCGTGACTAAGATGAAGGGCACTGACAAAAATTGTTGCAGATGTGAGAAATAGAGACTTGAGTTGGAGAAGCAGTTCTCATGGTTGAAAGAGTGGAATTAGATCATATATTAAAAGCAGTTTCTTAGTGGTGCAAGACTGCTGGAAAGCAAAATCCTGTCACTCAAAATGGAAATACGAACAGGCAGCTTTCAGCATCACAAATATAACCTGGATTATTTAATTGTTGTTGTGGATTGTTATGCTGCACAGACAAAAAAGATAGTCCTGTAAACTGTTGAGAACAACCTCAAAATTAGTTTGAAAAATGATAACTCATGTTGATATGTCATACAAATATTGCACAATAGAATTTCTTCTTCAGATTTGTTACCCAGTCATAATACCTTAAGAGAACAACTTGCACCATATTTCAGCATCTGTTGATATTAAGACAGAACAGAAGAGTCTGACTTCAGTTACTTTCAGTCTGGGACAGTTACTTATGATCTGACCCACCTTCATCATCAGTTCATCAGCAGTTCTACCTTTACTCCTCACCTATTTTTCATTTGGAACTTTAGCAATTGACAGTGCTTTGGTGATGACAAAGCCACATTCCATACATTTGGACCAGATGGTTTTGACTGACACTTGGCAGTTAGGGATCATATTGTTGCCGTGACTTTGATGTTGGACCTTCATCACTATGGCAATCATGCAACTGATGGGATAGCTTATCTTCTCCCACATCAAATGCCTCAGGTCATGCATGAGAAACTGACTCAAGAATGGCCAGAGTACTGAACAGAGCTACTCTACACACATTGGCCAATGCCATAACTGCAGCTGCAAGTACAATTGATAGAATGAACTCTGTGCTCCCTGCCTGTGCTTTCCTGAAGGGCCATTATATGGCCAAGCTAAAAGCACAGCCTTTTATCTTCTAACCTTCTGTTTAACATCCAGCTGGATGAAGTCTGCAATGTGCCATCAAGGAGACATATTTCCCTCCATACCACATCATCAACGTTGATACAGGGATAGTTTGGGAAATCAACAAAAGACCCAAAAGCCATTCAAAGGACATGAGCCTCTGAAACCCGTCCTAGTGAAAGCCAGCTTTTTGCATGCCAAAGAGGATGTAGCACCAAGAGGGTCCTATTGTTCATTCCACAGTTTTTCTTGATTCCAATGAAAATGTCACTCTGCATCTGATGATCAGCCAAAGCACTCTCAATCCATTCCTCCACTGGTTCCCACTAGAAACACCACAGTGCCACCCATGAGGGAGACTTTGCCATCACTGAGGGCTTAGATGATGCATACCTTCATAGAGGGTGGCCATTGTGAAAGTCTTTTTATTGGTGGCAGGAATAGTGCATGGCTAGGGAGTTCTTATTCTGTCTGACAACTCTGCAATGGTGTCAAAGAGGACAAGGAGGAACTCAGTTTTACAGTGGTGATCTATCTCCAGTGGCAAGGAAGACCTAAATCCCTAGTTGCCTTATGGTGTGGGTCTGAAGTGGTGTTGTCCTCAACAATGCCATATACATGTTTGCCATATCCTGGGATGCCTCATCATACTGGTTGACTATTTGTCACAGAACAATCAACTACTAGTAGTTGAATGGTCTCTCCAACCCTTGGTTTTCACTCAGATCTGTACCCGATGGGACCAACTGTTATGAATATATCCAGGAGGGCTGACCGTAGTATTGAATAAATTGACTTGTAAACAATTTTAACATGTAGACTGGAAAATTCAAGGTTGTAAAACAAATGCAAAAATACAGCCACATTTTACTCAAATCAAAAATAAGCATTAGAAATGAACATTAAACATAAACTGATAGATATGAATTCTACTTTTTTTCCCTAAACAGTCAAAGACTGGGATTTGTTGCCACAAATATTAATCACAACTGCTGAATCCTCAGAAAACTATATTAAAAACTTGACAAAATTAGTACAGACACATTTTTCTAAAATAAGTTTGTAGTGTTGAGAGTGCATAGTACAAAAATATGATGTAGCACCAAACTAATCAATATAAAGAGATAAAAGGTAAATATGCCATCATTGTAAACAACCAGATTGTATGAATTTTTTGCATGATATTATGCTTTAAATTAATACAGAAATAGTTTGAGTGTTCCAAATCTTTTTCAAGAGTTTTAGTTTTAACAGCCTTTGTTTCTGCTGGATAATGTTTTGTTGGTGTTCATTGCAACATACTCCTTAGATTTCAATGTTAAATGATAATTTTCTTTATTACATAAATGATGATTTTGTGACAGTAATTCCTTTAGCCATAAAAAAGTAAGGGGTCTCTGAGTGGCTGAGTGGTCTAAAGCGCTGACCATTAGGATCACTGCCATCTCACCTCTGTCTGCATGAGTTTGGGCGGCTAACATGGGTAAGTGAGAAAGCCTGCCAGTAGCTTTTCATGGGTCGGTGGTTCTTCCCAGGGTTTTCCAGGGTTCTTCCTCCACCATTAATACTAGCCACCGTGTATAGCCTAACTTGTGCTGAGAAATGGCGTTAAACCCTATAATGACAACAACATAAAATATTAAGAGTTGCAATGTATAATAATTATGATTACAAATATTCTGTTACAGCATATTAGAAAACAATATTGTAACATGTACCACATTGCAGGGCCTTACATCAGATTTAAAGTTTGAGGTGTTTTGCCAAAGTAGACCAGGGGGGTTTGGGGGACTTTCCCCAATGGGAATACAGAATTTGTTTTTTTTTAAAGTAGCTGGGTGTGAAGTAAAAATAGCTAGGTAAATCACCCAACTCCTGGCTGATAAGGAAAGCTCTTCACACTGTCCCCAGTCCATGGAGCGATATAATGTGAGTGGATTTGATGTTGCATTTCATCCAAGAAAATGTGAATAGCTATGATTTATGTGTAAGAATAACAAAATGGAAGAAAAAAATTGCCAGTCATACATTTGTTGTATTAGATGATGTAATGGTGCAATTGATGATTCAGAAACATAAGATGGGAAAAAAATCCTTTTATTATGGATGTAACCAGGGACAAAAAAATTTAAATTACTCAAATTAAGAATATTAACTTAACAAAACTGCACAACAAGGATGTAGAAAAAAATTATGTTAACTTGAGTTTTTCATGATGATTTATCTAGTGAGTCATAATGTTTGGTGATAATGATTTTGTCCTCTTGTATCTACAACCAGTATTTATACAGTAATTACATATTGATCTTATGTACAATATAGTAGGTTCGATTTGTTCTTTCTTTGAAGTCTCTCTTTCACATTAATTGGATATTTCCAGTGAATTTGAAAATACTATAGGAAAAACCCCATGGATGTATTATGTTATATATATATTATTTAAGCCCCAACAGTTATTTTACATGGTGTCTATTAGGAAAAACTCCATTTAATGCCCCATACCAGTAATACCAGTATTTGGTTTTTCAAAAATGAAGTAACATGGGCAAATTAAAATATTTATGAAATCTTTGGAAAATCTTATCTAAAATGTAACTGTTATTTTATGACATGGATTTTGTCAGATATTTAAGATCTTGGATGAATGATGTACAGCAGTCATACATATTAATGAGAGTGTTTTTGCATCTGATAGTTTAAGTTTCTTGTGACTCAGGAAGCCATATTGTTATCACATTTTCAACCTTCAGATATAGGCTTATATTGGTGGCATTCTACAGTTTCATATTTTGCATAGGATTAGAATTTAATGAAAAATAATTCGCCATGATTTCCTCCTTGGTTATACTGGCTATTTAAAAAGGACCTTGTATATCTTAGGCATTGTTCAAAAAACCTTAAATTCCTTTATTTTGGTGTATGATTGATGGGTGTAGTATGTATTATAGAGAATACAGCTTGGCTCTATTCCAAATATGCACCTTTCAAAAAAGTGCTAGCTCCATTTGGTCATTTTCACTTCCTGAACTTCTAGAGATAAATTGTAAAAAAGAGAGCCAATAACTTTTTTTTACATTTAATATATCTGGTAATTCTTTCATTGTACTTTCAGAAGCTGGTATTATCATGTCTGGCAAAATTAATTTTCCCTATATTAATAGCTGCTAAGGATAGTGTACATTTGACAAATTCAGGCTGATTTTTGGAGCACAAGGTAGCAGTCATTTTAGTTAGCAGTGTGCTAAGATAATTTACAATTCCCAAAATATAATATCCAAAGGAATGTCAGTCACATTACATCAAAGTATCATAGAGGTATGCCAACATTCTCTCCTGTGCATGTTTTGGATGCAAACAATTACACCTTAATATAGTTGCTCTCCCAAATAATAACTGGTGAGCACCCCCATTATCAAGATATGCAGTGAATGCATTAATATGCAAGATATGCAGTGAATGCATTAATATGCAAGATATGCAGTGAATGCATTAATATGCAAGATATGCAGTGAATGCATTAATATGCAAGATATGCAGTGAATGCATTAATATGCAAGATATGCAGTGAATGCATTAATATGCAAGATATGCAGTGAATGCATTAATATGCAAGATATGCAGTGAATGCATTAATATGCAAGATCTGCAGTGAATACATTAATATGCAAGATCTGCAGTGAATGCATTAATGTGCAAGATCTGCAGTGAATACATTAATGTGCAAGATCAGCACATATTAAGTTGATTTATTAATGAGGTACTCTTGCATGCATTTGGCAGAGCTGTTACCACTCTCAAGACTTCCTGATCCAATTTTGATCAAACTTGGTAAATAAGTTTACTTCATCAAGATCTTGGATGAGTGCAATTAAGAGCAAGAGTGTTGCATCATATTATCATATTGCATCTGATCAACTGTGTCTATCAATACATTAAAAACCATTTCTAATTTTATTGTATCATTATGCATAGATTTAATCTTCAAGATGTATGTGATTTGTTATGAGCAAGATCTACAGTGTATGCATGTTAAAGAGATGATACTATCACTGTTGCAGACAGGTTCTATGATAAGTGAGATTTGTGCATATTAATGAATACCTTGCACCCGATTGGCAGTGATTGTTGTCCCATTAAGTCTAGACACTATTTCTCATCTAATTTTTAGAAAAAATTTAATTTGTTCAAATTATGAGCTGCTTGGATGACTGATTATGAGAAGGTAATGCAAATTTAATTAATCTTTTTATCTTTTTGAAAAAAAATTTATGACGATGTCATCAAAGAGATTATATAAATATAAATAATTGATTTTAAAAACACTTTTAAAAGATTATTTGCTTTATCATTCCAATGAAATGGGAGTTTAAATGCCTTTCCAAATTAGACACATAGGCAGTTGACCTGGTCTGACCTGGGTTTTTGTTGTTAAGAAATATCTTCCTTTTCATTATTTCTTTACAATACATATCTGAAACTTTTTAACTTGATCTAGTTACTGGATAAATGGATAAATGGAAAATTCCCCAACATAGTCCAGAGATACATGTGAATTTGAGCCTTGAAATTGGTTGACCAACTTCCTTAGGTTTAGATCATGTATGGGCTAACCAACTTGCACTTGTAGAGGAGAGGATAGAAAACTAAAATAAATTGTTGGTTTGTCAAAGCAGTCCCAGTCCCATAGTCACAATGCTGTATGAATAAAAGAATTTAAATCAGACTTAACAAATCCCAGTTTAAAATATTCTGATTTGAAATGTTAAATTATGTAATTGTTGAGCCTGCTTAGAATCTAAACTTTTGGTAATTCGTCCTTTAACATTAGTAATGTCATTAATTATGAAAGGTTTAAATTTGTGTCCATCTCTCTCAGTTAATTGTAAGCATTAGCTTCCCATTACATAATGTTAAGAATGGACCTTGTCAATAAGGTTGCTAGGTTTAAAGTCTTAGCAATGAAGAATTTGCCTTGTAGGATACCAGTTATGAGCTGGTACTAGAGAAGTCAACCAAAATTTTCAGCAAGCTATATGGAAACACTGTCAAAAAGTTTGCTTTCTTAATTTTCTGTTCATTTGCATTTTATAGATAGTCAAAGGAAATATTGTGATACTTTCCATTTATCCATCCATTCATTAATAAACTTGGCCTGAACCATGGTACATAGGTTGACATTGTGGTAGCCATCTACAACGAAGGTATATTGTTTTATAGCCTTTCACTTGTGTTGCATTTAGTAACATTAAAATTTTTTTTTTACATGTAGTTATTGCAGGGGGATAGATAATATACAGTATGAACAAGATTTGTGTTATGACCTCTGGATCACAGTCCAGAAAAAAGTGGGTGGTGGTGGATGGGTTTTAAAAGAAGCATAGTAATTTACCATAGAAGCAACTCTTTTTTTAATTCTTATAATCCTTAAACATTCCTACATTTTTATAAGACGTTAACCCTGCCCATGACTAAATTCTCACATAGCCAACAAAAAAACCATGTGACTGTTATCCAGTATGGCCACCAACAATGTCATGTTGAAAATGGTTTAAGTTTTTAGATCAATCATAATAAAGTTTGTGGAAGCAATACTTTGTGTACAGGTATGCATGTAATAATAACAAATATAATGCAGTCAAGATTTGTCAGTACAAGTAGAGATAAAGTAGTTAAAATTTTGAACTTTTTCTGGGAGCTTAACCTATTTTGTGTTTAAATCAAGTCTACCAGATCATGGCACATAAAATAAAAACATGATTTTGAATTAACAAACCTACTAACATGATCATGGTTGGAAAAACACAAATTCCCAGAAATGCATCAAGAAAGAAAATAGGACATGTTATAAGACAGTTGAGTATTTACATCATTTGAAAGAAAATTTTGAATTGGTAAAGTTTTAGGAGTAATGAGAATTTCTGGTTACATATAATAAAAAGGTTTTATTGCACAATTTATCCATTAGAGTATGACAGACACATTAAACTATCATCCTGTTGGTAAACCACAAAGCAGGATGTACAACAGGTAACTGGAAAATGATGTTTAAGGGCAGCTTTGGAAATGTCTCCAGAAACTGAAAACAACAGAAAAAATCATGGAATATTATGTTTTGAAATAAATTATTTTTGTACAAGATATTAGGCATTTTCTTTCAAAATAAAATGAATTAAAAAGAAATAAAAAAAAATATACAAAGCACAGTGGCATAGATAGATACATAGTGACAGACAACTTTTAATACTAAACTATATGTTTTGCTTTATGTCATTATGCAAATGATAAACAGTTCTATAGAGGCATTTTAATCCATAATTAATGTGAAGTTTTTGTTTTTATCATTCATATATATATATATATATATATATATATATATATATATATAGATATATATACACACATATATATATATAGATATATATATATATATATATATATATATATATATATATATATATATATATATATATATATATATACATAATTTATAAAATAAACAACACCAACATATAGAATGTGTGACCAGTTTCGCTTTATTGCTTCATCAGACACATATATATATATATATATATATATATATATACACACACACATTTTTAAGAAAACAAGAGGCTGCTAGATCAGATTAGTTATATAAATAATTTTTTTTAAATTCAGTATCAATTTTCATTGACTGTAGCTGTATGCAGTGATTCCTGTTTTAACTACAGATACCCTCCCCCAAAGAAAATGTAAAAAAAAACCCTCATTATCTAGTAAGTTGTAATGTGGCTTACATCTGAGATTTCTTGCAGGTTTTTGAGCCAGTCAGTGTCACACTGACAAAATTTTTATGGTTTTGTGTTTGTTCATTTTGGCAACATTTCTAATATATTATTACATGTAGCTATATCACACTGAAGGAAATGGGAACTAAATGCCTTTTCCAAGACAAACTGAGTCAGCCAATCTTGGCTGCCTTAGAGGGTATTAAACCTGCAACCCATAGATTATGAATTATATGCTCTACCAATGTAGCTACTGCAGTTTCCAAATAAATATTGATACTGTATTTATGGCACATTAGTATTAGGTCTTTCTAACTGAAGATGTATATTATTTAAATAAACTTTATCCTATCTGATATATGCCATAATCACATAAAGAATCCATGCACAACTTTATCATATATGATATATGCATTAGTCACATAATGAATCCTCATTAAAAATGGCTGACAAAAATAAAATTTATTCAATTGGTGTCTTTTTGAAATCTTTGTGGCCTTATTGGAGGCTGTTATAGTCATAATTATAGTTTCAATAATTTGTCACACCTTAAATATGATTCTGGGAGAAAAACCTTGTTACTCAAATTAATAATTTTGAAGACAAATACCTCAGTGTATCCTAAGCTCTTACATGATTGACCATTTCATATGCAATTTATGCAAGAAGTTGAATAAATAGTGCATATCCTGAACTTCTTTGATCAAGTGCATATTGTTGTGTTTAAAAAAATTAAAAAATGTAATGACTTTTGAACACAGGTTTGATGCCACCATATTTTCCAGACTTTTTCACCAGTCTGTGACAATGTTGTGTGGTATTACTGAGTGTTTTGACATGATATGACATACAGTCATTATGACATGACATAAAATGGATAAAGATGTATGCTGTTTGATAAATCTTAACATTAAAAGCAGTTTAATCTCATCAAAATAATTAAATATTCTATAAATCTGGCATGCCTGCATTGTAGTTTGTAAGACAGGCTCATGATCAACATGTTTCTTGTATAACTAGTGTTCCCTCAATATAATGCTGCTGACAGGATCCATTAAAGAGTCACATGTTGTGAGGTCACCTTTTACTGAGGTATGTTCTGACAAGACTTTTATAAAGTGCATAAAACACTAAAGAAGGTATTGAACAATGTAAAACCACAGCATATTTTATTCTTAACAGCAAAGAACTAAACTCTATTGAAATTAATTAGGTACATTAGTACAATATAACAATATTTAGCCCATTTGTATGAGATCCAATATGATTTCAAACCTTATATTAAGTTTATTAGTTAGAGCTGTGCATTACAAAACATTTTGTACCATAAACCTACTTCAATACATGTCATGGTACATGTACATGACAATTATATTAAGAACCAAAATTCAATGTTCTGTGGCAGGGCCTGACACTTTTTAGTTTAATTTCAGTCAGTTGTTAGATAGAAAAATGTCTTCCTCTTATTTATATCAAAAATATTATATTATATCCTTGATATTATTTGGGAAAAAAAATATCTTGAGATAAAAGAAAATATTTAAACTCAAAAGAAAATACAGTTGCCCCTAAATTAAATAACCAGTACCTTCTAGTAGATGAAATTGCTGTGTATGTTAATTATTGTATAAGTTGTAATCTAAAAGCCATTAACTAAAGTGGGACAAAGCTATAACTGATAACATGAAATATATCATGCTGACCTTACAGAGCATATTGTTAAAAATGGGAAGTGTTGATATTGAGGTCTGCAATTGTCTAGCTAGACTGTTGATATTAGGCAGAGAAACGTTGAGTGGGATGCCATCACACTGTCATAGATATTTACTAGAGATGGCCAGTAAACATAAAACATAAATTGAGAAAATATGTAGTGGACTTGAGAAATTATGTAGTCAGACAAAAAACAAATGCACATCTGAAAATCGTAGGACAATTCAGATCTTACAGAAGAATACATATTCCTAACACATTCACACATAAAACTTGATATGTGGGGGTTGTTATTTGTTTGTTTGTTTTCCTTAATCAAAATGTATCCAAATGTTGGACTTGGCCGAAATTTGTTTAACAACATTCCATACAGACACTATGATTTTTATAAGTGGCATATGTTAAACATATGATTAAAGGATCATAAATATAATTATATTTGTGATCTTCATCATTAATTTGTGACACATACAACCATTTTTTAAAATTATTTTGTGATGAATAATGAAAACATGCTGTTAGTATCAATAAGTCATATGCATGATTCCTTGTTAATTTACTGACAGAAACTACTGATATACAGGTACAGTGAAAAAGTACTGTGGTACTTACCAGCAAAGCAAAATGCCACAGTAAATTGGTATAATGGTAATACCATGTACCTCTAGTAGTGGTATACTTTGAGAGGAACCATTTGATATAATTTCCAATACTCTTCACATCTCCTCACATTCATGTCTTGCTCTTTAATAATATATTTTTTTTAAAAAAATAACATTTGTTACAAAATTAATCATCATGGATGCTTTTTTAGAGCAGAATGGCATATGAGATGTCTAATGACTGTCAACCTGTTGGGACATGTTTGTTAATGCTACTTCTGCAAAATTACTTGGAAAATTGCCTTAAAACTTTACATACTCATCCCAAGGTCTGCTTTGTCCTAAATGATGATATTGTACCACTCCACCACAGTGGCCATCTTAAAAATTGTATCACTATTCCTCCTGAATGGATAGTCAGTCATATTAACATAGAACTTTCACTAAAATCTATATGACATCCTAAAAGGAAATATCACAGAACTGAGGTAGATCTTGTAAATCTTCTTATTATCTGAATGGATGGCCATATTGACTTGTGGTTTTCATAAAAGAAACTAGGTTGGTTCTAAGTGAAAATGGTGCCAGTCTTATGCAGTGATAGTCTAAATGGAATTCTTGTTAATGCTACTTGTCCTGAATGGGTTTTGTTTGCAAAGGCCTTCTTTTGTTGTTAGTGCTACTAATTCTGAATTAGTTTGTTGCAAAGGCCTTCTAATAATGTCTAGTTGGTCTGAAATGAAAATAGTGCCAATCTTGTCTAATATAGTTGCCACAGCAGGTAATTTAAAAATCTTTGTTATCTGCAAAGAATACCAAAGATGGTTTCAACTCTGAGTAGTTAAAAAAAAAGTTTTATTTTAGATTTCTGAACAGTCTTTTTAACTAATAGGTGTTAGTCAAAGGGATCTCATTTTTATTAACAGGTTACTCTTTACCTCTATTTCAGGAGAGCTGAAGGGAGAGTTGGAATCTGAAATAACTAGTCAATCAAAGTCGAGCAGGAGCTTGCAGAAAGCTATGCCTGAGCCTGACCCAGATCTTGAAGTCGGTTCAATGGTAGAGGTCATGTCAGACACTCCATTATATGGTTTGATCAGATGGATTGGAAATCTGCCTGATCAAAAAGAGCCAAAGAAACTTATAGCTGGTTTAGAAATGGTAAGACACACTGCAGTTAGTGCTACTTTTTTGGTTTAATAAATAATTTTCAGTGTTGTTTTTCACAATATTTGAAATTCACAAATATACAAGTACAAATTGCACTCAAATTTGACTTACTCCTATAACCGTTCCTCTGTGAATGCAGGAAAAATTGCAGACTTGGAATATTGAAAATTGGTTTTAATCAATTAAAGAAACAACAAGAATACTATAAATTACAATATTTTAGTCATTGAATTTTAAAAATTGTTCAATATGGGTAAATTTGTGGCATACAGTTTTGGTTATTTTACAGTGGAAAGATTTAACATTTATTAGAATATATGCTAAAGCAACATCCATGTATAAAATGGCACTTGTAAACAGTGTTTATCATGATCTAATTCCAATTAAAAATATCTAGAACTCTCTGTCATTGTTGTCTCTACTCTACTGGTCATAGGTTAGATGGCTTAATTTCTTTTGTTAATTTTTTAACATCATTTGTCCATGGCACAAGTTTCTTATCACTACTTATCATACACTACTTGGAGGATTGGCATGAATTTTATACACACATTCAACCCAGTATCTGGTTGGTTGGTTGTAAATGAAAATGGTGCAGATCTAATTTCTAATATGACCACCATGGCAACCATTATAACTAAAACTTGTTTTTGCTTCTTCTCCTTATGAGATTTTCAACAGAACACTTGTGATATTGTGTTGGTCCTAAATGAAATGGTTTCACTTGGACTTCCACAATGGCCATCATAGTAGCCATCTTGATAATATTGTTACTGTACTCAATGAATGGATATATCAACATGAGTGATAATATTGTTACTGTACTCAATGAATGGATATATCAACATGAGTGATAATCTTGTTACTGTACTCAATGAATGGATATATCAACATGAGCGATAATCTTGTTACTGTACTCAATGAATGGATATATCAACATGAGTGATAATCTTGTTACTGTACTCAATGAATGGATATATCAACATGAGTGATAATATTGTTACTGTACTCAATGAATGGATATATCAACATGAGCGATAATCTTGTTACTGTACTCAATGAATGGATATATCAACATGAGCGATAATCTTGTTACTGTACTCAATAAATGGATATATCAACATGAGTGATAATCTTGTTACTGTACTCAATGAATGGATATATCAACATGAGTGATAATCTTGTTACTGTACTCAATGAATGGATATATCAACATGAGTGATAATCTTGTTACTGTACTCAATGAATGGATATATCAACATGAGTGATAATCTTGTTACTGTACTCAATGAATGGATATATCAACATGAGTGATAATCTTGTTACTGTACTCAATGAATGGATATATCAACATGAGTGATAATCTTGTTACTGTACTCAATGAATGGATATATCAACATGAGGTTTATAATGAAATAAGGCTGGTGATGTCTAGTTGGTCCTAAATGATATAGTGCCAATCTGACAACCAAAATGGCCACCATGGCAGTCATATTGAAAATCTTGTTATTGCTGCTGTTTCTGAACAGAAAGTCATATCAACATGCATGAGGTTTTCACTGGAAGACTTTTTATGGTGTCTCATTGGTCACAAATAAAAATCATTAGAGCTGTCATAGTGGTATTCTTCAAAATCTTATTGCCTCTCCTCCTAATTGTCTTTTGTAGCCTCCAATGCAGCTATCTTAAAAATCTTTTTATTGCTGTTCCTTCTAAATTGAAATTCACTTGAATAATTATGATATCTTGTTGGTCCTGAATGAAAATACATGTAGTGTGTAAATTTGACCTCATTTATGACTGTCATAATGAATATATTGAAAAACATGTTACTAATTTTCTTGAACTGTTCATCAAATCGATATGGTGTTTTTGCCAGTAGTTTTTTGATGGCACAAGATTTTCAATAGTACAAATCATTTTGAATACCAAGTACATTTGTTTAAGCTAATGTGAAAGGAAAATATTCAAGGTGAACATAAACTCAGGAAGAATGTTTTACCTATATTCAAACACTGGCTGCCAGACCTGAAAATTGTAGCAAGTACTCGTATTATAACATAGATTACCTGAAGATCTTAGACAGCAATGGAAACAATTGATGTGCTTCACAACTCTTGTTTTTTGACTGTGATACATCCCAGGACTTGATGCCAATAATTCATTTGCTGAGTAATGTGGATTAATTAATGTGATACCAGGTTTTCAGCTTGTAAAGCATGGCATATAATAAATGTTTTATTTTGAGGATCACCAGATGTGGTTGTTTTTTTGAGATGGTATGGTGGTCTATATCATTTTGAACAGAAAAGTTTGCCAAAAGAAAAATCAGATTTGCTGCTGTTGTCAACTGAATTAGACTGGAAAGCCACTGCTGACCACAAGTATGGTGAAATTCAACATGACTGATTATATTTTTAAGGAATAAACTTGTTGAAAATATAATTCTGAGAAGGATGAAAATATTAATTAAAACATTTTTAGATCAAATTAAATGATTGATGATAATGATGGCAAGGGAAATTCCACAGAGCCACCCTTTTCTGGTTAACCAAATAAACATGTCAGTAATTTTTATGGGACCAACCTAGATATTATCTCACCTGCCTGGATAGTAATACTGAGTTGTCGGAACATAAGTTGAACTTTTGTTTGTTCATTTTATAATTTGAATATGGGACCTTACAAATAAGAGGCAACCAAGAAGTTGTAAGAATTTTGCATATATTTATTTTGAAATTACATTGAAACTCTTCTGGGTCATTAATTTTTGTATTAAAAAAACATTGAAGTTCTTTTTATGTGCATTGTAACATATCACTTGTGTTCTTAAAGTAACATGTCATACTGTAAAGAATAAAATCACTATAAACTTATTTTTTGTTATAATCATTATTAATTTATAACTCAAATACATATTAAGTGTTATTTTGAGGTAGTGCAAGTAAATTCTAACATTGATGGCAAACTTTCAAAAATAGCTTAAGATGAATGAAGACTTGGACTTAAATTTGGGGTCTCATTTAATTTTATGCATTTCAGTTTTTTTTATCAGGACATGGTCTACATTTGTACAGTACAGTTTATGCTGTAACACTATACAATTTCATAGCTAATAGTAATCTTGAGTTTTGGATTGAGACTCCAAATTTTTGATCTGGATTATAACTTTTTCCAGGTTAGGAGTCCTGGACTCTAACTTTTGAAATTCAAATGGTAATCCTTGTGAAACTTAGACTTCTGAAACTGGCAGCACAGATGTGTCAGTATCATAACTCTTAACTTAGAGACAACCGTGTTTCACCTAGGGATCCCAAGAGCTTGGAACACTGTCCTCCTGTCTTCATAATTTGGGGAACATTCAAAATTTCAAAGGGTCAAATGAAAATCATTACTATTTCTTAACGTACTAGTATTGATACATAATAAAACCCAGAGATAATCCTATATGCTTTGACAGTTTTGCCACCTCATCTTTGCCATCTGCATTCACTATCAATTTTTTTTCTATGAACATTTAAATTCTTCTGTTGAATGTCTTATCAGGTACTCAAATGATCCATAGTACATCACGTTTGAATACCTGGTTGACCTGAAAATGGCTCCACTATTTAACTTTACATTTTGGATCTTGCTCTCATTTAACTTTGACTCATTATATGCCAGCATGTATTATACCAGTTCTCATTATTATGGGACATAAGGACATAAAATTGTGGGAAAACAAAACAAAACTCTGTGCTCAAGGTGCAATTCTGGTCCTGTAAAAGATAATAAAGTATACAGTGATTTCTTCAAACAAGACTGAGTACATTGTTAAATCATAATTAAATATTGATCTATAAAATAATAGCTCAATTTACTTTCCTTAATGTTTTAAGTGCATGTGAAATTTTTTTTGTAGTGCAGCCAGATTTTATGCCACAGGTGTACCTATCACTGAGGCAAAAATTTTAATTTCAGACACTGGTTTGTCATAATTTATTTATTGGTGACTTTACTTTTTTAATCAAGACATGCATGTTTTCTTTTAGTAATTGGATTGTGTTAAGATTAAGATTATATTATGATTATTATAAGTTATTTGTTTGTTATGATGCTGATGTATTTTGCACAGACTAGTTGCTTTTGAATACAAACAGCTGCTACCACTTTGATTTTTTAAAAATTGTAAATTGTATTTGTTAACTTTGGCAGAATTATACCATCCTTTTTAATGTATTAATTTTAAAAACTGATTATTAGCATACATATAACTATTTTTCATAGGAAGAAGAGATATCTGCAGGGACAGATGGTACATTTTCAAAACATCGACTTTTCACCTGTCCTCCTAAAAAGGCATTTTTTGTCCCATTATACAAATGTCGGAAAGATAAACGGTTTCTAGAAAACTTAAGAAGAAGCCGGTCTGTTGGGAGTACAAATTTTGGTAGCATAGAAACACCTGATGTTCATGGTACAGTTTCACCACCAGACTCTTTAGAAAGCATGAATATGATCTGTGGAAAAAATAAAGGAATTCAAGGTCACCATAATTCGTGCTATATGGATGCAACACTCCTCTCGATGTTCTATTTCACAACAGTATTTGATTCTGTTCTGCATCGGCCTCTGGAGAAGCACGAGGAAGTCAGGAGTGTTCTTAAAGAAGGGATTGTAAATCCATTAAGAAAGTAAGTCAAATTCATAGTTTAAATTAATATTTCTCTGATCTGTGATTCTTCAGACTTCTAAAAATCATCTCAGATTGAGACAGTTCACAGTTAATGGCACTGAGATACAAAATTGCTTTTCTTGTCCTTTTGTTAAGATCATTCAGGCTAACTTAACATTATAAACAATAGATTTTTCTGTAATTAAATTACACATTACATTTTAAACATGGCTGTTGAAAATTTGGAAGCTTATTCTACAAAGTACGAGTTGACATCTAAGTGATTAAGGATTATGTTTTGTATGCCATTATATTGGGGAAAATAGAACACATTCCAAAACACATATTGCAAGTAAAACCAAAAAGGGGGTGGGGTGGGATTGGAAGCACACCTATTCAAAGAATTTTATTTTTTATATTTAAAATGATAAAAGAACATACTGCATGTATAACAAAGAAGATGATTTAGGTGTGCGTACGCCAAATTTTTGAGCATCAGAAAATCCAGATCATTATGAGATGTGAAGTGTTGTCTTCATCCAAATTTTTGATACTGATGAGATGTGATTTTGCAATAAAAATCACTTTACTGTGATAATAGTATTTTGTATATGCTTATCAATTTTGAGATAATTATAATATTTATAATTTCAAATTTATTAGGCAGGAAACTAACTAATGTTACCAACTACACCACTCCCTCGATAACTCGCGCCCGGATAACTCGCGAACCCGCATGGCTCCCGATTTTTTTCAAAAAAAATATATTTTAAAATGTGTTGAACAGTGAAAAATGTGATAAGAAATGGTAAATTGGTAAATTAAACCTTGATATATAACTCGTTTTTATCATCGAAAATGGTGATTATTGCCCGTAAAGATAGAGAATCCATAGACACTAATTAAATATCTGGCTAGGTGAAATTCACATTATAATCCTTTAATTTTGTCTCCACTTTATAATGGCAACTTACCTATTCTCTTATATGAAAGCATGAAAAGAGTCAGTCAACCGTCACATCGAAACCCAAGAGTACTTCTGTGAGAACCTAATTACATGCCGGCTTTGTTTGGATCAAGAGCATGGGAAGTGTTTGTTACAATAAAAGAATCAATTAAAAGATAACGGTGTTGTTTTAGCACTTTGAATAGGTATTTTGCATCAAATCAAACCAGGTAAGTACAATAAAAGAAAGTTCAAAGGCATGCCAATAGGAGCATACGTTCTCGTATTCGTTACCGTTATCAAATTTAATTTTACTTCACCAATCGAAAATGTTTTCACATTTTATGTATTAACATCATTAAAGTATATAATATCTGTAATGTATCTAGGGCTGTCATCGGGTAAACCGGTATAGAAAAACCATGATATTGAAATGTAAACGCTGGTACCTATAAAAAAATAAATAAAAAAAAATTTAAAAAATCGCCACACTCGCCAACCCCTTCAAACAGGTGTGACAGCTATGGCTATAATTAGAAACCAGATCGATGCTTAATATAAATAAACAATACGTCAGACCGTCTGTTTTGATTAATAAAATTCCTTGGTGTTGTGCCACCGGACCAACCGTTATCCCCGAGGCATTATATTCCAAGGTTAAAACATTTGTTCTACGGGTAATAAACCTCTCTGTAGACGATAACTATTGAATGTGGGTGCTAAATGATAGGTACCTTGCGGGCTCTTTTAAAGAAATCCAGACAGATTCCTTTGATTTCCGAACAAACATGTCAAAGAAATCCCACAAAGTATATTATGAACAATCATCACCTAGACACCTTGAAATCTTCATAACGCATCTAAGTAATCTTTGCTCGTTGTTTTTTTAGTCGACTAGCTCTGCGAATTTCGAAAGTTAGCCATCGTACATGTACCGATATTTCTATTTGCAATACTACTACGTTTTTACCAATAACTATCTTAAGACTAATAATTCCAAAATAATAACATTTATGCGACTGCGTGGTCACATGGTATAACTGGGGCATGCATGCGTGGGTGATTCAAATCTGCGGTCAAAACGTGAAGTTGTACATGTGCTAAGCGAATGAAAACCACGTGAAATGTTTTGATGATCAATATACTGCAAGTTATCCTGAAATTAATGTTACTATGAGGAAAAAATAATATATACCGATATGAAGAGATATTTATTCACTGTTAATCTTAGCACGTTTATTAATTGAGTATTCAACACTGTAACATGCCAAGCCAACCCCACCCCCTTTTGCCTATACGTTGATCCCTTTGTTAGTTTTGTTGTTTGTTATAGGTCCCTTGATAACTTGCGCCCTCGCTTATATCGCGGTCGATGTTTTTGGACCCCGATGTCCGTGAGTTATCGAGGGAGTGGTGTATAAACAATCATAGTTGTGTGTTGCTGTATATACTGTATAGTTTTCCGAATGTGATCTTGTTCCAGATGAACCTTTTGGCTATATTATCTAATTGTACAAAAATGAATGACATTCTATTGTTGTATTGACAAAATCAAGGTTTGGACCTTTCAGATATTCTACATACAATGCAAGATTGATAATTTTGTGTACTGCTAGTATTGGCATTCCATTGTTAGAGGCACTGCTATTGTCAAGAACCTCCATTTTTCATATGCAACCCATGTGCCAACAACATGGCAGATAAATATGTTGATAAACTGTTTTGGCATTACTGGATACAAGCAGTTTAATTGAGTATTCAAAATTGGCATCCATGAAAAAATCTGAAATCTGTTTTCAACCAGTTCAAATCAATTATTGATTATTTATGATGCACCAATCTTAGATCTTTAAATATCAACCAATTCCCACAATAATTGGACAAGCTACATTTGTTGGACTGTGAAGGACACAACATTTTACTTTGTCATTTTGCACAGACAGTCATGACATTGAGATGTGACCACTGGAGGCTTTTTTGTAGAGAAACAAAAAATATAATGTAGCATTCATAGCATATATTATTAAGTAAACAAGGCACAGTTTGCTTGCACATACTAAATAATGCACAGATTTGTTTAGAGTGTGTTTAGTATGTCTGAAGGTAATTGAAACAGTTTTTGTTTCATGTATTCATGTGTAACACATGGGAAATTTAAAAATTCTAAAATCTCCCAAGTGTAACAATCAGTTATAAAAAACATATTGAGATCTACAATGTGTAATAATAATAATAATGAAAACTTTGTATAGCACCTATATTTTAGAAGCTCTAAGCACTTTACAACATTTGACAGTACTTAAAAACATATATAATGATATGATTACAAAAATGTAAACAAACACCATGAAATTAAAATATTTAAGGAAATGAAACATTATTAGGTCTTAAATCTGTCCTGCTGTCAAAAAAGGTGAGTTTTAAGAGCACTCTTGAATGAGATCACTGTGTCTTTGTGTCTAAGTTCAGTGGGCAATTTGTTCCATGTTGCTGGACCCTGGTATGCAAAAGAACATTGTCCATGACTTCAACTTCATCATGGGAGTAATGAGAATACAAGTGTTGGAAGAGGAGCTTAAGTATCTTGCATGTTTGTACACATGGGTGAGGTCAGATAGGTATTCTGAACTGGAGCCCGTTAGTGGAACATATGACGGAACAAATTTTGTGTTTTATTCTGGTGGATAGCCAGTGTTGGGTACAGAGTAGAGGACAGGCAGGCTCTAATTGTGGTACTCAAAGGATGATTTGAGCAGCTGTATTTTGAGCTTTTTGAAGTCTCTGGAGTAGGTATTGAGATGAACCAGACAGAATTGAGTTACAATAGTCCCGTCTTGAAAGTACTAAAGAATACACAAGTGTTTTAGTGGCATCAAATGAAAGATACTTGTAAATGGTGCTGATGTGTCTCAGCTCAAGATATGTAGCCTTGCATATGTTCATAACATGTTAGTGCAATGAGAGAGAACTGTCAAAAGTAACAACTAGGTTTCATACTGGCTGTGTGAATCTGATGTTGGTGTTGCTGATATTTATTGTTTGAGGTAAAGGATGTGAACAAGAAAGTCTTTGTGTTGTAATCAGAATGGCTTCAGTTTTATCATCATTTGTCTGCAGCTTGTTACATATCATCCATGTTTTCACATTGGAAATGCACCTCTCTACACCTTGGATGGTAGCATCAACTTCATTTGGGTGATTAGTTTGTATATTTGGGTGTTGTAAGCATACAATTGGTGAGACACTGGATGATGAGAGTAGTATACACTTGAGAGTAGCCGAGTGTAGAGAATGAAGAGAACAGGTCCAAAAACAGAACCCTGTGAACTCCACAGCATAGATTGACTGGGCTGTTTTCCATTGTGGACACAATTTGTGTCCTGTTGACCAAGTAGGACTTGAACCATAGTAAAAATGCATCGTGAATGTCAAATACATGCTGGAGATGGTGAAGTAATATATCATGGTCTGTTGTGTCACATGTTGCAGACAAGTCATTTGGTGAGGAGAGAGCAGAGAGAAGGTCATTAACTTCTTTCAGAAGAGTAGCTTCAGTACTGTGGCAAGGTCAATATGCAGACTGTACATTGCTAAAAAAAACTGTTTGAATTCAGATTAGATAGAAGCTAGGATAGAGCAAATTTTTCTAAGATTTTTTACATGAATGGGAGAATAGAAACTGGGCAGTAGTTCTTTAAATCATGATGGTCAAGTGTTGGTTTTTTCAGCGGAGGCTTTGCAATGGCAGCTTTAAAAAAATGATTGGAATTCCATGGATGAGAGAGAAGTATTAATAACATCAGTTAGTGAAGTCAATATTGGATATAAGCACTCAGGCAGCCGTGATGTCGGAATTGGACCAAGTTCACATGACTGGTGTGCTCTTCATCATGATTGTCCATATTAAATCCATTGAGAAAGGTTCAAATACTGTTAATGGTTGCCACTGAAATTCTGTATCGCTACTGTATAGTGATGACAAGTTAACTGTAATTGTATTGTCAGACTTATTTCTAATGGTTTGTACTTTGTCATGAAAGAAATTTGCAAACAGGTTTGGAAGGTCGACTGGAGAGAAGGTAGTTGGAAGTGGTGTACATTTGTTCCTTGACATTAGTTTGTTAGTAATCTCAAATAGCTCTTTGCAGCTGGAACTTTCCATGATTTTAGTACTGTAGTGGGATGATTTCGCTGCCTGGACAATGTTTGTGACATTCTTCTTAGCGGCATCAAAAATCTGCTTATGAATAGTGAGTTTGGTGGAAAAGACAAAACCTCTCAGCTTTATGGCCATCTCATTTAATAGTGCGAAGCTCGTCCCTAACACTGCTATATCATGGAGAACTTTTGAATTGATACTCTGCACTTGGTTTCTGGGGCATGTTTTTCAAGCAATGAATGCAGGCAATTATCAATTTGTTCTGCTGTAGGAGGTAAGCAAGTTGTTAGGTTTGCTTGGATGTCATGCATTAGTATGGTTCTGTTTATCATAACGGTTTGGTCTTAATAGCAAATTAAGGAGGAGGGTTAGATACGTCAAGATGGCATACAATGCAGAGTTGATCTGATGCAAATTTGTAGGACACCAGGGCGGACTATAGATTATCATCAAGTTTATGAATGACCATGTCTAACTGACTGTTTGAGGTTGAAAATGTGAATGGAATCTAGGAGTTTTGATGTGTACGGGTTTCAGGACAGTCAGAGTGAAAGTTGAAATCTTCAAGAATAATCAGGTTGCCACCTATCAAATTTCCATACTCCAGGAGATCCGGAAACTGCTCCAAAAAGAGAGATTCTGTCAGCTTGTTTTTTTTTTTCAACTAGGAGGAGGGTGGTAGAGGCAGAAAACAAATGGACAAACTGTTGTTTCAGTGCAAGTGTGGTTTGGACTGGTTTAAAAGATATTTGGCAGAAATTGAAGGTTGTAGTGTGGTTAACATGGTTGATCATGGAGTTCTTAGTGATTACAACAATTCCACTTTCACGAGAGTGACAGGGAAACAAACTGATGGAGTAACCATTGGGTGTTAGATCTGCACACGGGTTGATTGCCTATTTTTAGCCATGTTTCTGTGAGGAAAAAATATCAGTATTCTGATTGCGAATAAAATTAACTATTGCTGTGTACTTTTGTGGTGGTCCTACTGATTGGGCATTGAATAATGCAATGCCACACAACAACATACTCAGATTTGCCATGTGTGATTATTATATGACCTTTAATTTTGCTGTCTTCTGATAAGGAAAGGGCAGATCTGGTTTTGGTCATTTGTTTATTCTGTTATTTTTGTATTATTAAAATTGATTCCAGTTCTTTATTTAACAAGTTACCAGGCATATTTCTGGAAATTTTCATGTCTGGTATGCTGGGTCTTTGATCATGCTGAATACATTGTAGTTTTTCATTTTCCAAGATGCGCTAATTGAGAATATACAATCCACATACTAGTTTTAAAATATTTTAAAATATTTTTTTTAAAAAAAGGGTCTACATACAAATCCAAATATTTTAAAACCTGTTACAGGAAACATAATTTTTTTTTTTTACTTGGTCATTTACAAATTTCATCAACTGTTGTATTAGCATCATTAAAGTAAAATAATGTTAGGAAATTAAGTGTTATAAAATAATACTAGACCTTTGAGTATGGTTGCTATAAGGATTTATCAGCCTTTGAAAAGGATATTACCCTCAGCCATGGCTTGATTTCAGTTCCTGTAGGCATTTATCATCCTCAGAAAAAAGATATTACCTTAGGCCAGACTTAGTTTCAGTTGCTACAGAGATTTATCAAAAAAAAAGATATTACCTTCATCCATGACTTGATTTCAATTGCTATAGGCATTTATCATCCTCAGAAAAAAAGATATTACCCTCAGCCTTGATTCAGTTTACTGTTTACTACCCTCAGCCATGACTCGATTTCACTTGCTATAGGCATTTATCAACCTCAGGAAAAAGATATTACCATCAGCCATGACTTGATTTCAGTTGCTATAAAAGGATTTATCACCTCAGAAAAAGATATTACCTTCAGACATGATTTCAGTTGCTACAAGTATTAATTAAAACCAGATGAAAAAAATTACCTTCAACCATGAGTTAATTTCTATTGCTCCAATTATTTATCAACCTGCGAAAAAATGTATTACATACATGGCTTATTGTCAGTTGCTGTACGGATTTATCAACTGCAGAACAAATATATTACACTCGGCTATGACTTATTTTCAGTTGCTACAAGTATTTATCAGCATCAGAAAAAGATATTACTCTCAATCATGCCTTGGTTTCAGTTGCTACAAGAGTTTATCAACCTGAGAAAAAAATATTACCCTCAGCCATGGCCTGATTGCAGTTGCTATAAGTATTTATTAACTACAGAAAAAAATATATTATCAGCCATTGCCTTGGTTTCAGTTGCTGCAAGAGTTTATCAACCTGAGAAAAAATGATTATATAGCACCATGACTTGATTTCAGCTTCTACAATTATTTATCACCCTCAAAATAAAGATATGCCACTCAAACCATGATTTTTTTTCAGTTGCTGCAAGAATTTATCAAACTGAGAAAAAATATATTACCATCAGCCATGGCTTGATTAGTTGTTACAGTGTAATGTTGTTGTTGTTATAGGGTTTAGCACCATTTTTCAGCACATGATAGGCTATACATGGCAGCCAGTATTAATGGTGGAGAAAGAACCCAGGAAAACCATGGAAGAAACAACCGACCCACGAGAAGCTACTGGCAAGCTTTCTCACATACCCACATTGGCTGAATCTGAGACTCTAACCCATGCAGACAGAGGTGAGATGGCAGTGATCCGTAAGGAAGAGCGCTTAAGATTACTTGGCAACTTGGGGCCCCACCTACAGTTTAAGGATTTATCAACCTAAGAAAAAAAGATTATCTTCAGCTATGGCTTGATTTCAGTTGCAATAAGCATTTATCAGCCTGTGAACATAAATATTACTCTCAGCTCATGACTTGATCTGATTTGGTACATGGGTTTATCTGAGTGAGCAAAAAAATACTTCCCTCACTTTTACTTGATTTAAATTCCTAAAAGTATTTACTAACTTCAGAAAAATGGTTTTCCCAGAAGTTACATTCTAGAAGGTTGATATATCATGTGATAGTATATTAACCAGTAGATTAGGGTCTACACAGCTGTTGTACTGATGATTTTTTTAAATGCAAACAGACCCTGTGCAACAAGCAGATCAGGTATTGACAGATATTGTATGTGTCTGTAAATACTGAATTTGCTGATTTCACATTATACTTGCAGCTGGATAAATATGGTAATCCAACTCCTGATGATTGCTCTGAAATTCAAATTGTAAGGCTTTAGTAATCAAACAACAAGTGTCACTTTTCAACCAACAATATCTTTTGTACAAAGGGTTCATTGTTTATAGTGAGGAAACAAACAGTTATAAATCTTTTATAAAATAGAGTATGAGTAATTTGTGTTGATAAAATCAGTTTTAGACATGGGTCAAGTATTGCACTTTCATGTCCCAAAACAGTTTTTTTTTATATTGATAGACTGATATGGTTCAATATAGTTCCCATTAAAAGTTAAGTGTGGAGGTTTCTTACTAAACTGGTTTTGAATCATCAATGCATGTTAATTCTATTTTAGTTGTTCATATTAGATTAGATTGAATAGTTTCAATTTGAAAGTGAAACTCTCACAAAAGATGGCACAGGCATTACATGTGGATGATGTTTGCAGAAGTGGGGCATGACCAGAGCAAAGGATCTCACTATTGAAGAGATTTTAGTCTAGGCTATTTCCTAGATTATAATATCTATATTAGTGAGGTCAAGTAGATAGCACATTGTTCTTATGGAAGTTTGCAAAATGACCATTGTTTTTGTGGAAGTTTGCAAAATGACCATTGTTCTTGTGGAAGTTTGCGAATGACCATTGTTGCTGTGGAAGTTTGCAAAATGGCCATTGTTGCTATTGATATTTAACAACTCTACACTACTAAGACTTATACATACATCTAGTACAAGTGTTGATAGAAAGAAAAAGAAAATGAAAATTTTTAGTATTATCAGTGAAATCTCAGGGTGGTTGGAGGATTTATTTTCTAAATGTTGCATTGTAAAAGTCCCAAGGAGAAAATAAATACATCATGTATTGATTTTTGATCGATGTTACTGATAATAACCCTTAAGAATTAAAATGCAATTCTTGCATATGGTAAATACCCAACCTCTCACCCTTTATTGCCTCATGCCTTTTGCTATGATCTATCTGACAAATGCATTTTCAGTTTTTATTCTTCCTTCATTTAACTGTAAAGCAAAGGGTACTGTGAAGATTACAACTGCTGTACTGCTTGATAGGAACACCTGTTTATCAATATTCTTTGTCTGCTCTCTAAGTTTTCTATATGATGATTATGTACATTTTATGTTTGAATCTTTGATTCCACATGTTGATAGACTTTTTTTAATAAGTGTGCATTAATATATATATCACTTTATAATATTTTCTCATCTGACATTATAATTAGTAGATACACATTTTCTTACTTCCAGAAAATATTTAAGAAGAGAAAATAGTTTTCTTTTTCTTCTGTTTTTGATCACATTTTTGTGACCACAGGATGACCACAGGATGCAAAGCAAATGTTATTTTCAAAATCTTGCCTACTATTCAATTTTTAATTTAGTTTTGAAACATGATTATTAAACAAAATTAAATGCACAAATATCATAAAGTTAAAAATGTACTTAATTTATATATAATAAAATAATGCTTTATATTTGAATGGCAGTTAGTTTTTATCTCTATTGGTCAATGACCGATTGAGCTTATGGAATCATCAGGTGTCCATCATTTAATCACCTGTACAATACATTGTCCCTCTGTTAATGCAAGGTGTTGGCACTGCTTCTCTGAAACTACATAGAAAATTGCCATGAAACTTTACATTCATGTTCATCCAAAAGGTCTTGTTGGTCCTGAGTGACATCCAATATGGCAATCATTATATGCCTTCTTGAATGTTACATTTAACATCAATTTTAACCATTTTACATCTTTGGTATATATATATATATATATATATATATATATATATATATATATATATATATATATATATATATATATATATATATATACACACATACATACATACATATATATATATATATATATATATATATATATATATATATATATATATATATATATATATATATATATATATATATATATTATATATAAAAAAATTAAGAGTAAAATCCAATGGTTATATTTATTTTTCACATGCACATTTTGTATTTGCTTTAAAATCATGGGAAAACTCATTCACTGTCAAGCCAGTGAAGTTGTGTGACCAATTATAGCTGCCATTTTTCATACTTAAAGTTTACAAGTTCGTTTTATGTGTCTATATCACTATTTATGTGATAATCGGTTCAAGGTTGAATGCCAGGAATTTTTTTTATCAAACTAGTTTATAGATATTTGAATATGTTAACTCAAACATATAAGAAAATAATTTTTTTTTTACCAAATTTGGTATGTTGCAGTTTCTTTTATATATCTGAGGTGGTTTTCATACTCAACAGATAAAAAGAAAGAAAGACAGAAGAAGAAACAGATTTATTGTGGATACCTGGAAATTTGGGGTGGGGAGGCCAGTAGAGTTTCAGTGCTTTCAGAATAAAACTAGTTTTTAGATCTTTTACATTTTATTAAATATTAAATATTGTTGTCATTATTGGTGTAAAGCCATTTTCAGCACATTACAGACTATACCTGGCAGCCAGTATAACTGGCAGAGGAAGAATCTGGGAAAACCCCAGGAAGAACCACTGACCCAATGGAAGCTACTGGCAAACTTTCTTAGATACCCATATTGGCTGAGCCTGAAATTTTACCCACATCAGTAGAGGTTAGATGGTAGTGATTGATAAAGGCAAGTGCTTTAGACCTCACAGACACCTAGGGCCCCTGTAATCATTGCACAGATTATGTCACTGTGACCCATATTTCTTATTTACTTGTTTTAACTCTTAGTTTGACTTTGCAGTACTAGTACTGTGCATGTCTGGGTGATTTAACTATGGTGTTAGATGCATTGAGATGTACTTTCTTCCATCACTCTGTCTTATCTATCATGCTTCACAGATTTGAGACTAATTTGTTTTGTAGTTTACCAGTTTTGAACTTGGAGAGCATAAAAGGAAACATGGTCTCTGTGATATTTTTAAGTTATATGGTCTGGCTTTGCTCCACAGGCTTGGTACATGCTTGAGTTTTGGTACTTGGGTAGGAGGTACATACAGTATTTATCAATGTGAACCTAAGACTTTAAATTTTTCTTATAGGTCATGACTGGTACTTATTCAGGCAGACAGTCTCTTACAAGATTTGTTTGGTTTTTGGTACATTTGAAATTTTCTTTGTAACATCTTTTATTTCTTAATTCTTTGTTTTGATGTATATAGTTTCTTTTATCCAGAAGGTTAAGCCACACTTTATTTATTCCATATGCATGTAAATCACCAATATTAATCCGTGACACATTACAAATTTCAGATACCACTATGTAAGAGCTGATAAAGTGATGAAACTACGCCAGCTTCTTGATAAACTTGGAAATATTAAAGGAATGATGAATGAAGAGAAAGGTAAGTGAGACTAGATCAGTATCTATTGTTCTGTTAGTTTTTTTTGTATGGGAATTGAAATTGACCTGAGCATCAGAAAGTTGCTTGTGAATATAGACAAAAAGCTTGACAAAATCAATAAAAATCCTCTTTCTTATATCAGAAGTATGGATTCTGAATTTAACAGTTGCTTCATGGTCTAAAATCAGAATTGTGATGCTGTTAGGAGTAATGGGAGATACAACATGTTGAAGGAGAGAATGAATGAAGTAGAGTTAAGGAATTTTAAATAGAACAAATTATATGATTGGAGGTGCATAGAGAATCAGTCAAGGAAATTGTATTAAATTATCAAAGCAAATATTGTAAAAATATGAAGGAGCTGGAAAAGAGACTTCTTAAATTTGAAGAACACTCAGAATAGAGGAATTTACTTTTCTTCTGTGTACCTGATCAAGTATGTACTGATAAAATCCATCAGGTTCTTAGAAGCTGTCAGAAAGAGATAGTTGGATTGGGTCCAGAACATGTGGAAAAAGTGTTTTTTTAATGTGCACAGGTTTCCTAGTGACTGATCTGTACCCAGACTAAATATATGTTTTTTGATTATTGAGAGTAGAGAGAAAGTACTCAGTGTGGGTTATTCAATTATCCATGGGTCATAAGATTGCAATAGATTTACACCTGGTGATGAAGAAAAAGAAAGGAACTTGTACTTAGAAATTATGACACTCCAATGAGTGCTGGGACACTCCAATGAGTGTCTTCAAGTTTGACTTGAGCTTCAATTAGAATTCATGCAAATACCCTGCACTGTGTATTGTATTTTGTGAGAAAAATGTTCATGTAGGTTAATTCCAGGTGAATCAAGCTGACAATGAAGTCAAAATAAATTGAAAAGAGAAAGGAAAGAACAAGAATTTCATAAAATATTATGGAGTTTGTTCTTATATTTAATAGTACTAGTCTATTCAAGCATAAGTTATTGAGGATAAATATAAGCTTTTTCCATGTGATTATGCTTTTTTTTATTGTATACTACATGTATTACTTTTCATTCATAAACATGCCCCTAGTTTAATAAAGAATTTATTTTATTTGCAGATAAGTCATTACCTTAGATTTTGCCATTACATTTTTTTAGTCTCTTTTGTCTCCTCAGACCAATTTAGTTCAGCCTGTTTATTAATATTAGGCAGTGGTGTTTGTCTACTAGAAGGTTTAATAGTGGTAGTATTCTTTTTTGTTTCCTGTGTTGGACCTGTTGCTATGAAAGGTCATTATTTAAAAAGTTGTATACTTGTTTGTATGTCTATGTTATTTCTTGCCATTTTTGTATCATTATGCACTCTATACTTTACTCTTCTCATTCTTTCCTGTATGAATTCCCAGGGAAGGTCCATTTTTGTGAATTAGATACTATAAACATACAGCTTCATTACAAAAAAATTTTTCAAAATATCTGCACCAAAATTCTGTTAAAACTTCCTGATCTCAGCAATATTATTATCAGAAAATATTTTTTTCCCTGTAAATACATTTCCTTGTAACTTAACTTTAGATAACATCATCACTGTAATGTCAGTAAATTGTCATGGTTTAGGGATTACTTAAACAAGTGTGATGTTCTGAATGGTCTTACACAAAAAAGGCAAAAGTAGCTCTGTTTGTTTTACACTAGATACTCAGTACTAGATAGATATATCAAACAGAAGAGGAGAAAAATCATGTGTGCCATATGGGAAAACATTTGTTTATCTAAGTCCATTACTGATCAGTCTAGTGGTGTTTTAGTCTTATTTTACAGTAATTTCAAATATACATAAAACAATTTGATAACATATAAATGGAAATGGGTTAAGTTCAGATGTAATAATGGAAGGCAAACAAATTTTACTGGTTAATATATGTATTTAGCTTGCAGTTACTTAAGTTAAATGTACAGAATTCATTTTAAAGATTAATTACATACAAAATAAACTGATGAAAGACCGTCCAGCTGGCTATTAATGATACATGGGGGTAAGGGCTGTTTGCCTACCACTAATGGTTGGTGACTGAACAACACCTTGGCCTTGTCATCAAAAAGGTTTTCTAAGATATTTTTTGTTGCCAACTTTAGCACTAAATTACCCTAAAAAAAATTCACCCCAAAATTTCCTGAAATTGATTTGTGTATCTAATCAAGCTGGTTTAGCTCAGTACTTTAAGTGCTTAGTACAACACACACACACACACACACATGTTTATTTACAAAAATAAAGATTCTGAAATTGAATTTTGCATCTAATTGAGAAACTATGTAAACAAAATATTTGTATGCCACCACCCAAAGGAGAAACAAAAACCAAAAAGATGAAAAAACCTTAATGTAAGCTTGGAATGTAAACCACATGCACATACACAAACATTTTAGGTTATTTTAATACAGTATATATTACAAGCTTTTGCCTTACTTTCAAATTAGAACAATATTTAAACAAATTTAAATTTCAAACAAATTAAATTAGAAAAAAATACTATATGTTAAACATTTTAATTTTTATTTCAGATCCAGAGGAATTTCTTAGCTTGTTACTAAGCAACATTACCAAAGCAGAACCATTTTTGCATATCAGGTATGTTCACACATATATAAGAATAATTTAACTATTGTTAATTCTAAAAAATTGTTTTAATGTTTTTACATCATGCTTTACTGCTAATTCCAGAGTCCAGTCTTTTTCATAATTGCAAGATTCTCACTCATTTCAAGATAATTGTGCCAAAAAGTGAACTAAATACATAAAAATCATGCATCTTATTTAGAATCTTTACCTTTGTTTACTTAAATCTCCCTAGCTGAAGTGCCCCCTCTCTCTCTCTCTCTCTCTCTCTCTCTCTCTCTCTCTCTCTCTCTCTCTCTCTCTCTCTCTCTCTCTCTCTCTCTCTCTCTCTCTCTCTCTGTGTCTCTCTCTCTCTCTCTCTGTTTCTCTCTCTCTCTCTCTCTGTCTGTCTCTCTCTCTCTCTCTGTCTGTCTCTCTCTCTCTGTCTCTCTCTCTCTCTGTCTCTCTCTCTCTCTCTCTCTCTCTCTCTCTGTCTGTCTCTCTCTCTCTCTCTGTCTGTCTCTCTCTCTCTGTCTCTCTCTCTCTCTCTGTCTCTCTCTCTCTCTGTCTCTCTCTCTCTCTCTCTGTCTCTGTCTCTCTCTCTCTCTCTCTCTCTCTGTGTCTCTCTCTCTCCCACCAGTAAGCAGATTTGCATTGGTTGTTTACATGCTGATTGAAAAAGATGTACAGGTTATTATTTTTTGGTTGTGGTGGAGGAAATGGCTTCAAAAATTTAACAGGAATTTTAATACCAGAAAAATTGGGTACAGAAAGGTACATACATTGGGAAGGAAAGACATAAAATATATTGTATGTACTGTACATTAGCCTTTGGACGTGTTTGTAGTGTATGCTGGTGTGATCATTTGTTTGTATGGAGGTAAACATAAAATTTTCAAATCCTAAAAGAAAAAAAAGGTTGGCCAAGAGACACTTCTGTTTCAATTTTGCCGAACTGTTTAAATGTTTATAAAATGATTTTAGATGTTTGGTTGAAAGAGTCTGTGCAATAATAAAGTGTGTAAATGTAGGACTAAAGAGTCTGTTCAATAATAAAGTGTGTAAATATAGGGCTAAAGAATCTGTTTTATAATAAAGTGTGTAAATGTATGGCTAAAGTGTCTGTTTAAAAATAAAGTGTGTTGATGGGTGGTTAAAAGGTCTGTTTAATAATAAAGTGCATAAATGTTTGGTTAAAGAGTCTGTTTTATAATATAGTGTGTTGATATGTGGTTAAAAGGTCTGCTTAATAATAAAGTGTGTAAATGTAGGGCTAAATAATCTGTTTAATAATAAAGTGTGTAAATGTATGGCTAAAGAATCTGTTTAATAATAAAGTGTGTAGATGTGTGGTTAAAAGGTCTGTTTAATAATAAAGTGTGTAAATGTATGGCTAAAGAATCTGTTTAATAATAAAGTGTGTAGATGTATGGTTAAAGAGTCTGTTTAATAATAAAGTGTGTTGATGGGTGGTTAAAAGGTCTGTTTAATAATAAAGTGTGTTGATCTGTGGTTTAAGAGTGTTTAATAATAAAGTTTGTAAATATTTGTCTAAAGTGTGTTTAATAATAAAGTGTGTAAATGTATGTTTAAAGAGTGTTTAATAATAAAGTGTGCAAATGTATGGCTAAAAAGTCTGTTTATGTATAAATTGTGTAAATGTATAGCTAAAGAGTCTGTTTAATAATAAAGTGTGTTGATGTATGATTAAAAGGTCTGTTTAATAATAAAGTGTGTTGATGTGTTGTTTAAGAGTGTTTAATAATAAAGTTTGTAAATGTTTGTCTAAAGAGTGTTTAATAATAAAGTGTAAATGTATGTTTAAAGAGTGTTTAATAATAAAGTGTGCAAATGTATGGCTAAAAAGTCTGTTTATGTATAAAGTGTGTAAATGTATAGCTAAAGAGTCTGTTTAATAATAAAGTGTAAATGTATTTCTAAAGAGTCTGTTTAATGATAAAGTGTGTTGATGTATGGTTAAAAAATCTGTTTAATAATAAAGTGTGTACATGTATGGCAAATTAGTCTGTTTAATAATAAAGTGTGTAGATGTGTGGTTAAAAGGTCTGTTTAATAATAAAGCAAGTAAATGTATGGCTAAAGGTCTGTTTAATAATAAAGTGTGTTGATGTGTGGTTAAAGAGTCTGTTTAATAATAAAGTGTGCAAATGTATGGCTAAAAAGTTTGTTTATATATAAAGTGTGTAAATGTATAGCTAAAGAGTCTGTTTAATAATAAAGTGTGTAAATATATGGTTTAAAGAGTCTGTTTAATAATAAAGTGTGTAAATGTATGGATAAAATGTCTGTATAATAATCTGCATCTATTTTTTTGCAGCTCTGCAAGCAACCATACAACACATTCATACTTTTACCAGATGATCATGGAGAAAGATGAACGCCTTGTGCTGCCTACAACACAGCAGCTGTTTGAGCTGTCTTTCTTGCAGATGGGAATTAAACTTGTGGAGGTGAGGCAATAGCATATATTTTTCCTCTTCAGGGATCTCTCATACAGGCTGAATACATCATGCCTGCTTCTGTTCACATAAAAATTGTCAACCTTCTTGAATGCTCATCATCATTCAAAATTGATGCCTGCCTGATGGCCTCAGCCAAAAATCGAAGACTACAGTTCATCTGTCTCTATATACCACATGGTGGAAGGCAGAAATTCTCACAAATTACTGCTCTTCTACACTGATTGTGGCCACCTGTATACCAGATATGTATCCATTTTATGATTTTGCTGTAATATGAGTAACATGAAACTTTGACATCTGTCTAGAGTTTCCTAACATCAACATTTAAAAGTTGGTAATGTAATATCAATGAAACTTTTTTTTGAATATTTGTTAATACTTATTTTGTAAAATTTGTGAAGAATGTTTTTATGATTTGGCATGTTGCATATCATTGATATATATTGTTTGTACATTTACTTGTATACATGAATGGTACTGCTCATTTGTTTTAGTTGGGAGTTTGACTATTGATGCAGTTTATGCTTTACTGTTGTTGTTCTACTTTGTCTTTTATTCATAGTTGTTTTAGATACACTGAAGATCAAGTGTTTCAAATGTCAGAAGTTTAAGGTCAGAGAACACCCATGAAATATGTACCAAATGCTTGTCAGTTTGATCATGATTTGTGTGCACAGAGTGGTCAGAAAATGTTAATGGCAGAGACCCACATGAATCCAGATCAGTGGTCCACTGTGCTGTGGAAAATGTTAATGGCAGAGACCCACATGAAGTCCAGATCACTAGATAGTGACACCCAGAGGCATCATCCATAGCTTGCACAGTTTGGAATTCATGTTTTTCTTTGCAACTATTCCTTAACGAATGACATCAACCAATAATGTCTGATCAGCTAACAGTGGAAGATCAGCATGTCTTGGACTTATCCATGCCACACTTACTGCAGGGACAGTTTGGATTACATATGAGGCGCAAGATTCAGACAGGAGATAATGATAATGCAATTGCTGGCTCCGGTGGGAGTTTCTATCCTTTCATTCAACATATCACTATAATCATGCAGTTAATGAGAGATTATCCTTAAACTTTTTGGCATCTATTGGGCAGATGTCCTCCTGCATGTCTGAACATGGCATTCAGACCTGTAAATCCAGGTGTACAGAATATTATAACATTTCATATGAATGTATTATCACTTGTCTTTGCAATCCTCTGACTGTCAAGTTGCTGACTAACCATTTCAGGCATATGTCCATGATCAACATAGATGAGTAATGCTGTTTACTGGCCAAGTGTCTATTTATATATGGAATAATAAAGGGATCCATACTGGCAAACTAACCCAATAAATTTGGAATAATACAGGGACCAATTTGGCCAACTGTATAGTTATATATGGAATCATGCTGGGACCCATATAACAAGTCTGTTTATTTCACTGCTCTGCTATCTGTCCAGTTGGCCAAAAAAGCAGACCATTCTGATTCAGCGATCCCTGTACACAAATTGTGTCATTGTCCATGTTAGTCCAGCTGGTGGTATGATGTTTATGGCATTATCTAGTGAATAATTACTTTTTTATACCTGGAAATTATGGTACTTCTTCCATGTCACTGGTAATGACTTACCTCGACACAAAAACTATGTCTTTTGATGATCAGCTGGTTTACTCCAATACCACAGTGGAGCAGACAGTTCAGCTTGAATGTAGTGGTTGAGATCAAACACCCCTCCTGACTGATGCCACAGTCAATATAGATCTACAATCTGCACCCTTTCCTTGTAGTCTTGAAAAATCTCGACCAAGATATAAGAGTTCCTTTATCAGTAGGAAGACAGACAATGGCTTAGTCAACTGGAGAGACCTCAGTGAAGATTTAGGTATGTACCAACACCAGTCACACAGTTGGAGCTTGTTGCCCCTATTTCACTAAGGTCATTGGTCAAAGTAGAAGGTTCTTCACATCATCTGTCTTTTGAAATTAGTTCTGTAATCAATGGTTTCTTTATCAGGGTGGACCAACTTTGTTGGAAGGTAATTACATCAGACAAATCTGTGGTGGTAACTGACTTCAAAAAGGGGTGAACAAGGTAACTTGACCTTTGCATCCTGGCCTGGGACTTCCTGGCAGGCTCAAAGTTCTAGATGTTTTGTTCTCAGGGAGGGGCCAGGCTCTTTACACTGAGTAATCATTTTTTTACCCAGTGAGATTTCATTGAATTTGTGTATTTTGGAAGTGTCTAATGATAGATAATTTTGTGATGAGGTGGAGCCATAAATCACCCACCATCATCTTTACAGTCCCAGACCCAAAGGCCAGAGGCCTGGACTTTGGGTGCTCTGGCAGTCGGTTGGGACAGATTTTGGGACTACACCTTCTTATTAACTCTTCTGATACCAGTTGTAATCCAGAAAAAAAGGGGCCAGACATGCAAATTGGTTCTGATAGCTCTTTTGTGATGGAACAGATCTTGTGTGAATGATAAACTTGATTTAGCAATAGAAATAGCCAGAAAAATACAAGCAATAGTTCAGCCTGCTCAAGCAGCCCTGGTCACAAGTGATTAATTCCAGCCTGAACAGGTTTTTGTCCAAAAAGCATTTTACAAAACAAACTTTTGCCTTTGGATGATGGAAAGGGTCTCACAAGCTATAGAACTGTCCGCTTTCAAGTTATATGAGAAAAGTGGCACATTTTTAGGGACACATGCAAGAGCCACAATATAGTCCCCTTGCAGGCCTCAGTCTCTCAACTGGATAACTTCTCTGCCACTTTCATGTAATTATCATTTGCAGGGGCTACCATTCAATAGTTTCTTGCTAGATTGGCCATGACAAAAAGAACCATTTGGATTTGTTGGTTAATTTTGATATGAATCAGCCTTCGCCACTCATTCTGCTTTCCAAAAGGAATCTTTCATTTATTCTGACATGGCTCAGCTCAGACAAGTTCAAGCCAATGGCATGCAGGTTAAGTGCATGCCCTTTTGATGGACCTTTTCTGATCAGATGGTTTCACTTTCTTAATAGTTCAGTTGGGTTTCATTACAAACAATAGATTACTGTTTGTGGGCAATCAGAGGTGTAATTTACTCACAATCCTTGATCAGTATGTTAAAAAGACTGCAAGGTGTAGAAGGAAATGTCATTTGTTTCACATTACCATTATATTGACATGTCACATGACCATTGGTTGTGCTACATTCTCATTATGGAGTAATTGTCCTGTATATGATGACTCTAAGCACATCTCCTTCAGACAATATTTGTTAATGGTTTGAATGGGCATGTATTTTCCCTTTCTTTCTATTGTTCTTATGTTGTTTTCACTTGGCACTATATTCTGTGATGGTCAATTTTTAGTAAATTATCTTTCACCAAGAATACTCACACAATGACATTTTTTAAGTCCTTGCATGCTACACAGCAAATGCTGACATCCTTGTTTGCTGAAACTTTAGAAAAACAAACCTAGTTGTTGAAAGGAGAGGTAATTTGTGAGAGCTTGTCACATTGTATAAATGGGAAAGACAAAATTTTGTCTTTACAGGAGGGCTGGAGTTATGAAAGGAGCAGCTTTTGCAGAGTGTAGTTTATTTCATTTGCTGTGATGAGTAACTGCAGGTCCAAAGTCAATCTGGTTCTTTGTGTTAATGGAATCTAAATGCTCAGGATTTTTATTAGAATGTATTTTTTGACATTTTGCTCAAATTGATATTGTCTTAACAAAAGCCTTGTGTAAGAAAGACATCAGGTGAGGGTCTGGTTAAAAGCTAGAACATTTTCACAATGTGAAAACAAGTAATTTCCTTGATTGATGAGATATTGTGATGCTTCACATCAGACAAGATGACATTAAAACCTTGCATATGCTTAATTTGGTTTATGGGAATTGATTGAGACATATACCTTTCCATGGTAACAGTTGGCAGCTTAAAACTTGAATGTATCTTGAAATGCTTAATTTAATTTTGATCGAAGTTTTTGCAGAATGTGTCTTAACAAACTGATCAATTTGAGACATATCTTCCCCATTCAGCTTACACTTAATCAATATCACTGACATTTTTACCAATTTAAAGCTATTGAATAGGTTAATCAAGGACTTGTTCATGCATTAGAGTACAGTAGTTCTATTGAATGAGATTAAATTAAATAGTAATAAATGTTAAAGTTATGTGACTAACGTTATTGTTTTATCTTTGCATATTTTTTATTAAGTCTACAAGGCATGAATTTTAACTTATAGTTATCAATTCCTCAATTGGTCATGCTGAAAATTTAAAAGCAAATCTTTTTTGAGTCTGCAGTTAATAAATATTGCTGTTAATGTTATATGACATTGATCTATATTTTTCATTGATAGGAAAACTAAACCATTCATAGTTCATATCTGAGTAAAAAAAACTAAAAAAGACATTTTATTAATTCTCTGAAGCCATTGTATATACTGGGTTTGGAAAGAGGAAATAGAGTGGGCATTTCTAATCTCAAGGTTAGATACTAAATACTTGGACATACTTTGTCTTGAAATTGAACCTCAGAGAAACTTTTCCACAATAACCACTTAATTTCAACTTAGACCCCCCAAAAAAGTTGGAGTTGCATTATTTTATGTGGTCACAGTAAGATGTTGCATATATGTTATGAGGTTGTTTGTCAATCCATCTAAGTTAATATTTTGTTTCCAAACAGAAATTTGATTTGTTCACAATCATCTTCACTAGCCAAGGTTCTGATAACTCTATCTACACCTTGGTGGATTGAACAGCTATACAGTCAAACCTGGTTATCTCGATTATGTTGGGGGTGTAAAAAAAATGGTCAACATAACCGGGTCCCAAGATATTTGGGTTCATAAAAACCAGTAACATAATTTTTAAGATGACCATGACCATTACTCCAGTCTCTTGCTCTTGTGTTTAACTGGAATCCCCTCCAACTGCATGTTACAATAAAATACAAAAAATGCTTAATAGATAATAGAATGAAAGAAACTAACCTGGTGTTTTTATTATTTATTCCTTTTATCATCATGAGCAGTTTATTAAAGAAAAAATATATGAACTCCCTATATCACATGTAGTGTATGCATTCATATTATAGCATGCATCACTTATACCATATAACACATAACACACTGAAAAACAAATCATGTTTAGCTGTATTCGGAGGTTTGAATATGTTTAAATGACTCAAAAATGGATCCAAGAAAATCACAAAAGAGAGAGAGAGAGAGTGAGGGAGAAACATCAACAGAAAGATTTCAGGCACCCACCATTCATGCATAACATGGTGTTAGGTGCAAAATAACCAAGATTGTATTATCAGTATCTTGCAAATAAAGATCAATACATGTTTTTGAAAATACATGTACATGTACATTCACTATGAGTGCAAATGGCAATCCTTTGACTAGCATGGGTTACAAAGAGTATTATTAAACCAACTGTGGTTCCTTTTTACAAATAATCACAGGAACTTTGAAAATAAATTAAGACAATGGAAGCAAATTTTTCTGCCAGACTGAAAGAAGAGATATTACAAATAAGAAAACAAAACAAAATTAAGAAAAGCTCAAGCCTGAAAACTAAATTAAGGGTCCTGAGATTATCCATTCCCGTGCATATATATATGTGTGTGTGTGTGTATGTATGTATGTATGTATGTATGTGTGTGTGTATGTATATATATATATATATATTTGTATATATATATATATATATGTGTATATATATATATATATATATATATATATATATATATAAGGTTATATTCTGCCTAATGATAAATTTCTTGTTTATTTTCTGTTGACAAGTACATGTTTATGCAGTTTCATGAAATGGCTGAATGCATTATAAAATGAAATTGTTTGTGGCAAGTGTCACCGGAGCTGAGCATATGTTAGAAAACATAAATGCTTTTGAATCATTAGTTACAAATCAGCGTAGGATTAAACAAAAGCAGATTGATATTACTTCATATTTGCTAAAAAATTTATATTGCAGCGCAGATCATGATGTTTAAAATTCCTAGATATTTTGAAAATATTGCTGACATGTTTGGCTACTTTGTCATAAAATGCTATAAATTAATCGTCATGATATTACATGCATATGAAACAATTTCATGACTTTTGAATATTCAGGCAATCAGCAATTTTCCACCTGCACATTGATTATTAATTTAATTACTTGTATCTCCTTGATCATTGTTTCTTTTATACATGTATTTCCGAACATAATTCAGATCTGAAATGTACCTTAAGAAACAAAAGGGAAATATATGGCTGTCATGTAGCTGACGTCAGCAATTCTGCATTTTCATAAAATAAAGTTTTTGTAAAATAAAGTTACATTGTAATTTGTGCTCTCTTGTCTTTGTAAACACCTGAATATTATATATAGTGAACATGATATATTCTTAATAAACTAATTGATTAAGCTGCTCTTAGGAACCAAAAATCTCAAGAATGCTAAATAAACATGTGATTACCGCCATAACTTACCAAAATTTGCGTGAAAATTGATCGCTCTTGCTGATCATTTCTTGTATAATTTCTTCGAGATTGATATTAAAAGGTTGCTTTTCATTGAATTAAGTGGGTCCACATGTCACTTCAGACCAATACTTATGCCTGACTTAACAGAGGTTGAGATAAGCGATAAGTGGGCAAAAAATTGCATAATAAAGAAGAATTTTTCGGGACCGGACCAAAACGATCAACATATGTGGGTTTTCAAAATAACCGAGGTCGAGATAAGTGGAATTGACTGTATTGTTGCTTTGTCATAGCGATATTATTTATTGGATTTTATGTATTGCATCCTTTAGTATGTGATACCAACTAACCAGTAGTGTGGTGCATTTTACATTAGCCGAAAATGGTACTGGCAATTGACATAAAAAAGGATACTTTGTAAGTTCAACATCTAAAGTATGACTGTGTACCAGAGGAAAGCCATTGCATGTCAATTTGAGGGAAAGGTAATTTTGCAAATACAGAACGGCACTGGAAAAGTGTTTATTTATCAGTCCATTTAAGTTGTGTTGTCCCTTTGTCTTGTTTACTTAGAAACAGTGTTCAAATTTGAACAACTTAAGTTTGATTGGATGCAGTGGCATCCAGTGATATTCACAAACCTGAAGCACAGAAATATCTGCTTGATATGCCAAGGTGTAGATAGGGTTATCAAACCTTGGCTAATGAAGATGACCATCAATAGTAACCAGGCCTATTGGATGGTTTGCAGTTAGAGCATGGAAGAATCCTACTGGTTTTGGAGTAAAAAGGTCAGGGTCACTCTGAAAGAAGAAAAATGATTTCCACTTAATGGGAAGAAAAGCCCTGTAGAGTTTTGGGCAAAATCTCAAAGATCTATGATCAAAAGAAGAGAAAATATGGTATCTAAATGATAACTTGAGTACTCCACCATCTACAGTCAGAGAGAAACTTTTAGAAGTAAGGAAGAATCATGTCATTTTTAGGATCAAAGGTGGAAAATGGTTTCTGCACGATTGCTGGAGGTTCATCAAGCACAGTTATCAAACTGGATGGCTTGCACTTGATGTAGGGAGGAACCATGTCAGTTTCAGGCTTAAAAGGTCAGAAGTCAAGGTCGCTGACTGAAAGCAGTTATATGGTTTTTGTGCAGTAACATGGGTCCTCCATCATCAGTGGTTACCAATCTGATTAAAACCCGATCTCCACAGTCCTACATGGAGATCTGAAGGACTCTGATAAAAGTTCATGTTTTGATGATCTTGGAATTTCCAGACCACTTACTTTAAGATAAAGCATTAAAACTTTGTGTTAAGGACAGTTGTTGTTGGCAACATGTTTCTAAAATGAAATGCCAATTTAACTGCTTTGTAAGCTGTGATTTGGGTGGCGCTCTACAGTTTCTTTTTTTGCATAGGATTAGAATTTTAGAAAACAAGAATTTTCCCAGGTTTCCTCAGGTGTTATACTGGCTATTCAAAAAAGAATTTGTATATTTTAGGTATTGTTCAAAGTACTTTTAATTCCCTTTATTTTGGTGTATGATTGATGGGTGTAATATGGGTTATAGAGTATACAGCTTGGCCTTACACTAGATGTACACCTTTCATAAAAGTGCTAGCTCCACTTGGTCATTTTCACTTGCTGAACTTCAGAGGTAAATTGTAAAAAAAAAATTCATTCAATGCACTTTTAGAAACTGGTATTGTCTAGTCTGGCAAAATTCATTTTCCTTATTTTAATAGCTGCTAAGAATAGTGTACTATAGACAAATTCAGGATGATTTTTGGAGTACAAGGAAACATTTTAGTTAGCATTGTGCTAAGATCATTTACAATTCCAAGAGTAAAATATCCAAAGAAATGTCAGCCACATTATATGAAAGTAGCATAGAGGTATGCCAACATTCTCTCCACCGTGCATTTTTTAAATGCAAACAACTTCACCTTACATATATCACTGTCTCAAAAGTACATAATAACTGATAACTGGACCAGTAATCAAAAGTTTGGGTCACTGACTAAAAAAAAAAAAAGAAAAACAGGGTTTCTCAATGATAACTTGATTTTTGCACCATCTACAGTTAGTAAACTTTGAGTATGGATTGCACTTTGCAGTAAAGAAGAACCCAGTTGAGTTCAGGCTCAAAGGGCTAGGTCAATGACTAAAAGAAGAAATGATTTATGCACAATAAAACAAGTTCTTTGTCATTTATGTTTACCAATCCTTCACATGGGTAAGGAAGAACACTCGATTTTGGAGTCAAAAGGTGATGGTCATTGTCACTGAAAGAATAAAATGTTTTTTTCACAATAAACTAAGTTTAGTATGACATATCTAGACCAAACTTTGAGTATGGCTTGCATTAGAGGTGTGGATGAAGCCTGTTTATTTATTGATCAAAAGGTTAAAGGTCATTGACAGAAAGTAGAAAACTGGTTTCTGCAAAAGGATGTCAGTTATCTATACTGAGGACTATTATAGACAGGGTATGCATATAATATGATCACTGTACTCTTATTATTTAGTATGCATTGTGTCACATTTCAGCATCATATAATTGTGTTTACTTACACTTTCTTCTTGCAGGAACCATCATGCCTAATAATTCAAATGCCAAGATTTGGAAAAGACTACAAAATGTATAGAAGAATTATTCCCAGTCTAGAACTGGATATTACAGATGTCCTGGAAAATGGTATTTTGTTTTGATAAGATCTCCAGTTTAATCAAGATTCAGGGTTTTATAGTACACCACTCCCTCGATAACTCGCGGACATTGGGGTCCAAAATATCGACAGCGATGTAAGCGAGGGCGCGAGTTATCGAGGGACCTATAACAAACAACAAATATAACAATGGGATCGACGCATAGAGAAAAGGGTGGGGTGGGGTGGCTTGGCATGTTGAATACTCAATTAATAATCGCGCTAAGATTAACAGTGGATAAATATCATTTCATATTGGTGTACTTTGTTTAGTTTTTCCTCACAGAGTAACATTAATTTCAGGATAACTTACAGTATACTGAGGAAATCATCTAAACATTATTCCTCTTGGTTTCCGTTTGCTTAGCACATGTACTTCACACGTTGTGTATTACGTCACTTTTTTGTGGTGAATGGTATACATTCTAATTTTATTGTTTGATCCAAAGTAGATGATTTTTTTTTCAAATACAAAAGATCGACACACCGAAAAAACAATGTCGATCGAACGATGTGTAGATTTTTATTGCGGTAGAAGTAAAATGGAAGAAAAAAAATTCACAAGGTTTAACCATTACCAACATGAATTTTATGGGTCTAAAAATTAAAAACGACATAAATTAGAACACGATAACACTTGCGGTTTGTGACACGTTTGAGAAATATCACTTCACATTTTGAAAAAATGCAAATTTCACAATATGGATTCTATCTTTACGGGCAATACAGTATTTTCCGCCCTATAAGTCGCTCCTGGTTTGGGTGTTTTTGTTGGGTACCTAAATTCATTGTTTTCTTTTTTTAGTAATTAGACAGTCTCTTTAGAATATTTTTTTTAAGAACCCATCCAAAATGATGATTAAACTCTGTCAGATTTTATGATGGAAACACAAGAGATAAAGTGAACTGTCTTGAAATAATCTCATTAAGCTGTTTCGCCAGTTATGAGAACTTATAATTTTATATATTTCAGCTCCACGAGAGTGTATTATTTGTGGTGACCTTGCATTCTTTGAATGTACAGAGTGCTACCAGGTTCATGGTGCAGGTTTGAATACCATTGCCTTCTGTGAAGGTTGCAAAAGGATGGTAAGTCATTATGTCATTCTGCCTCTTATCCTTATACCCTAGCCACATTTACATGGAAATATTTTAAAAATGACAGATTTTAGATTTACTGAAGTGTGCTGTTTTCTCCAAAGAAAGATATGTTATACATGTTACACATGTTAAGTAATTTCTTCATTATATTTAGCTCACCTGGCAATAAGACCATGTGAGCCTTTGAAATGCCTGATTTATTGATATACATTTCCAGGAATATTCCTCTGAGATCTAAGCTGCTTAAACACCCAAGGTTGCAGGTGTTTCATACCTCCTTAGACTGGCTATACTTTCATGTCTGGCTCATTTCAGGAAAGCCTTGCAAAGGAAAGAATTTAAGAATTTTACCATGGAGATGAACTCATGAGCTAGACTGCCCTCCGCTTGAGGATGTGTGAGGGAAAGTGGCACGATTTCAGACTGGTGCAACATCAGCATTGTTGTCCCATTTAATGCTTTACATCCCCATCTTTTTACAGGAGAAAATGTTATAGTTTCCACCTTTTCTTCTAACATTATTTTGATTGGGGAATGTAGGAGGAAACATTTTTGTTTAGTAAAAGAAAGGATCAGGAAGAGTTTCTTCCCTTGATTTATGTAGTACAGAAATGGAAATAATAAATATTTTCTTCTTTCTATAATTGGTGACTACGAGAAGTAGTAGAACCACTTCATAATGTTGATGTGATCTTGTAAGCATTTTCAAAGAAACATAATTCACTGGAAATTTGCTTTTTCCACAAATACAATATTTGATTCGTACAAATATAAATGAACCTGTAGCATCCATCAGCAGAAATCATTACATTGTTGCAAGTCATGTTATAGTTATCATTGGTACATTAAGATATATGTGTTTGCAAATAGATCACAGCATATCAGTTTATTAAAGTTGGGATACAACATTTAAGACACCGTAAAAAAATATATATTTTAACATACTTCAAGAAGCAAGCAGATGCATAAATTGGTAAATGAATAAATGACTGACTCATTATTTTGATCATTCACAGAGCCATCATCATAAACAACGACAGCACCACAAACCAAGGAAAATTAACGTACCAGAAGCTTTTGCACGTGAGAAAACAAGAGTAAGAACAGATGGTGGAACTTTGACAATTCCTAGAGCCAAGATGGAGTTATTTGCCGTGATATGTATCCAGACGAGTCACTATGTTTCATTTGTAAAATGTGGCAAAGGTTTGGGTGCACCTTGGATATTCTTCGATTCCATGGCTGATCGCATGGGTATGATTTCACATTTTTATTTTTGCAACCTTGCCATAAGGCTAAGTGAACTTATTGTAAAATCCTTATTCCATTGTGCATTGTATCTCATATGTTCACAATTAATAACTAAAGCTTCTCAAAAACCAGTCTGCAGAAGCTTACCAGCTTTGACAGAAAGCATCCTGGCATGAAGTTCTTTCAAATTTGTTAAAGTGATGTAAATCTGCAATGAAACATGGCTGCCAGTAATTAATATTAGGACATCCTTTAAAAAATCTCTTCTCCAAAATCAATGGATTCAGTCTGAGCAATCCTGACAAAAAGCATATTGTCAGGAAGACATTTCATATTTGTACCAATGATGCCAGTCTGCAATCAGACAAGGCCCTCTTTGCTAAAATCAGACAAAATTTTAAATATCTTTTTCTTAAAGAACACATTTTTACAGAAATCATCCTGACATAAGGAGCTTTCAGATTTTATACCAAAAAAATGCCAATCTCTTTTAAATATGTCTGCCTTTACTAAAAACAGAAGAAATAACAACAGCACATTTGACTGAAAATATGTTGGTAATAAGTGCTGTTAGATTTATGCAAATTATACTGTTAAATATGACCACTGTCCTTAAAATGACTCCAAAACACCACTCAAGTGAATTTGATAATCTGTCATTAAATATGGCTGCTGTTGCTACAGATTAAAAACCTTTGATAAATACTTCGAAAATACTACTCAACAGACTTGCATCATATTCAAAAGAAACGGTACAGATTTATTCAGATGATGCTTGCTGTTAATAAAACTAGTACAACTTTTACTCAACTTTATTTCATACCTGCTGCCCCAAAGCATCCAGGCATAGGGACTTTCACTGTTGGACATTAAATATAAATGAAGATATGAAAACTAGTTAAACCTTTATTTTAATAACAGTAATGCAGTGTATGCTATTGCTACATTGCTAAAACATTTCCATGGTGCTATTACTTAGTCGGAGGAAATTATTCTTTCATCCAGTTTGTAATTAAAGGTCTAGAATCAAAACAATATGATCTCAGTTTAACTTAGTCAACATGTGACATTTGTAATATTGCATTTTTTCATGTAGTTTTCATGTGCCTTCAGCAGCTGAATCATCTTTTGGCATTTCTTCTGTCAATTCTGTGTTTTATTTCATATTTTCTCTCCAATCTTTATATAATTTTGAGCATATTTTTGTCTTTTCATTAAATTTTAGAATTTTGAATACCTTGCTATCCATTCTGTGCTGCTTCTTGTTAATTCTTGGCTCAGTAACTGCTGCCAGGGTAAGTATCACCCATCCTGTTGTTCTGGTTCATTGTTTAATACAAGATTCCTCATGTCTACAAACCAGCCAGTGCCCACTGGGACAACAATATGCTTCCAAATCTCGAACACCCAGCATCTATATTGGCGACTTCAATAGTCATCACCTTGACTGGGGCTCAAATGAAGACAGGGAACACTTGGCAGAGTGTATGAAGGATGTCAGGCTCTTCTCAAGGAATACGAAGTATCTGGAGACCCAGACTTAGCAGATCACCTGATTGATTCTCTGAATACTACCAGACACACTTACTGGGAGGAAACTAAAGGATCACTCAACTTTACGTGCTCCAGCCAGAAATGCTGGAGCTTAATTCAAAGACTTGGCACAACTCAGCAACCACCAGTTCAAGCTCACCCTGTTGTCAAGCCAAATGCTGTAGTTAACCAGTTTTTACAAGGGGCAAAAGTACCCATGGAGAAACAACACTGACATCAGGTACGAGTTGAGTGGCAACAATACTGAACTAGATCAAAATATTCCAGAGGCATTTACAACAATAGAACTTGAAACGGTGTCATACAACATCAAATCAGGCAAAGCAGCAGGATATGATAACATCCTGCCTGAGTTCTTGGCTCTAAGGCAAAGGAATGGCTTGATGCTTTTACAGATGGGTTGTTAGGGAAAGGTGCATGCTGACTTTGTGGCATCATGCAAAGATTATTATGATACCAAAGCCTGGCAAGATCCCGACAATGCGATGAGCTATCGGCTGATCTCCTTGCTTTCAGTCTGTTTTAAGGTACTGGAGCACCTGATTCTCCAAAGAATTGGTATTGACTTGGAGAATATCATAACATAACTGTTGAGCAGGCAAACCTCAGGCATTGCTGTAGCACTTGAGTAAAGTCCTTGCACTGACTACATTTGTTGAAAATGCATTTCAGAGGAACCTTAAAACTGGAGTTGTTTTTCTAGATCTAACAGCAACATATGATATAGTCTGGCATGCAGGGCTGCTGGAAAATTTTTAGAGTATTGCCATGCTGGATGGTTGAGACTTGAACTGTTCCTTTGCAACAGGCAAATCAAAGTGCACATCAGAGAGAACTGCAGCTCGTGGAGGCTTCAGATTAATGGAATACTAGAAAAGTTTGCTTTTTCTCCAAGTTTGTTCAGTTGCTATATCAATGACATACCTGTAACACAGTCAAACAAATTGATGTATGCAGATTAAATTGCTCTCAGGACTCATTTGCAGAGGTTGAAGGGGGACTGAATAAGGATTTGGAGGATATGACGGACTTCTTTAAGAAATGGCATCTACAGCCAAGTGCAACAAAGACAGTCTTCAGCATCTTCCACCTTAACAGTGCAAATTGAACCATGAACTTTGCATCCTCCTCGTTGGGCAGCAAAATAAAACATGACACTAACATACCTTGGTGTGACTCTGGACAGATCACTGACATTCTACAACCACCAGAAAAAAACTTCAGCAGAACTTAGCATCGAAACAGCCTACTCCACAAATTAGCTGGTGCAGCCTGGGGCTCTAGTGCTTAGACACTCAAGACATCAGCACTGGCCCTCTGTTATTCAACAGCTGAGTATTGCACTCCTATCTGGGTTCTCATCCCATACTAAGCTAATTGATGCTGAGCTCAACACAACAGTGCATGTAATCTCTGGAACACTCCTTTGCCATGGTTGCCAGACTTAACAATATTCCTCCTCCACATCTGCCTCACCAGAAGTGTAGTCTAAAGTCTATGCCATTGAGAAACTTTCACTGTACATGGACATCATTGAGCAGTCTACTTTACTTCGAGATGCCAAATCTGGTTAGGTCTGATGCTGGAAGATATGTCCACTGTTTCAGCATGGAGAGTTGAGTGATCTTCACTCAACCACTCCCTCATAGCTGAGCCATATGTCTACCCACCTGGCTTCCACCTTCCATGTCATCAGTGAACCACACTGAACCACTAGGATAGGACAGAGTTGTTGTGCAGTCAACCTTGTCCGATGGGCCAGGCCACTAACTCTTCTTATTGTTGCATTACTCTTCAGACCATGTCACACACTGTGAATAAATGTCCACTAACAAAGTTCCCAGATGTACTGCAGGCACTGCATGTTGCTGATGATGATGCTGTTAAATGGCTGAGCACGCACATCACATGATAATAATAATTATTTAATGCTTGTATTTCCTCAAAGCTTTCAGTATGCATGGCAGTACTTAGTATGCATCATGTGACAGGATAGGTCACCATGCTTAGGGCATCAGGTACCAATCACCAGCCACCAGGTCACTTGGCAGCAGGCAATTTATCATTATGGTTACCAATCATTTATTACCATGCACCAATCATCCAGCACTAGTCATGGAGATTAGTACTGATCTCCTGTTTTGTGCCTTAGGTCACCAGTCACTAATCACTGGGTTATGGCACCATTCTTTAGACTGGCACCTCTTTTGATCACCAGACTATAGAAAGAGATTTGGGTTGATACCATATCCCTCACTATTCTACACAGTATAACATATATATTTATTGTATATACTCATGAATAAGCCAAAGAATTTAGGAAAAAATAAAGCCTTGAAAAATGGTCAGCTTATCTGCAGGTCATAGAATTTTTCCTAATTTTACAAAGTCAAATTGGGGGGGGTCAGCTTATGTAAACGGGCTTATACATGAGTATATACAGTAATTGTTAACCATTAAAATGACTGTTGCCAGCAGAGGTCTTGTTATGTTTGTTCCAGCTGTGTCTTTTCAGATAGGCAACTCTTTACACATCTGGAAACATCTGCTTGACATAAATTTTGTGAAATTAACTTTGATTGGTACATTGGGCCTTAGAACAAGCATTTCTATATAGTTTGAACTTTGCATTAAAACAGTTTTTGTGAAACTATCTTTGATTGGCACATTGGGCCCTGGAACAAGCATTTCTACATAGTTTGAGCTTTGTATCAAAGCAGTTTTTCAAATGCTTATTGAAATAATGGCTATCTAGAAATTAAAATGGCAGATTCCCAACATGATTCATCTTACATTGTTTACTTAATTTGGCAGATAATGGCAGATAATAGTGATGATGGTCTTTTTTATAGTTTTGAAGTATATCAGATTAGATGTATTAGGAAATTGTTGCTGGATATACTAGTGAGTGATAGTGTGGCTGAAAATGATGGTGAATATGAATCCAGTAAACCTGGAAAGAAGGGATATTTGTTTTGTAAAACTACCTGTTTCAGAACATACATACTGTGGCATTGATGGAATTTTAAAAAACTAATACAGTATTATGGAGCAGATGAGAACTCAGGCATACTAGTCAGCAAAGCACTGATTTAAGAATTTAGACTTTGGCAGAGTTCATTTTATTGAACAGAGACTGTACCTATAAGCTGTGGAACATTATACATAATAGCTATGAGGAACAGTTTTCCAACTTGTTCATACTCGTTAAGCTAATTGTGCATATGCCAATTTAGACAGCAGGCTGAGAATGGGGGTTCTCTGCAACAATCAGTATTCATATACAGACAAGGAATAGATTCAGCTCAGAAAACTCGACAGAATAATGCTTATACAACTAGAGGCAACATCTAAAGAATTTTCTACACAAATTTTTTTTTAGTTTTCCAAATTGTTCATACTCGTTAAGCTAATTGTGCATATGCCAATTAGACAGCAGGCTGAGAATGGGGGTTCTCTGCAACAATCAGTATTCATAAACAGACAAGGAATAGATTCAGCTAAGAAAACTCGACAGATTAATGCTTATACAACTAGAGGCAACATCTAAAGAATTTTCTACACAAATTTTTTTTTTAGTTTTCCAACTTGTTCATACTCGTTAAGCTAATTGTGCATATGCCAATTAGACAGCAGGCTGAGAATGGGGGTTCTCTGCAACAATCAGTATTCATAAACAGACAAGGAATAGATTCAGCTAAGAAAACTCGACAGATTAATGCTTATACAACTAGAGGCAACATCTAAAGAATTTTCTACACAAATTTTTTTTTAACAGAATGGAACAGGATGAAACAGAGAAGGATATTTAAGTGGTATATAAATATAACACTATAACTGGCAGCTTTGCCTTTGATCATACCAACCTCAATATTGAGGCAAGGGAATGGGGACTGCCACTTGACTCCTGCAGCACTGAGAGTAAATTGTTGATTCCTTTCTTCAGAAGAGAGAAGCAATGGTCCTCCTATCCATTCTCCCCATGTTTGTCCCACCCATTGAGTCAGGTGATGGTGGAGGAAGAAGCTCGGTTCTTTGATCAGGCAGTATATAGGTTTTGCTGCTTCCTTCTCTTAGATCTTTGTTCAAAACCATCTGAATGTTTGGGTGATAGGGACCTCACCAGTTTGGAGAGACTTTTCAGCAATGGTGAGGAGGTAACTCAGAAGTTGGTTAGAAGCCAAGATGTGGCCAGACAACAAAAGGGATGGTTTGTCCCCTCTTCTGTGCTCCAGCCCTGATTTCAGCCTTCAATTACATATCCATTTGCTTTCTGGGCTTCTTGAGCCATCTGCTTTGAATTCATGTGCTTCCAAAGAGATTTTGGCAAATTCTTGGGCCAGTCTCCCTAACAAGTCTCTTGAGACTTTGGACTAAGGGTCAAACACTATTTAATATGGTCTCCCATGCTGAATTTTCTTAGCTGCCTTCTTCCGCATTTTGAAGGAATAACCATCGTCTCTGGCTTTGTTGTAGAAATTGTTGGAGGCTGTTACCAAGACACATGCTGTAGATGCCTGTGGCATGCTCTGCAGAGCTTCTTCACATCTGTATGGATACCATCTTGGAGACATTAAAGGGTTTAGTTAGAGTACATAAAATGTCATTTTAGTCTGTTCTGCTTGATTTGGATGCATTATAAGGACTGATCTCTACAATGGCCTTGCAAGACTTCAGTGATTAGCAGCTCCAGTTCCTAACATTGGTAATGGGTTCAGCTAAACTTTTTAAAAAGGCTCCCAGCTTTACAACCTGAACATTTTAATGAGGGGAACCAACAGAACTGTCCAACCCAGCTTAAAACTCTTTTCTGCCCATCTTTTTGATGTTGACATGACTAGGTGAGCCAAGGAGAGCAAGTCTGTGGACCTCTTTCCCTTCCCTGAGGAGAGGGGCAATTTTTCTTTTGATATTGCATCCTCTCCAGCCCATCTTAACATTCTAGTAGGTCCAAACTCTTTGTCAGACCTAATGGATGTTTTAATTCCCAGATCTTTCTTGTGTCCAAAAGAATGGAAGAAATTTTTATTCATTATTAATCTTTTCTCATTGAACAAAAGTATTCTAGAAGAGTGTTGACAACTGCCTGACATCATCCGCATTATTTTAATCTACAGGTGATTTTTGCACTTTTATCTAGAACAAGCGATATTTCAGTTGGTCTGTTCCTTTCAGTTGATTCCAACCTTGGTTCTTTACCATTTTAATGGATATAAAAACAGTTCATTTTTAATCCTTAGTGGTCCTCTTCCTCTGGCTTTTCACAACATTTTCTAGGCCTAATCCTCAATCAGAAGACACAATTGATCTCTTCTTAGAATTTGGTCATGCTCAGGAAAGAAATTTCTACCCTGTCAAGGGACAGTCCATTTATTTATTTTTATGTGTTTCAGCTGCCAAACAGTCATTTCTTGTTTCTAGCAACCTGAGACCTAGCCAAGATTTCTGACCACTCATTCTACCGGGATCTAAATTTAATTGTCACCTGATTTGGTGGAAATATCAGGACAAGTTTCTGCCAGAGTTTCAATTTAGGAACCAGAATCTCACTCCTTCCGTACATCATTAACTCAGATTTTGGCTAGGGTGCTTACCTAGAGGCCAAGGTTGTAGACGTGCATGAGCAGTGGTATTGGGAAGAATTTTCCATTTGCATCAACAATCTAGAAATGCAAGATGTTTTTATAGCACTTAAAGAATGTATGAACCACATATGATATTGCTGTATCAAAATCAATGGTAGACGGTTGAACAGTGAGGTTGAACAGTAAGCTCCTTCTTTATGCATTTCAGCTGCCAAACTAGAGGGCATGGGAGGTAGATGTTTTCAGTCAAAGGTGGGATAAGCTGTATGCCAACACCCTACCATCTTTCAAAATAATCCCTTAGGTTCTTCACAGAGTCAAGACCTCCAAAACATGGCTTATCTTCATAGCTCCCTTATGACTCCAGTGATTAGTGATGAGTGTTAAGCAGTCTTCTTAACCTGTTGGTCAAAAGCCAGAGGAAGTTACCAAAGAAGAAGGATCTGTTCTCACAACACAGAGGGCCCCTCTTGCATAACTATCTTCAAATTTTAACTATATGCTCTGCTTATATTAAACAATCTATCCACCCTGACCATTTTTAACCAAGGTTACCAATGATTCACTCCTTATGAGTGAGTAAAGCATTCTTTGAGAACCTTACTCTTAAAACAGTATTCAATCATTACCTATGTCAGTAAAGACAGGGAGTGAATTTATGTTTTATCAGTGAGAAAGGGTCATTTATGGTTCATTTGTAACTATGATTCAGTCCCTCTTCTTTGACAGCTTTTCTTTTCTGTCCAAGAATCAGCTACCTTTAGTCCTTTTGATATCAAAATTCCTGTTCTCATTTGTATCTCACGGAAATGGTCAAAATTAACTCAGTTGTGCATTTGAATATTACCAACAAAAAAAAAAAACAGATAAAAGAAAGTGTCATAGCCATCTTTTTCTCCCTCACCAGGACACCTCTTATATTTCCATTTTGAGGTGGATTGTTTGAAGTATGAGAAAAATGAATCAGTGCCTTACTGAGAGATAGAGCTTTCTTTCATTAAGATCAAAGCTTTTGAGATCAGGGCTGTTGCTGCATCTTTTGTTTTTTTTTCTAACCATCTTTTGGATGATGTCATGAAAGCCATTTTAGCTGGCAGTCCCACTCTAAGCCTGTGTCATTTTACGTTGGATCAGTGTTGCACCAGAGTGAGGGCAGTTGTGGCCCAATTTTATCATCACAACAAGATGTGAAGCCATTCTCCAGTAGACCACCCTGCTGACAGCAATGGTAATGTTAACTCTGACAGCTTATAGTAGGCCATAAGCCTTCAATAGGGTGTTAAAATTTAGGAATATACTAAGAGCTGGTAAAGTATTATGGCAATTAAGTTGTGGATTTTAGTGGGGTAAAACTAATTTGAGCAGAGTAATACTTTACCTGCCCAATTTCCACCTCCCTGACAGTTCTAATGTTTTTCAGTCTCAATCCAAGTCAAACATAAACAATACCCATTTGTCAGAAGTTGACTGAGGTGTCAAACTGATTACATTGAGTTTTTTTTATAGATATCCTAGTAGTAATTGAAGTAGGAGATGATCTCCTTGTATTGGGGACTACCATCAGGAAAGATCTAGCAATGCAATAATAACAGGTTAATATAATATAATTACAATTATATTGACCAATGAAACCTCCATTTTCAAAAATACTTACCTGATAATAATTCAGGCATATCCTCCCAAGCTCTCCCTGCATTCACTTACATTTCTGCTGAAATAGTGACTGACATTTGGTTGATTCAAAGTAATGATTGACAACTGGTTAATTTAGTACCACTCTCCAATACAAAGGGAGACCAATCCTGACTTCCATCTTAGCACCCAGATGACTTTTTCATACCTTTAGTGTTTAAACAATACCTAAGATTTAGTTGACATTTTCTTTGATTTAGAGGGCTAGATTTATGATGCATTACTATCAAATTAAGTATTATTGAAGAAACATATTATACATTTTTGTAAACATCATTCAGTATTTATCAAAAGGTATGAATTAATTTTCAACAATCTGAAGAACATTCACTCCAGTCAATTGTCTATTTTTAGATCATCCAGATTTTATCTTGTATCCTAGAGTTATATGTGAGTTATCAAATTTTCATATTCAGAAAACTGACATGTTTTAGCAAATCTATCCAATGTTAGATGTAAAAGATCATGAAAACTGGATGTACATTGTAAAAAAAATAAATAATATATATTAGCTAGTATTTTACATCACCACAGCAAAGTGACAGCCATTTGGTGCCATCTTAGGGCAGTATTTGATAAATGTCAAATGAGTTGCACACAAATTTAGGAAGATAAAACTTCCATTATAAATCTAAGTATGAAGGGCAAAAGGATACAATATAAAAATGTTAAAATTCTGTACATACTCTAAGGCAACAAGTAAAATTCTTACAACATTGGTAAGGAAGGGAAAGAATCCCAGAATAGGTAAGTTAAAAAAATTCCCTTGTAGCAAGTACAGTTTACTATGAACAAATCAAGATTTACTGTTCTTATCAACTGTTGAGAAAATATATGAAAAGAATTATCAAAAATATTTTGGTATAAAAAATTATTAAGTTCTTTTTGCAAGTCAACCTCGTAGATTTTTTAGTCACAATTTATTCTAATATTAACAGGAGAACAGTCAGGCTATAATATCCCTGAAGTGACACCCTGTGAAGACCTTCCTTCATGGTTGACACAAGAAAAGACTAGTGAGATCATGAGAGTGGAAGATGATAAAGCTTTGCCCGAACATATGCGGCGATTGGTCTGTGATGCCTATATCTGTATGTACCAGAGTCCAGATGTGATGATGTTCAAATGAAGGACAAATTCTTGCAACAAAAAATGGACAGAAATATATCATTATTACAAATGCAGTCAAGAATTGACATCGAGTTCTTCCAATATTACCAGTATCTATCTTTCTTTTCCCCAACCAAACCCCATCCACTTAATTTTGAAAGAGTGCCCCAACTCTTCCACTTGTGCAGGTCATAAGAGTTGCTAAGCCCAAAATGTTGCAGGATATTTGCAGTACAGCTGAAGTTGTCAGAAGCTAGACACATTTTTATCATCAAGTTCATAATACTTTTAAATGTATCCTATCTGCAGTAACAACTCTAAAAATTGTACTACCATGATCTTTGCTAGAGTTAATTTCTGCAGTGACTCAATCTCATAGAAATATGGCTTTTGGGATAGTTCAGATGCATTTCAAGAGTGCTTTCAAGCTCTTTCTGGTTTCTTTTATTCCAAGTTTCCAAAGATGTCAAAACTGATTAACTAATCACTACCATTTTTAAATTACTGTAGTACTGTAGACAAAATTGTATTCTAAGCTGGATTCTGCTTTGATAATTGGTGTGTTTAAGAAGGTTGGTAGAGTTCATATTTTGAAATATGACAAACTTTTCTTGGCACAGAACATTCGAAAAAAGGTTAAAACTAAGATAAAATTGACATTAAATTCACTTGATCTTTTCCCTGCATCCTTCACATATTTATGTGTTCAGTTTTGATACTTCACTAATAATAACTTCACTAATAATAAAAAAGCCTGGTATGCCTTTGTGAGGAGGAATTTAGACCATTTAAGATCAAGGATTAGAAATTTTAGACCTTTTCAATTACCAATTCTGATCTGGCAATAAAGATAAAAGTTCAAAGAATATTTAAAATACAAAATGTTAATATGATTTTTATAGATTATAGGCTGTATTACATCAAAGTACCAACTATAAAGAAAATTATTCTTGTCCAGGATGTAAACTTGTCAAGGGGTGCTAAATTACTGACTTGTTGAATAAGTTCTCTGCAAATTAGGCACTTTGTTATCAAACTTTGTGTTGTAAAGAGTTAAATCTACCTAGGGTGGGGGAACAAATTTGTCTGTGTGCTCTAATGTCTGAATCATTTCTGGATTTCTTTTTTTTTTTACATTTTTTCCATAAGCCAAGCATGTCATTGTTAGAGTAGCATTTCATCTAGGACATGTCCTTGCAGAATTTGTGCAAAGGGACCAAGTCCTGAAAAATAAATATTCCAAAATAATGACCAAGTCCTGAAAAATAAATATGCCAAAATAATGAACAAGGCATAGGGATTGTTTTGCCTTAAATCAGATACAGTGCTCCAACAGATAAATAATTTCCAGATTGCTCAGTGATTGTTTTTATGAAAATTTACAAAGTCCATAAGTGATTTATTTCAAATTGCACTGGTTAGCTATGTTCAGTCCCCCCCCCAATTCTCCTGATCATCTATTTGGCAAAATTTGGGATTGTCATAAAATAGTCATGTACTCGCTATATCCCTTAATATCTTAATATTTCTCGGCTGAGAAGTTAAGAGTAAGTTTGACATGTAATAGTGACCATGAACAAAATATGAAAATGAAGTAGTTTATGGAAGCAACTTACACTTCTATTTATTTAACATTTTTGCCTAAAACAAATCTAATTTTCTGTGATATTCATTAACATGTGCTCTGTCACATGAAACGATCTTGATTTAGTGAAATTTATCATTTGTAAAAGGAGTGAAATTTTGCTGTTGTTGTTGGGCTTAACGCCATTTTCCAGCACACGATAGGCTATTCATGAAGGGCTGGATTAATGGTGGAGGAAGAAACCGGGAAATCACCAGAAAGAACCACCGACCCACGAGAAGCTACTGGCAAGCTTTCTCACATATCCACATTCACCGAATCCTAGACTCGAACACACACAGAAAGAGGTGAGATGGCAATGATCTGTAACGGACAGCGCTTTAGACCACTCTGCCACTCAATTTTGCTAAGAGGTAGATCTGGAAAAGTGGAAAAATTATTTTACAGAAGTGTTGTACTCAAATCATGTAAGTGATAAAATTGCAGATGTGGTGACTTGAGTGAATAAACCCTGGTACCTGGTAAAACATGAAGAAAGTTGAAGAGATATTGACACTTTCAATGAATTCAATTTCAAAATGATGGAACAAAAGAAGAAAATATGCTGTCAAGAAATTGTTTGAAAGATGAAACTTTGCAAAGACTGTTGAATATAATGATGAAGCAGCATACAGTTGTTGACTTTAGCTTCACCAGTGCATATTACAGTATGGTCAGATGCATCGTAGATGAGAATCCTAAAGTTAAAAGTTTTTTGTTTGGTCTTTCATGTAAGTAAGATGTAAAATACACTATGTAAATTATATCTCATTTTATACAAGGTTTATCATTATCATTATCACTTTTTTCAAATTAATGGCTGCAATTGGTCCTTTTTTATTCAAACCTGGCTAATATTGTTTTAGATCCCATCATCTATTCACCTTTATAACAAATGTTATGCTACTTTGTGTAGTGAGTTGATATATTTATGTCGTTGATGAAAAGATTTTGTATTTTGACAGTAAATTGATGTATGTGTTGTAACAGCTGACAGTTTATGGAAATGACAAGTAATTTGATAGTTTGTAATTTGTATGCAGTATTTACAATAAATTTTTTGTGAACTTGAATTAAAAATGATATTGCTTATAATCAATGTATTGTTTAATTCAATTTTTTTTGTCTAAATGCATGTTATATTTTAACAAAAGTGATGAACAAAAACAAAATGTATATGTTCAGTAATTATGGGTATTTTTCCATCATAAACTGAGTTGAATTTGAACCGAGAAAACTGGTCCCATTTTTGAAGAGACCACTTACCTCAATTGGTCACTTGTTAGAAGTCAATGTGTGGTCTTTTGAGACAGGTTTTACTGCATCCCTAACAAAAGTGGCTTTCCCAAATCCTATTCAGATTTAAAGGATTTAAATCCAGAGTTTGATTTGAAGCATGACAATTTTTTTTGCACAGGAAATTGGAGTTTAATAACAGTAATACAGTACTTCCTATTATTGCTTTGCTATGTTTTCCTGGCACTTGTCTATATTCCAGCAACATTACTCCACTCCAATTTATAATTGAAGGTCGAGTATTATCACAGTTTTGACAATCAGAATATTTTCCATTGTGTAGATCTTTTTCATGTGTGCTAAACATATCTCTTTAGGCATCTTTTGGCATTCTGCTGTTAATCATATCCTTTTTTATTTCATACCAGTCCTTTGCTTTATTTTCATTCATCATAAAGAATTGTGTACTTAAAACAGTCTTTCTCTCACCAGCATGGGAAATTTGAATGTAAGCTTTCTCATTGGACCATGTTATATCCAAATTCATGTTATAACAGAGCTTGCTACATCGGGGTCACACTATAACAGTAATGGATTGTGTTTCTAATTATTATATTAATGCATTGCTATTAGTATTGGCTATTTATGTGTTCAAGTACTTAACAAAATGGACAAGGTTTTGGATGAGTTGCCATTCCTGATATGGATCACTACCAATCAAAATGAGGCTGTCAGTTCTGGGTGAATGTTCTTAATATTGACTTCAAAGTAGAGATCAGCACTGGAAAATCTGAATAAGATCATAAAATATGTACATGTGTATGGAGTGTTGATAAACAAATGTGATCATTCAGAAGATATATATCTATACAGTAATGATAATAATAAACCTATTCTCCTATGTTTATAAAAAAAATAAATAATATATACACAGCCAAGCAAATGAAAAATATCTCAGAAATTGGCTTTGTACCAAGAGTTTGTTTCAGAATGTACTTTATCTTTTGCACCAAAAAGAATTTAAATCTTTTTAAGTAATATTTGTCAAATCATGTTTAAAAGTATATACAATTTAGCTATTAAAGCATGTTCAGAGGTGTGTTGTTTAAATTGTAACTAAAATCATTGATAAAACAATCACAATCCTTCCAGATTTAGAAGGCAGCAACTCCCCACTCCACCCACATTTTCTGCTAAACTTAAACTGCTAAATTTAAAATAAAATTTCCCATAGTCCCGTTAAAATAATACAAAATTTAAAAAAAATATCCCATAGTCCTTTTAGAATAATACAAAATTTAAAATATTCCATAGACCCTTTAGAATAATACAAGTTTGAGTCTGTAGTGAAAGCTACTAGTCTCCGATTAACGGACTAGTATTAGTTTCAAACCCTGATAACCTCCTCATCTACCAATTTTCGGAATCCAGGATCTAGGTCTGACAGTTGTCTAAATAATTTTAATTTAAATCACATTATTCTATTGATTTGTTATTTTGATTTAAAATAAGGTTATTCTATAGTTTGGGAATTTTAATTTAATTCTGCAGTTTTGGCATTGTGATTTAAAATAAAATTATAGTTATGTTATTTTAATTTATTAAAAAACATTATTGTTTTGGTATTGTGATATAAAATAACATTATTCTGTTATTATTTTAAATAAAATAATATTAATCTGTTTTCTTAAACTGCAAGGCATACTTTTTCCTGCAGATTATGGCATCAATACTATGTGACACTAGAATGGCTGTTTGTCCACTGACACTAATTGTATTTAAGTTTTCATTTAACTGTTTGATAGTTAAATGCTATAAATCCTCTGGGTTATAATCAATAGACTTCTCACATTCTGGCATTGTGATTGTTCATAATTCTACCAGCTGCAAGCACCTTGTTTTGGAATTTCAAGATTTTGCAAGATAATACAAGAGCATTCTTTTCAGGTATTGTGAAACTGGTCTATTAGAAAAATATGTGCACCATGATCCCTATAATTTTGAAAATTATGACTGGGAGGCCTAAATCATGTTACATACATGACTTCATGCTGGAACAGTTAGGACATGCAGTTTTTGCGATGTAATTCACACTACATTGACCCACCCCCAATTATAATACCAACCATTCTGCAACAAAAAGATGTGGTAACTTCCTCTCAGATGTTGCATCACTTTGAGATTGACCCATTGTAATAGTTGTAGTAGTAGTAGTACTGGTATTAATAATAGTCTGATTGAGATTTAGTTTAAACACCCATGAGACTTAAAACATTTTCAAAGATCTACAGGTAAATTTAATATAATAATAAACATTCTCTTGTGTCCTATAAATGAGTTGGAGTGTTCCTTTGTGCCGATTCCAATCTTGTTCAAGCCAGTGAGAATTTTTTGTATGCATATAACTGATGTGATATCACAGTAAAACTTATAACACACACACAAACACACACACACACACACACACACACACACACATATATATATATATATATATATATATATATATATATATATATATATATATATATATATATATATATATCCTGTACCATATGATTTATGTAACAGTTTGGTTGTCTGTTCATGGTATCATTTTCATTGTAAATGCTTCCATTTATAATTTATTAATATATGACTTATTCTCAAAAAATATGAAGATTTTTATTGTAATTCAAATTTTTTATGTAGTGCACAGTTTATTTTCCTTTCATAGTTTGTAGTTATTTACAGAGCTTTATTTGACACTATGATAAGTTTAAAGGTTAGCTATATAAATGTGTACATAACCATAAATCAGTAAAAATGGTTGCATAAATACTACCAGTACAACTAATAAAAATTCTTTGGAAAGTGAGGGTAGTTGAATTACAATACAAATGTGTTTGGGTTTCATTAAGGCCCTGAACTAATCTGTAGTTCGTGTTCTGGAAAAGAACTTTGCATAATGATAAGCAATATATATTGCATAGGAAAATGCATCAACCATGTTAAACTGAAAAATGAGAAATGGTGATATGCGCTGTACTTGTACAAAGAGGAAGCAAATCACAATAACAGTCTGATTAAAACTGTCACCAACATAATAGAGTCCAGATGACACTGATACAAATTCACATTTTATTCATCTTTTGATTCACCAATTAAACTAAAATTTCATATAATTTTTAACAAAAGTATTCATAACATAGTTTTATTGTATATTATGGTTTGATCCGTAATGCTGCCAAGTTTGTTAACATAGATGTACAGATTTAAATTGTGTACATAACCTTTGTGTAAACAGCTCTCTCTCTCTCTCTCTCTCTCTCTCTCTCTCTCTCTACATATATATATATATATATATATATATATATATATATATATATATATATATACATATATATAGTGTTGTATATTGCATGGTTTAATGTGATACAGTCTGTACAGTCTTGATTAAGTGCAGCATTGCCATTATCATCTTGGTTGAATGTAAAAACAACAGGTTGTTACTTACTTTGTATATAATCCATCTAAATAGTATATCTCAAGAGTGGGGTGTAGAACATAACCATTTTATCATGTATATTATAAATTACAGCATGACATGCATGTACCCAATGAAACCAGCTCCTCTTTAGATGTAGTACAGTCAGTAATATTTATTTTTTATACCACTCTTCTTCCAGAGGTTATAAATGTAATGTTGTGAATGTAATGTCTCAACTTGGATTCACTCTTATTTCAGACACTTTGGGGGGGGTATACAAGTGTAGATGTGATTTTTAATGGATATTTTTTTTATTGTGCTGACAATGGTAAAATGATACTAGTTACCCTAGAGTCAAGTTACATCAATACCAGCCATGAAAAGTCAGTGCAATTAGGTTTACCTTTGTCTTACTTCTAGATCATGCATGCATACATAGCTTGTTTAGAAACTGTGGTTTATTTTGATGATACTGATTTAGCCATTAACAGAGACTACTGGAAAGAAGTATACAAGAAGGGAAAAAAACAATGCTCAATATTGATGCTCTAAAATCAAATGTAAAATGAATTACATCTACTACACTAGAGGATCTTAAACAGAAGAGCTGTGTAAACGGAAAAAGGGTGAATCCAAAAATAATGAGCTGTGTATATATATATATATATATATATATATATATATATATATATATATATATATATATATATATATTTAAAAAAATGTCATGTCCTGACAACTGACAGTCAAGTTTACGCAAGAATTTTTATATAAGATAAAATTGCAAAAGAAATTCACATGAAATGAGTGTTTACTGGTACTGCACAAGTCCATAAACCAAAGGTGGAAAAAGCTGGACACCACCAAGAATGATTTGAATTATCATTACTAATATCTCATTGGAAGTAAATGTGTAAAAATTAAACCCGTCTGAGGTCTCATTAGTATATGAAATTCATATTCAAAACTGAATTGACATGTGACATTCATAGGTAAAATTCATTCACAGGTATCAGAATAAAGTTGGAAATGGTCTGGGGTCTTGCAAGTACATAATAAATAGCAATTTTGGCTGAAATTGAACAAGCCTTGATAAAGTTGTACTGCAGAAACCCTGAGTTTAGATGGATGGGTATTCAGGTACAATAACTCCTGTTAATAATGCAGTTGAACACAATAGTCTAAAATTGATGTGGGTTTAAAGAGATCATAATTAAAGCAACAACCAACTTTTCATTGCTTTCTGTCATTTTAATATGCCAAAGAAGCATAATCCATATATAGGCAAGTGTAAGAGTAAGACATAAAACAAAAGCATAATGGCTGTCAAAAGCATAATGGTTGATATGTATGATATGCTGAATAAACAATTTGTGCTGCAGGTTTGAAAATTGCAAGAATAGGCAATCTCAAAACATGTCCAAAAGCTGGAAATCAAATTCATTCAAGAATGTCATCAGTGTTTAGTCTCCAGGTATGTTTGACAACCATTCCATGGTGTTCTGAATTGTTGTCAGTTACTTTAAGCAAAATTACCTGTTAAGCAGTTAGTTTTTGTGATCAGCTATATTGATATTTAGTTCTGAACCATTCAAACATGAAACTATTTGAACCAGACTTGTGTTGTTTTTTAGAAATACTATTACCATGTTTCAATATTGTGACTTCATGTTTAAAATTTAACCTTTTGGGCAAGAATTATATCTAGGGCAAATGTCTATTTCCATGTTTCATTAGTATGTATGTGGTTATATGGTGAATCTTAACTGTATTCACTTACAAGTAGTTAAACAATAAACAACATAGACACAGATCTGGTATCACATAATGCACCAGTATATCAGGGTATATGTTGTTCTATGGATAAATTCTAACAAACAGCATATATCCAGATTTGCTGACACAGGAGCTGCATATCTGGGTGTGAAATTTGTAGTTGTATTTTTATATAATTTATAATAAAAAATGTTTAAATCTTGATATGTCATCATCCATATATATGGTAATTTCTAAGTACCCAAGTTCACAGTGATCCATCAGAAACTGCAACACAAATTGCATTTGTGATATTCTGTATATTTCATTCTGCTGTAAATAAATAAAAAATCTTCATGGATAGTGATTTATTTGTGCATCTTGGCCATAATGTGTAGTCTCCTTCAGCTAATGAATGGGCAGCAACTCTTAACAAAAATCACACATGTAGAGTGATTTGCCAATGTGTACAACTAAAGGTGAGGACTATAGCATTTTTCATCTTTCCATAATCTTTCAGATTAGATGTGTGCAGGATTCTCTCTTTACAGAGGCAGAGCAATACAAATATTAAATGTGGAAAATTCTATCAAAAGGCACCTATACTTTTGAGAGTCATGTTGATAGATGGTATTACATACCCAGGGAGAGCAAAAGAATTGGAGTAGAATAACAGTGCAGGGCACAAAAATGATAACCACACTTGCCAGTCTGTCATGATCAATTGAAAAGAGTAACTAATTTTTAACATCCATATATGTCAAATCAATGACAACAGTCGTGTTAATGAAGCATATGGTAATGGTTCTTAAAATTTAGGTGACCTCTGTAATTTTCTACATCTTGTGCACTCATAGCATTACATTTCTATTTTAAAACAAGTGTTTATACTCAGTTTAAAAGTTAGAGAACCATTTTCATGTACTTAATGTAGTATGTTTGTCAGTCTTCCATCAATTATTAGAATGATTTTTCCTTGTTCAGAGTCCTTCACTTTGCAAAATTTTCATTATATTTTCATTTCTTATTATTCATACCTTTCACATGTATATATAGTAGTTACTAGTGTTGAAAAAAGCACCAACCCAGTTAAATTTATAATGTGCCTGTTTGCAATAAAAAATATTTAAATCTTGATATGTCATCATTCTTTAATACATTTTATTTATCTTTTTTAAACAATTTTAATGAAAGGTCAGAAAGATCAATATTTCATTGATGCAGTAAACTTTACAAATGACACAAGGTGCAAGACCTTATATTACAGAAATTTTGTACGACAAGTATGATTATTTCCTGAAAATGGATGCTTAAAAAATCTCTAATATTATCCTTTTTGTCTTCTTCAGTCGGTAATCCTAACAGAAAGTGGTTTTCCTTCCTTCCTTACTTTTTAAAATTATTTCAAAATCTTGAAATGGATCCTCTCATTTCATGAACTGAAGATGCATTAGGACTGGTATAGTTTCTTACAAAATTAACTATACGGGATTTGTTTTTTCAGTGCAATCTTTAGCTGTAATGGAAAGGTCTTTTATCTAAGTCTCTTGGCACATGTTTGTTATTTCTAAATTACTTGGAGGATTGCTGTGAAATTTTACACATACATTCATCTTATGGTTAGGTTGGTCCTAAATGAAACTGGTGCTGCTTGGACATCCAATATGATGACCAAAATGGCCACCTCATAAATGGTCATATAAGCATGGGATTTTCAGTAAAAGACTTTATAATGTCTGTCTGGTTGTAGATATAAATGGTGTAGATCTAAGATCTCATATGGCCACAGAGGCAGCCATCTTGACAGTCTTTTCACAACTTCATCTGAATAGAAAGTAATAATGACATTGGGTTCTCACAAAGCTTCTGATGTCCTGTTGGTCTTAAATGAAAATAGTGCTGATCTGACTAATATATCCACCAGCGGGCAACTATCTTAAAAATTATGTTATTACTACTCCCCTTGAATGGATGGTTGCATCGACATGGTGTTACTTTTACAGCGTTTTCATGGAAAGCCTTAGATGGCACCAAGCTGACATCCAGTATGTGTACCACAAGAGAATTTGAAAATCTTGTTTTTGCTGAAGAATAACAGATGGTCTCAACACGCACCACTTTAAGGAAGAAAGTTTTACCTTGAATTTTTGGAAATTCTTTTAGCCCAGTAGAGCATAAATCTCAAAGTTTTTTTTATCAGCATTTACTGCAAAAGGTGCACTACTCTATATATGGAACAGACCTTTAACTTCGGACAAAAAGTGATTTTTCCTTCCCCTGCACTTTCGTCTGGTGTTGGAAATGGATTCCAATTAAAAAGGAAGAGGTTTTAAACTGTCTGATGTAGGATCAAAACAATGAAAAGTAACAACAGAAAACATATAAGAAACATACAACTTTAATAAAATTGTTCATGTAGTTAGAAAAGGTTGATGATTCATGCAAAATTATAAAATTATGTACATCAAATGAGTAATGGCGATGAGAAGGACAGATGGGAAAAAGGCTGAATAGACATTTTAGATCTATCTCCAGAGAAAAACAGCTTGCAGTTATGTCCGAGATAGGTTTTTTTTATATAAAAAAACAGTTGATCACAAATAGCCAATTGGGAACAGCATTAACTTAGGTACTTAGGTCTGGTTCATATTATTCACCACCATGGCCATTACAATTGATACATTGGAGGAAATAGAAGGTCTCTGCTCATTCAATAACATTGCTGAATCTTTAAAACTTGTGTTTGTCTTTTTAAAAACTGTCCAGTGATTGAAACGGGTTTTACATGTTTATTATGAAAATCTGGTAAAAACTATAGGAAAAAACCCAACAAAAAATGTTACATGGATTTAAATATGTTATAACATAAATGCTATACAGGTGCATTAGTGGGGTGAGTTTTTGTCCAGATACCCAGTTACATAATCCTATTTTTACTGCTTCTTGTAAGAGGCAGTACTAATGGAGCCCTTGGGATGCATCCTGTAGTGTGTGTGTGTATGATCTTGTATTTTAAGGATTTTACCCTTTTTTGCCCTTATTTTTCTTGTGTATGTTTTTGCTTAAGTTTACTAGGCAATATATAACCATGATTCTGCCAGTGTGCCATTAAACACATACATGTACTATTAACAGCTTCTATTTCTTCTCAAGCCATCAAACTCCCAACATAGAAACACAATTTATGAAACTCGTGATTGGTTGATATAAAGTTTACATTGATTATCACACCTTGCATGTCTGAAAACTTTGCTGACATTTCCTTTTCTTTAAAAATAGTATGAGAAATGTTTCAGGATGTTTGTTCTTTAAAACAGCCATACTAGAAGATAAACTATACATGTCAGCCAGTATAAATGGTGGAGGAAGAACCCAGGCAAACCCCAGAAAGAACCACCAA